>JBBPBP010009777.1:28745441-28876645 GCA_037974735.1 Cicer chorassanicum | reverse complement strand
ATATATCCCTTTAATCTACATTTCATTCGATTAGGTAAAAAAATTATTGTTTCATGTTAAATTTTATTTTTCATGATGGAGGTTAATTTTTGTTTCATGATGAAAGTAGTTATTGTTTCATGATGGAGGTTAGTTTTTTTTCATGTTAAATCTATAATTTTATTTATATCATGATAATCAATATTATATGTTTTAATCTTACCAAAACTACATTAACAGTGCTAAACAAATTTAGGAACAATAAATATTTGATATTGCTAAACCAAAAACTTTATCAATATTTCACAAAACACATTATTGCCATTAAACTGTATATTTTCAAACCATATTAATTTTAAGAACCGTACTGTACTGAATTGCCATTATTGATTGATATTAATTGTTAAAAAAAATAAAATATGACTTGATTTTCTATAAATATAAATTTGATTGATTTCCACAATTTAATCTCTATATGTATGTCATTTGAGTTTCTCAAACCTGGACAATAGCCTAAACTTCAACAATGTAATATATTATTTATAAAGTATGAAAGTTTGAGTTATTTTATAGCCTAATTGTGTAACTTATGTTGTATTATGCAACAAAAACAAAAAAAAAATACTATTATTTAACATAGTAATCAATTTTCTCTTTAGTCATATATAATTTTTTAAATATAAAGGTATAAGGATAATCACTTAGTTTATATTTTTTCAATAGACAACATATCAACATTTTTCATCCTGTAATAATAACATTGAACCAAAAAGTGTACTTGTGTTTAATGTTTACAACGATACATAATTTGAGAATATATATCTCATGATTCAGACTTCATGAGACCAAAACATAATTAGACCTTAGGATTACAACATATAATAATAGTTTTTAACATAGTTGATGTCATCATCTACTGTCTAGCATATAATTTCATTGTAGTTCCTATTCACATTTGATATTCTTGAGTGGTTTTGGTGATGATAGCTGGGCACTTGCAATTGCATCGTTATCCCCATTTTCTTGTTGGTCATCAGTTCAAGGCCTTTTAGCCGGTGCAGCTGACTGAACATTTTCAATATCGTTTTCACCAATCATTGATAATGATTGCTACATATTTCATAAAGTTTGTAGGAATTAATTAGATTATTGTCATAAAGATTTATGAAATCAGAATGTATTTATCAAAATGATGCACTTATAGAGAGTCATGTAGATATACTTACAGTGTCAAATAGTATTTCTTGACTAAGATGTTCACGACTCGGTTCTCCTTTAGATGTGTTTTGAAAATGGACTTCTATTAATTTAAGTTGTGCAGTTTTTAATATATATAATTTATTACAATTATAAGATACAATAAGGCAATATGTGGTTTGAATAACTCTTTAATTTGAAATTGTTCCTTAATTGCAGCAATAAGTGCAGCATCACTCCATGACTTATTAACAGAACATTATTTTTAAGATGGTTGTAGTTTTACACGAAAAGCTAGAGTGATCCCCATTATGTCTTGAAGTTCTGATGGATATATCCTTATGTCAGTATCACCAACCTTTAACATGTTTCAGGTAAATTAGTTATGTCATATTATGTGGTAAATAATAAATATCCAAACTATGAAGTTACTTGGACTAAACATTATATACATGCCTCAATCATATTCTTCCTCATTTGAAGTGTTGAAATTCCAAGTAGTGAAGTACAATCCTGGTCCCACATAAGGAAGTTACAAAAGCAATTGGCGTGGAAAACTTCAATGATCATTTTGTACCTGTTTTATGTTGTTAGTATTGATACCAATAAGTGCTTGATATAAAGACTCTAATTTTGATTTATAAATTCATATCCTTATATGACAGTTAAGAGAAAACCTTTCATATAGTAACACTAACCCTCAATAATATACAAATTGTTTCTACTTTATTTCATATGCCTATAAGTTAGAAAATTGTAATCATTTAGTTTTACTTTGATTGGACACTATATTTTGAATTATGAAGAACAAATGAAATTAAATACTTCTAAAATATAAAAAACAGCATCTATTAAAGTTTGATGTACCTTGGAATTGGTTTGTCAACCTGAGCACCACATTTACATTGATAATTTGTAATGAATTATGAAGAACAAATGAAATTAAATACTTCTAAAATATAAAAAACAACATCTATTAAAGTTTGATGTACCTTGGAATTGGTTCGTCAACCTGAACACCACATTTACATTGATAATTTGTAATCACTTCTTTAGCTTTGACTGTGCAATTAGTGCAACCAAGATAAAACCAACCGAATTTGTCTGGCACAACCTTTGACAGAGTTGCCACAGTGACACCAATCATTTCCTAAAAACCATGTTGTAATTAAAAAAAATTGTAACAATTAAAAAATGTATATATCTACATAAAAATAGTGTTATGAAATTATAGTTACATGTCCAATAGCCTTTATTTGGTGAAGAGTTTTAGCTTGAGCATTGTACATAAACTTCTCTTGTGAAGTGTATTGAGATGAAGATGTGATCTGAGTTTGTAGTTGGCTACCCTGAATATAGTTATCTATATCATCTATTGCAGGTAACCTGCATTCATTGAAAATTTACTAATTTTATAGAAAAAAGATTACTTATAAACAAAATTGCTAACTGAAGATGAGTGGTCGTCATCTTTAAAATGGTTTGACCTCTAATCAGGCTAAATCATAACTGCAACATTTGGAAGACACTTGTAAAGAGTTGATCAACTTACTGATTTCTAAATTCCTTGATTTGGTGCGTGTTTTCATTGATAAGAAGTTTAGTTCTACTCCATGCATTAGTGATTGTCTGTCCGTTGTTTCCTGCCATATAGAACTAATTAATTAACAACTACATTTAAGTAAATTGTAACAAACGAAATCTTTCATTAAACAATTAGTACTTGTGTTGAATTAATAATACCTTCTAGAGGCTTGACTCGTGCATGGTGAAATATTATAATGATGGGACCAGAGTCGGGGTGAGCATTAACATAATTGAGGAATTGTGTACCATAAGCCTCCCATAGGCAAGTAAGGATGTTTCCGCTGATCAAATAAATAATATCATTTGAAACATGCTTTGTATAGTATATTAATTAAATGTAAATATTGTTGTTACCTGAGATCTTTGATTTTGACGGTGACACAAGTTTTTTTGGTTGATGATGTTGAAGTCGAAGAAATGACTTCATCCACTACCCCAATAATATCTATAAATAAAAAAGATAAGTTAATCATTGAAACACGAAAAATATGAAACACATATATATTATTCAATTAAAAAAAAATGAAATGATAGTATAACCAATTAAGTTGTTAGGAGGGTTCTGCCCATTCAAAATGGTGCTAAAAGACACAAAACGGTACTGAGTCGGTGGGATTTCAGGGAGATCAATCTCTTCTTCAAAAGTAGCAGAATTGAAAACAATTTTGAATTCATGGAGGCAATATTTGAACTGGAAAGTACTTGGAAAAATTGAAAAGTTATGGATGATGTATGTTTGATTCTCTTTGAGTTTACCCCTCCATTTAACAGAATCATCTTGTCGTATAACAACATGTATTTGATCAGCCTTTAAATAACAAATAATTTATAAAATGAGATATTAACCAATATAATGAAGATATTTGTTAACCAAACATAAAGAAAAAGTTAAAATGTAAACCTGTTGATCCATCAATATAACTTCATCGTGCATATTTCCATTTTTACTAACAACAGTGAAGTAATTTGTGACCCTAACTGCTATTTTCCAAGTTTCCTTTGAGGTGTTAATGTCCTTCAATGGTATTGCATTTCTTGTCTGTGAACCAATGCAAATTTTATAAACATAAATTGAAAATTAATCATTTATTTCATATTGTAATATATCTCTGAAGATGAAATGCAAAAGATTTGGAACTTAAAGATTGAAGAAAACCTAAAGAAGTTGAAGATGCAATTTTAGTTTGTAATATCATTTAGAAGTACAAACAAAAAACCTACAAAAATTCAAAGGAATATGAAATGAGATGGGTTACCAATAATAAATTAAAGAACTAAGAAATAGTGTTTCTAAAATAGATTAAAAAAAACCTTAAAAAATAAAATGCAAAAGAAGATGAAGAAGTTGGGTTACATTTTTTGTGGTGGAGCCTTAGAAAAAAAAAATTAAAGACCAAACAAATAACATTTTTAATAACATTTAGAAGTACAAAAAAAAACCTAAAAAAATGCAAAGGAATATGAAGAAGGTGGGTTACCAAGAATAATGTACAGAACTAAGAAATAGTGTTTTTAAAATACATACAAAAAAACCTTAAAAAATAAAATGCAAAAGAAGATGAAGAAGTTAGGTTACGTTTTTTGTGGTGGAGGCTTAGAAAAAATTAAAGACCAAACAAATAGCATTTTTAATAACATTTAGAAGTACAGACAAAAAACCTAAAAAAATGCAAAAGAATATGAAGAAGTTGGGTTACCAATAATAAATTAAAGAACTAAGAAATAGTATTTTTAAGAACATTTAGAACTACAAAAAACCCTAAAAAATAAAATGCAAAACAGGATGAAGAATTTAGGTTACTTTTTTTGTCGTGGAGGCTTAAAAAAAATTAAAGACCAAACAAATAGCATTTAGAAGTACAAACAAAAAAAACCCAAAAAATACAAAGGAATATGAAGAAGGTGGGTTACTTTTTTAGTGGCGGTAGTTGAACCTGTTGTATCACAGATTGTGGAAACCCCCTCTTTTTGTTGTTCCATTTGCGATTTTCTTCTTCTTGAATCTGTTTGATTTTATTCTCCGTGAATCTGTTTGATTTTCTTCTTTGTGAATCTGTTTGATTTGCAAAAATGTTGGAGTGTTGCACTGTATAAACCAAAAATTTGATAAAGTTCGGTTTTTTACAAAGTTAGGTTATTGCAGAAAATTAAAGTAACTTACAATTGTGGCCTTAAATTTTTAGCAAAGGTTAAATTTATGAAGGACAAAATTGTATTTTTGGTATATTTGAGTATTATAATTATTATAATAATAATTATTATTATTATTATTATTATCATTATTATTATTATTATTATTATTATTATTATTATTATTATTACTATTATTATTACTATTACTATTACTATTACTATTATTATTGTTATTGTTATTATATATTATTATTATTTTAGAAAAAAAATCATTTTCAGATAGTAGGACAAAATTGAGGTATTACAGTTGCCTTTATTTAATTATATTTTTATTAGAAAATGAGAATATTATCATTTTAAAATATAATTAAATATAAGGATCCAAATTGTGCCCGTCAAATTTTCACACAAAAAAAAAAAAACGAGTAGAAAAGGCAAAGGTGAAATTAAACAGAAAAAGGCAAAGTTGAGTACAATGTGAAGACCTATAAATTGCTAATGTGAAAACATGATCTTCTCCAGCTTGGTTACTCATTTGTAGATCGACAAAATGAAAAATAAGCGTTTTTGAATTGGTTACCGATGCATAGATCGATATAGATGAAAAATGTAACACTCCGATTCTTAAAAGTGTAAGTGTATTATTTCTTTTAAAACAACTTAATAAAATAAAACATCGTAACACAAAACGACAAGGATCATAAATAATTACATCATATATACAATCAAAATAAGATAGTTTTTGGGACAATAATTCAAAGTATACAAATAGAAAATACACCGAGGTTATGAGACCTATCAGACATCGCTCATACCCCTGAAGTATTCTCGACAGACACCTGCACATAAGTACTACTCCAAGAATGCTATCTCCCCATAGCCACGTCAAAAAATGGAACATGGACCCACCAAAAAATCAACTGTCAAAGTATGTCATAGATACAGTCATCCCAAAACAAAATAAGTAGAACCACTAAAAGAAAAACACTAAGGCCCTATACAATAAAAAACTAATCTCATCATCCACTAACAACTATAGTAACAAGGGCGACCTCCACACACTGCACAAGTTCCTTCTAACGCAGTATCTCTCCTCGAAATAACTTCTTCCTCCTCATCAGCCATGGATGGATTAGTCTCCTTAGAGGTCAGGTCCACCCACGAGATAAGTGGCTTCGACGACGCAGGAATCTCAAAACAGCTCACTACCGAAAGTGGGAGCTCTAACTCGACCCGTATATGTAGCCCTACTTGAGATGGGGTCGTATGTCCAAGCAGTCGACGAATGCCGGTCAGGGAAGTCTAACGATGTTTCTGTCGTCAAACACAATCTAGCCGTAATTTGAGTGAACTGGTTCTCTTGGGAAATCAAAATGGCTCCAATTCCATGCCCTAAGGCATTAGAGGCACCATCAAACACCACCGTCCATTTTTCTTTATCAGATGATTCAAACTCTTCAAATAAAGTCATTATGTCTTCATCGGGGAATTCTCACTACATTGATTGATACTCTACTAGTGTGCTTCCTTTGATAGCCTTCTGTGTAACATACACCAAGTTGTATTCTGACAACAACATCTGCCAACGAGAAATCTTTCTAGTAAGAGCAGGTTTCTCAAAGATATACTTAATTGGGTCTATTTTATACACCAACCAAGTTGTATAACATAACATGTATTGCCTCAACCGACGAGCAACCCATGCTAATGCGCAACATGTTCGTTCAAGCAATGAATATCTTGTTTCACAACTGGTGAACTTTTTGCTCAAATAATAAATAACATGTTTTGTCTTACCAGAATCATCATATTGCCCCAGTACACAACCCATTGACTCGTCATGTAATGTTAAGTACATAATAAGTGGTTTCGCAGGAACATGAGGCATTAAGATTGGAGGTTTTGACAAGTACTTGCCCCAATATTCAAGTATATGGTGGTAATAATATCAGGGTTTTAACGGAGTATGAATTTTCTTAATCGCACAAATAATTTTTGAAGGTTAATCACATGGTCCTCTTCGATCTGAGACTTTACAATCATATCGTCCACGTAAACCTTTATCTCCTTATGTATCATGTCATGAAACAAAGTTACCATTATTCTTTGATAGGTTGCCCCAACATTCTTTAATCCAAATGGCATCACATTATAGAAGAAAGTTCCCCATTGTGTGATAAATGTAATTTTCTCCATATCCTCGGGAGCCATCTTGATTTGATTGTATCTTGAGAAACCATCTATGAAGGAGTAAAGAGAATATCGAGCAATGTTATCTACTAGGACATCAATATGAGGTAAAGCGAAACCGTCTTTAGGACTGCTTTATTTAAATCCCGATAATCAACGCACATTCGAACTTTTCCATCTTTTTTTGGAACTGAGACAATATTAGCAACCCATTGAGGATATTTTGCCATTACTAGGAAACCAACATCAAATTGCTTCTTGAGATCTTCTCTAATTTTAAGTGACATATCAAGCCTCATTCTCCTAAGTTCTTGTTTATTTGGAACACATTCAGGCTTAGCCATAGCTTGTGTTCAACTATGTTAGTATCTAGCCCAAGCATATCCTGATATGACCATGCAAAGATGTCCATATAGTCAAATAAAAGTTTAATCAACTTTTCTTGTTCACTTTCTTTCATAGACCGGCCAATTTTAATTTCTTTCTTATCATATTCAGTCCCCAAATTGATCACCTCAATAGCTTCTTGATAAAGTTGGATTATCTTAGCTTCCTGTTCCATTAGCCTTTCTAGTTATGGGGGAATTTCACAATTGTCTTCACAATCCTCATTAGTGTGATTAATTGGATGTTCAAAATTATAAGAATGGATTCTAACGCTGTTATTTTCAACAGGTTCATTTTCGACGCTGCATTGTTTAAATTAAGAAGAAAAAATGAAAATATGAATAAAGATTGTCATTTCAAGAAAAAGAAAAGAAATAAAAGAAGAAAAAAACAGTTGGAGAATTCAAAAATGCATTTATTGATAATAAGTACGAAATTGAAATACATAAGCCCTAATTAGTTATCCTTATAGCCTTGGGCAGAGCAAAAAGAGTTGAAATACATAATTACTTTGAACATGAATTAACAAACACAGGAAACACGAGGATCTTCCAATTGTTGAGACTGGTGTTTGGAGGACAAGGGTACACTAGCTTGAGGGTATCTTCTTCAACATGAACTTCTTCTGCAACAGCCACTTGATCAGCATATATTATTTCGGCGCTTTGAAAGGTTTGATGAATGTTACAAATAGGAAAATTCTGTGAATTTGGTGTCCAGTTTTCCAGACGAGTCGTCATGCTTTCCCTTTTTTTCTCTCACAACCCTTTCCTTATTAGCTTTAGTAGGTACATATCCTAACCCGTATCTATCGTTCTTTTCTAGTATTTCCAACAATTTCCCCAATTTAGCAAAAACACCCCCTTCCAACATGGCTTTGGTAGACTTCAATGATGTGATAGGTAGACTTCAATGATGTGATAGACAGTTTTGATTCCTTTAAGTGAGACCCTTCACCCATGAAGACAACATTTCCAATTTCTAATGCTTGAAAGGAAACCTCTATGGTTTCCTCTATGTCTTCAATGTCGCCCATAGAAGATAAATGGCTCGCTATCATATCTTATTCCCCAGATATTATTACCAGCTTATTGTTCACTATAAACTTTAGCTTTTGATGGAGAGTGGATGTCACCACTCCAGCAGTATGAATCTAGTCTCCTTAAAAGACAACTATACCAATCACATGGAAGGTTATTCCAAAGTTATGGGGTCCGATTTGAAATAGCAGGTTAATCTCACCAACAATTTATATCCTTGATCCATCGAATGCTTTCGCCACCATAGCACTGGGCTTCATACAAGCTCCATCAACAAATAGTTTTGAGAGTGTTGATTTTGGCATGACATTCAACGACGAACCATTATCAACTAGCACTCGTGCAAGAATATGATCAAGACACTTTACAGAGATGTGTAGTGCTTTATTATGCCCTGTACCTTCAGTCGGTAATTCACCATCGCTAAAACTCAAACAACTACTAGCGGTGATGTTACCGACAACTCCATCAAACTGGTCGACAGTGATATCATGAGTAATATAGGTCTCATTTAAAACTTTCATCAGTTCCCTTCTATGTGCTTCAGAGTTCAATAACAAGGAGAGAACTAATATCTTATTAGGGGTTTGATTTAGCTAATCTACCACCTTATATTCACTTTTCTTGATAAACTTCAAAAATTTGTTAGCTTCTTCTTCAGGCAATGTCTTTATGCTAGTCTTTTGTCCTTTTATAGCATGATACATAGCTTCTTTCCCTTTTTCTCCATGACCCTCCTTTTTCCTAAGTTGTTCAGGAGCGTATACTCGACCACTCCGAGTCACCCCACCAATCCCTGAAATATTGGTGACATCAATTCCTTTAGGTCTAAAGCTATCACTTGATTGATGATTTACTAAATGGAATGTGACTTCAAAATTTCATGGTACGCCTTGGTATTTTCATAAGGAAAAAAGGTTGGTGCTAGGACAATTATTGCATTTGGTCCGCTAGGAGTTGGCTTAAGATTTTCTTTTCTATAGAGGGATTTTCAATTGTCTTGGGAAAGATCTATTATTTTCCAAGCACGACTCTATTATCAATACATGATCATCTTTTGCACAACCTACTTGTACGAAATTCCTCTCCATTAATTTTTGAAGGAATTCCTTGAGCTCTTCACAACTTTTTATTCTGCGTGAATCCGTTGGGTGAACGCCACAAATATTGACCTCCTTGTTAGTCGTGTCAATCAAGTTTAACTTGCATAGCTCACCAAAAATCACTTTCATAGGAGTTTTCACATGTTCTATATTCTTAACTGCACATTGGTCTACCTTATCTTCAATGACATTGATAGAGGGATTCTCGTGGCCCAGCAAGGGATTACTCCCTACATTGGGATTGTCTTCCTTAAAGGTAAGCCATTTTGCATTAATTAATTCTTGCACTTTGGATTTTAGGGCTTGACAATCTTCGACGGAATGTCATACGACTCCTGCATGGTATTCGCATTTGGCGTTTGGGTTGTACCATTTTGGGGATGGTGGTTTTAGAGGTCTCATTGGTCTAAGGACTACCATTGAATTATGAAGTATGCGAGGCAACAATTGGTTGTATGTCACAGGAATCAGGTCAAAATGAGTTATCTTCTTTTCTCGATTGACTGGTGGTTTGTATTGATTCGGGCTTGAATTTTGGTTCCATTGGTTTTGTTGGGAAAACGTGACAGATGGGGGTTGGACCAGATGTGATTGATAAAAAGGTGGTCTTGGAGGGTGATATTGAGGGTTTGGAGCTTGTGAGGTTGCAGCCGTATATGGATAGGGAATGTAAGGAATTTGGAATATCGGGGGTGCAAATTTGGAAGTCGATAAGAATTTATGGATGGAAAATATGAGACTCTTAGTTTCACAATTACAGCGTTAGCATCCACTTCTTTCTTTTTTGCGAATCTCATCTAGGGTTTCTTCACACCAATTACTACACATATGATCTTGCCACTCCTCATCCCACTTTCTAGTCTTTCTCCTATCATGACCATGTCAGAAAAGTTTGATGACATACTCCCAATCATCTTATCATAAAAAGGCGATTGGAGAGTATCCAAAAACATACCAACCATCCAGTTAGATCCAAACATCCCACATTCTACTCTTTTAGATAAAGAATGATCTACTTGTGATGCCATTTCTCTCTACCGTTGTGCATATTCTTTGAATGTTTCATTGTCCTTTTTCAATGAATTTTGCAACTGCATCTTATCAAAGGTTGTGTCAATGTTGTACCTGTATTGTTTCAAGAAGGCATCAGCCAAGTCTTTCCACGAATAGATTCGATTTCGCTCGAGATACATATACCAACTTAATGATGCCCTATTGAAACTGTCTTGAAAAAAATGAATAAGTTTGTCATTATGACCATGAGAAGCCATTTTTCTACAATACATGGTCAGATGATTTTTAGGACATGTGGCACCTTTGGAATGAGGAGTGGCAAGATCGTATGTGCAACAAGTGATGTGAAGAAACCCCAGATGGGATTCACAGAAAAGAAAGAAGGGGATGCTAATGTTGTAATGGTAAACCCAAGAGTCTCCTCTTTTTCATCCATGAATTCTTATCGACCTCCAAATTTGCAACTCACGATACCCCAAATTCCCTACATTCCCTATCCATATGTAGTTGCAACCTCACAAGCTCCATACCCTCAATATCACTCTTCAAGGCCACCTTTTTATCAACCACCTTTGGTTTAACCACCACCTGTCATGTTTTCCCAACAAACCTATTTTGACCCGATTCTCGTGACATACAGCCAATTGTTGCCTCACCTACTCAAGAATTCAATGGTAGTCTTAATACCAATGAAACATCTAGAGCCACCATTCCCAAAATGGTACAACCCAAACGCCAAATGCGAATACCATGCAGGAGTCGTAGGGCATTCCGTCGAAGATTGTCAAGCCCTAAAGTCTAAAGTGCAAGAACTGATTAATGCAAAATGGCTTACCTTCAAGGAAGACGATTCCAGCGTAAGGAGTAATCCCTTGTCGGGCCATAGGGATACCTCTGTCAATGTCATTGAAGATGAGATAGACGAATGTGCACAAGAAGATCATGATTTAGCCATAGAGCCATGCGTGGAAAATAATAGATCTTTCCCAAGACCGTTGAAAATCATCTATAGAAAAGATAATCTTAAGTCAACTCATAGGGGGCCAAATGCAATAATTGTCCTAGTACCAACCCCTTTTCCTTATGAAAATACCAAGACGATACCATGGAATTATGAAGCCACATCTCATTTAGTCAATTGCCAATCACGTGATAGCTTTGAACCTCAAGGAACTGATGTCACCAATATTTCAAGGATTGATGGTATGACTCGGAGTGGTCGAGTATACGCTCCTGAACAACTTAGGAAAAAGGAGAATCATGGAGAAAAAGGGAAAAAAAAATATGTATCATGCCATAAAAGGACAAGAGACTAGCAAAAAGACGGTGCCTGAAGAATAAGCTAACGAATTTTTGAAGTTTATCAAGCAAAATGAATATAAGGTGGTGGATCAGCTAAATCAAACCTCTTCCAAGAAATCTATTCTCTCCTTGTTATTGAACTCTAAAGCACATAGAAAGGCACTGATGAAAGTGTTAAACGAGACTCATGTTACTCATGATATCACTGTCAACCAGTTTGATGGAGTTGTCAGTAACATCACCGCTAGTAGTTGTCTGAGTTTTAGCGATGGCGAATTACTAGCTGAAGGGACAGGCATAATAAAGCACTACACATCTCTGTGAAGTGTCATGATCATATTCTTGCACGGGTGCTAGTTGATAATGGTTCGTCATTTAATGTCATGCCAAAATCAACCCTTTCAAAACTATTTGTTGATGGAGCTTGTATGAAGCCCAGTGTTATGGTGGTAAAAGTATTCGATGAATCCAAGAGACAAGTTGTTGGTGAGATTGACCTGCCGATTCAAATCGGACTCTATAACTTTGGAATAACTTTCCAAGTGATGGATATTAAACCAGCATACAATTGCCTTTTAGGGAGACCGTGTATTCATGTTGCAAGAGCAGTGACATCCACTCTCCATCAAAAGCTAAAGTTTATAGTGAACGATAAGTTGGTAATAATATCTGGAGGAGATATGATAGTGAGTCATCTATCTTCCATGGGCTACATCGAAGACACGTAGGAAGCCATAAAGACTTCCTTCCAAGCATTAGAAATCGCCAATGGTGTCTTCATGGGTGAAGGATATCGCATAAAGGAACCAAAACTATCTATCACATCATTGAAGTCTACCAAATCCATGTTGGAAGGAGGAGTTTTTGTTAAATTGGGAAAATTGATAGAAATACCACAGAAGAACGATATGTACGGGTTGGGATATGTACCTACCGAAGCTGATAAAGAAAAGGCTGGGAAAGAAAGAAGAGAAAGTCGGATGGTTTGTCTGGAAAACTAGGCATCGAAGTCACAAAATATTCCTATTTGGAACATTCGCCAAACCTTTCAAAGCGCCAGAATAATATATGCTGATTAAGTGACTGTTGCGGAAGATGATCATGTTGATGATGATACCCTCAAATTAGTGTACCATTGTCCTCCAAACACCAGTATCAACAATTGGAGGATCATCGAGTTTCCCGTGTTTGTTAATTCATGTTCAAAGTAATTATGTATTTCAATTCCTTTTGCTCTGCACAAGGCTATAAGGATAACTAATTAGGGCACATGTATTTCAATTATGCATTTTGGAATTCTCCAATCGTTTTTATTTCTTTTCTTTTTTCTTGAAATTGCAATCTTAATTCATATTTTCTTTTTTCCTTTTTTCTTCTTAATTTAAACAATGTAGAGCAGAAAATGAATCTGTTGAAAATAGTAGCGCTAGAACCCTTTCTTGTAATTTTAAACGTCCAATTAATCACGTTGATGAGGATTGTGAGGAAGATTGTGAGCCTCCCCCAGAACTAGAAAGGCTAATGGAATAGGAATCTAAGATAATCCAACCCTATCAAGAACCTATTGAGGTGATCAATTTAGGGACTGAATTTGATAAGAAAGAAATTAAAATTGGTATGTCTATGAAAGAAAGTGAACGAGAGAAGCTGATTAAACTTTTGTTTGACTATGTGGACGTCTTTGCATGGTCATATTAGATATGTCTAGGCTAGATACTAACATAGTTGAACACAAGCTACCGCTCAAGCCTGAATGTGCTCTAATTAAACAAAAGTTGAGAAGGATGAGGCATGATATGTCACTTAAAATTAGAGAAGAGGTCAAGAAGCAATTTGATGCTGGTTTATTAGCAATGGCAAAATATCCTCAATGGGTGGCTAATATTGTCCCAGCGGCAAAATATCCTCAATGTGCGTTGATTAGAAGAGGCAGAGTGGGTTCAATCACCATATGACTAATTGAATCTCATAGAAGAAAAAAGAATTGTAGCTTTGTGTCATGGCCAGCTATATCAAAAAAGTCTTAAAAAAGCATATGAGAAAAAAGTTCGTCCTCGAAAGTTTCAGAAAAGGGACTTAGTGTTAAAGAAAATATTGCCCATAAAAAAGGATTCCCGTGGAAAATGAACCCCGAACTATGAGGGACCATATGTTATGAAATAAGCTTTCTCTGGGGGAGCTCTAATACTCGCAGAAATGGATGGAGAGAAACTTCCACTTCCAGTAAATTCATATGCAGTCAAAAAATATTATGCTTGAAAAAAAAATGATTGAAAAATGGGTTTGCTAGGTTGAAAACTTGAAAAAGTGACCTAGGCAAAAAATCGAGCATCCCGATGGATTGAAAACTCAGAAGAGCGGTCCATGCAAAAGTTAGAGATTAAAAAATAAAAGATCAAGCGGTTCAAATCAGGGCAATTATTATTCTTGGAGGCTGACCAACAGGAGTCCTAAATTACAAGAAAGACTAGTGTTTGTTATCCCTTCAGCTAAAGATAAATACACTCATCCCTACATTGTAACCCCTACCTCAATTGGTTTTGTTCCTAATATAATGAATGTACTTTTTTTCTTTCAATATTGCCATTCGATGTACATTACTCTCTTTCTAAACTAATTCAATCTCATGGTTGTTTATTCTAGCATTTTAAAAAAAATGTTAATAAATATTGGAATTTGAAATGTGTGTAAACATAAAAAATATTTTAATTATTTTGACATTTGAAATATATACACGAGAACTCGATGGGGCTATCAACAAAAAAAAGGCCATCATTTTAGACAATGCTTTTTTGTTTCGCCTATAAAAAAAAAAAAAAAAAGACTCACGCGAGATTTACAAGAATCGTCATCCAAAGAATGGTTGTTATCTTCATCCATTGAATCATGGGAGCGTAGAAGATAATAAGGATCGGAGAATTAAATAGATAGAATATAAATTTATATAACACATAAATCATGCATTCATATAATCATGCATCTCCATTCATACTTTACCTACTCAACAATCTTGCATAATACATGAATCATTCATATCTTAATTTCATACTTTACCTACTCAACAACCTTGCATAATACATGAATCATTCATATCTTGATTTTACGCTTCATATATAATCAACAACCTTGTGTTACATTGCTCATTATGTGTTTTAACGTTTGTGTTGCAAGTATCATATACATACTCTCTCTATTTATTTACCTTCTAAATGATCGTTCTTTCATTTCAGTCAATCTACGCATCAGTAACCAATCCGAAGACAATCATTTATTATTATTATTATTATTATTATTATTATTATTATTATTATTATTATTATTATTATTATTATTATATCTACACATCGGTAATCAATTCAAAGACGATCATTTATATTTTTGTCTACGCATCGGTAACCAATCTGAATACGATCATTTATATTTTTTTTAATCTACGCATCAAAAACAATACGGAGACAATCATTTTTCATCTTTGCCAAACATGTTTATTACATCCTTATGTCACATTTCATCTTCTACTTTCACAATTTATTTACACAAAATTTATGTCCTTAGATTTAATTATTTTTACAACAATAATATTCACATTCTCTAGTAAATATAATTAAATAGGGGCAGCTGTAATACTTAAATTTTGTCCGACCAATTAAAAATCATTTAAAAAAATAATACGTTTAATAAATATTTTATAAGTATTATTATAAAATCTAAAAATCATTTTTGAGTTTATATTTTATAAGTATTATTTAAATATTTTAATTAAAAAAAATATGTTTTAGACATTTACCGTCTTTTTTCTGACATGCAAAAAGCATTCCATTTGTCTAATGCAAATCAGCAAACACTTCCTCCATCTTAGTGCTTCAAAGCACTTCATGCACGCAACCGAATCCTTCCCTTATTTTTTTATTTTAAAAATTCTTAATAAGGTTATTATTTTTTCTATTTGGAGACTCAACAAAAAGATGAGCAACCTCTTTTCCTATTTGAATGAAATTGCTTAATATTTGCTCCAAAACAGTGAAAAATTCAGAACAGGAAAAAAATTTAGAACTTAAATTTATCTCATAGACACAAAGATTCAACCTTGTAGTCTATAAATTAAAGAAAATCAATTGAGAGGAAGAAAAGGAAGAGTTTTCGGATAAAAAAAACAGAAGAAAGAAATAGAGGTTTCATTTTTTCTCTAAACAAATTAGAAAATATAAAGAGAAAAATTTGTTTTTTTCCGTTTGTTTTCTTAAATAAAAAAGAGAAGAAAGATTATAAGAACACAAGAAGAGTAAGAGATTGAAAACATTTTAATAACACAACTTGCATACCTCCATCGTTGGCTTATCAAGGTTCAACGTCATATTCTCCATTCCGGATTCTACTCGTTAAACTGCTCAAGGTATTTCCAAGCTTTGTTTATTATATTATTTTATTTTTCACATAGAAACCCATTTTCTTTTATAAAAATGAACGTATTTCCAAGCTTTGTTTATTATATTATTTTATTTTTCACAGAGAAACCCATTTTCTTTTATAAAAATGAACAACCGTGCCTTTTGTACTATTCTTTTGTACTGTTTGTGTTTGGGTTCAGTATCACTTCTTTTTTTATTAAAAAATGGATGAATAGAAAAGTGACTGGTTATTGTGGAGCAGCCTTCCGTTCTGGTTTGGTTCAGCTTCACTTCTTTTTTTTTTTTATTACAAAATGGATGAATAGAAAAATTTGCCTACATTTTTAATTTTCGGTTTAAGTGTATTTGATTGAAAAATATTAATTGTATTTGTTGAAATTTTAATTGTTATTAAATTTATTATTATTGGTTTTGGTTTTATTTTTGTTTTTTTTTATTGTTATCTTTATTACTGGTTTTATTTCATAATATCATCTAAATTTATTTAAGGTTCGGTATCAAAATTTAAATCTTAAAAGGAAAACAAAAATAAAAATATAATCAAATATTAAATGGTTAATTAGATGTGACATTTGAGTTATTAGGACACTAGTTGTGACACCTTAGTAGTCCTAAATCTCATCTTCATAAATAAGTTGATAAATTAAAAATCATAAACAAATTAAATTAGTAAATAAAATATTCTTAAACGATATGTAGAACTTGATAGTTTTAAAAATCGCATTTTAAAATAATTATTCAAATCAAACAAACTTATTTTCTGTCAAAACAACTTTTTTTTATCAATAACAAAACACAATTTCTTTAAAAGCAATCAATGTATCCGCATTTTCTACCCAAGAACTACGTAGCTTTGATTTCTCTATCGCACCGGGAGATACGTAGGAGCAAAATCATACTCTTGTCAAGCACATTAATAAAAATTCTCTTTTTTTCCTTCTCTTTTTTTAAGAACACATTTATTTTAAAAAAAATTGATATTCATATTTAATAATAAGGAAAAATAAATATATTTAAGTTAATATTAATTTTGTACAATTAATTATAGGTAACTATTTTTTAACGGATGTCGTAGGGTGTTAATATTTTTCCTATGCATAATCGACTCCCGAACTCAAAATTTGGTTTCAAAGACAATTTTTTTTTTTAAGGATTTTCCAATATTTTCCCTATTTTAAAATAAACCTTGGTCGCGACTCCATTGAATTCGAGACAACATAGAACACTCAACCTTCATGCAACACCTAGGTGAAAAGTTATATGGTATCAATAACAAAGGCCATCTTTTGAATGTCCTTCTTCATGCCACCTTAATGAGCTAGTCGTCTTTAAACACATAAACAACCTTTGAAGTCTAGGAATCAAGGGAAAATGTCTTAATTTTAGCTAAAACTTTATAAGATTCATGATATTTTCCAACTTGATGGTTTCCTTCGGCAATTTCCTTCCAGCATGGAGCACTGCAAACATAGCAAGATGTTTCATTCTCGTAATCTTTCCAATAGATTGTGCAATCATTAGGGAAAGCATTGATCTTTTTATAATCGAGCCCTAAGTCCCTTATCATGCCTTTAGTTTTATTGAACGTATTAGGGATGCTCAATGAAGACATAGCTTCTTTCATCAACTCTAAGAGAGCATTGAATGATTCATTGCTCCAACCATACAGACACTTCAATAAATATAGGTGAATAGGTGAACGAAAATTTAGAGAAGTTTTTGCAATCCAGATACAACTCTTGTTTGGTTTCTTCGACTAGATTATAAAACTTTTTTGCATCTTCGTTGAGGCCTTCATTAAATTCTCATTCTTCTTGGATAGCATCTCTAAATCTTTCAAACAGTAGTCCATCAATATCATCAATTTGATCCTCTTCATCATTCACATGATCATCATTAAGATCATTGGGTTTTTTCTCTTTTCACCATGACGAACCCAAACATCATATTCTTTTTGAAATCCTAATGTTATTAAATGATTTCGTACTACCTTCCTTGTGAACCAATTGGTGATGTAACATTCATCACATGGACACGAATCTCTTTTCTGCGAGGTTTTCCTTTGGTGTATGCATAATCTAGAAGAAAAAAAAATCAAGATCGTTTTGATACTCTTTACTCTCTCTAGCCGATTTTATCCATTCCTTGTCCATTGAGTTTATGAGGAGACTACCATACATGAGAAATAATTTTAAAGGGATGTTAGTAGATGTTCAATCAAAATCTAGATGCGCCCAAAGAAGCCCTTATGTTGTCAAATTTTTTATTAAAGTTTTTATGATAGATAATTTATCATCATCCCCTCCCAAAATCCTTTTATTGTTTTGAACATAACCCTTTTAATTTGATTTTTTCTTATAACATGAGATAGATGGAGTAACTTAGTAATATATTACTATTAGTATGGTGTTCGATAGAAATATTATATCATCATGTGTGAACAAAGAAAACAAACAACAAATTATGTGAGGTATTAAACAACCATAGCAAAAGTAGTCCAACTTTAATGGGCTCATAATATCAATATTTAATTAGTAGTGTTGAATATGAAAACTATTGAGATTCAACCCGTGTGTTTCAACTACACAGCGGAAGTTCTTTTTATATAGATAAAAAGGAATACAAATAGACAGAAATGCTAATCGGGTCAGAATACTTACAGCCCATCTAATCTAAAATATTTACATTCTAATATAATATTTTAACACTCCCCCTCAAGCTGGAGCATATAAATCAAATGCACCCAGCTTGTTACAAATATAACTAATTCTAGGACCTCGTAATGACTTTGTAAAAACATCTGCCAACTGATCATTGGAATTGACAAAGCTGGTGGTGATGTCACCCGACTCAATCTTTTCTCTAATAAAATGACAGTCGATCTCAATATGCTTGGTCCTCTCATGAAATACAGGATTTGAGGCAATGTGCAGTGCAGCTTGATTATCACATATTAGTGTCATTGTGCTGGCCTCTTCAAATTGAAGTTCTTTCAGTAACTGTTTCAACCAGATGAGTTCACATGTTACTAGTGCCATGGCCCTGTATTCTGCCTCAGCGCTGGATCTTGCAACAACATTTTGTTATATTAAATTTCCTCCAACAAGTACACAATACCCGGAAGTGGATCTTCTATCTGTGGGTGAGCCTGCCCAATCGGCATCTGAGTAGCCAACTATCTGAGTATGTCCTCTATCTTCATAAATGAGGCCTTTTCCAGGTGCACTTTTGATGTATTTCAGAATTCGAATTACAGCATCCATATGTTCTTGGCAAGGAGAATTTAAGAACTGGCTTACCACACTGACAGCGAAGGAAATGTCCGGACGAGTAACTGTGAGATAGTTTAATTTCTCAACCAATCTCCTATATCTTCCTGAATCTGATAGAGGCTCCCCCTGATTAGGTAGGAGTTTGACATTTAGATCCATAGGAGTATCAACTGGCTTGGCATTTAACAGACCTGTTTCTTCAAGAATATCCATAGCATATTTTCTTTGTGAAATTACAAGGCCATCCTTGGATTGGGCTACCTCAATACCCAAAAAATAACGGAGTTTACCAAGGTCTTTAGTCTGAAATTGATTTGAGAGATGTTGTTTCAACTGGAGTATTCCTTGCTGGTCACTACCAGTTATAACAATGTCATCCACATAAACAATAAGATAGATGCACCCTTGGGCTGAGTGACGATAAAATACAGAGTGATCGGCTTCACTACGAATCATACCAAACTCTTGTACTACCGAGCTGAATATGCCAAACCAAGCTCTAGGAGATTGTTTAAGACCATAAAGAGACCTGTTCAGCCGACAAACCATGGTGGAAGACTCCCCCTGAGCAACAAACCCTGGTGGTTGCTCCATATAAACTTCCTCTTCAAGATCACCGTGCAAAAAGGCATTTTTAATGTCAAGTTGATGGAGAGGCCAATGTCGAATTGCTGCAATGGAGAAAAACAGTCTAACAGATGCCATTTTGGCAACAGGTGAGAATGTATCGCTGTAATCCAACCCAAAAATCTGAGTATATCCCTTGGCTACCAACGGAGCCTTAAATCGATCAATCTTACCATCAGGGCCAACCTTCACTGTATAAAGCCAACGACACCCGACTAAAGACTTCCCATGAGGTAAAAGAACCAGTTCCCAAGTACCACTGCTTTGTAGAGCACACATCTCATCAAGCATTGCTTGTCTCCACTCAGGGTGGGATAATGCTTCACCTGTAGTTTTAGGAATAGAAACAGAAGACAAAGAGGACAAGCAAGTGTAATGCAAAGGAGAAAGACGATGATAACACAAATCAATATAATGAGGAGATGGATTACGGGTTGTGCGAATATCCTTACGAAGAGCAATGGGAAGGTCATGCTCAGGTGGCAGGGCCGGATCCGGAGGTGGCGTCGGAGGAGAGTCTGGAATGGGAACAGGAACAGGCACAACAGAGGGTAGGCGACGACGCTGATATGTTTGTAGTGGTCGTGGAGGTTGGGGGGCAGACTCGACAGGTTCGATAGGAGTAAGAATGGGTGGAATAGGGATAACTATCTGAGGAGGTTCGGGATTAATGTCCTGATGGGGCTCAGTAGCTATATGGGTAGATTTAAAATTTGGTACAAACTCGAAAAAGGTAACATCGGCTGATGTAACGTAGCGGTGTAGTGTAGGAGAATAACAACGATAGCCCTTTTGGGACCGATGATAACCGAGAAAGACACACTTAAGTGATCGAGGTGACAATTTGTCCAAACCAGGAGATAAATTGTGGACAAAACACGTGGACCCAAAGACACGAGGTGGTAGTGGGTGAAGAGGGGAATGGGGAAAGAGGACCGAATGAGAGATATTGCCATCAAGAACAGAAGACGGCATACGATTGATAAGGTAGCATGTCGTTATGACTGCATCCCCCCAAAAACGGAAAGGAACATTGCCATGGATAAGTAAGGTTCGTGTGGTTTCAATGAGATGCCGATTTTTGCGTTCGGCTACCCCATTTTGCTGGGGTGTATGAGGACATGATGTTTGGTGTAGAATACCATTGGAAGCCATAAAACTTTGAAACTGATGGGACAAATATTCTCGAGCATTATCACTTTTTAAGGTACGAATAGAAACCCCAAATTGAGTTTTAATTTCTTGATAAAATTGCTCAAAAATGGAAAACAGTTCAGCTCTATTTTTCATTAAAAATAACCACGTACAACGAGAGTAATCATCAATAAAAGTAACAAAATACCTAGACTCTAAAGTAGACACAGTACGAGAGGGACCCCAAACATCAGAGTGAACTAAAGCAAAGGGAGATGATACTCTTTTATTGACTCGATCAGGAAAATTACTACGGGTGTGTTTCCCTAACTGACACGACTCACAATGTAAAGTAGACAACCTAGACAAACTAGGCACCAATTTTTGCAGTTTGGTAAGACTTGGGTGTCCTAGCTGAGCATGGATAGTATGAGGGGACTCTGTTGCAGAGCACGTATTGGAAGATGTAGAAAGGTAATAGAGGCCTTGAGACTCACATCCGACGCCAATCGTCCGTCCCGAACTCCGGTCCTGCAAGGTAACATTATCATTAGTGAAAGTAATAATACAGTCATGGGACCGAGTCAATCGACTAACTGAAAGTAAATTAAAAGGGCATCCAGGTACATAGAGAACAGATGCAACTGAAATGGAAGGGAGAATTTGGACAGTGCCAACTCCTTGAGACCGGGTTTGAGTGCCATTGGCAGAAGTTATAGTAGGTAAAAAACCAGATGTAGAGAGTGAAGAAAAGAGACCTTTATTACCAGTGACATGATCAGACGCACCAGAATCAAGAACCCAAGGGCCAAGAGAAGATGAGTGGGAGAGGTAAACAGATGAGTTACTAGTATGTGTAACCGAAGTAGGAGAACTAGAGTTCGGATGACTCTGAACCCATCGAAGGAAATCTTCATAATTTGCCGGGGAGCCTTGTGGAGATGGTGTAGTCTGAACAGTGGCAGAAGGATCAAGCTGAGTTGCATTTATCGAAGACGGAGGCTTACCATGCAACTTCCAACAGCGATCAATAGTGTGTCCAAGCCGATGACAACGCTCACATTTGGGACGAGGCTTAGAGTTTGATGGTCCTCCACGAGAGCGATTCTGATTATGTCCCTGAGATGCAAGGGCAGCAGTGTCACCTGGAGTTGAAGTCATAGAATGCTCAATTGGATGTTTTGCTGGTACTCGAAGGAGGATCGCTGAGGTAGTAGACATATCCGGAACAGTAACAGACCCCAGAATTTGATCACGAGTTGCAGAGTACTCCTGGGGTAGGCCATAGAGTGCAAGGAGCATGAAGAAGGTGTTGCGTTGTTCCAACTCTTTCTGGCGTTCAACGGGATTACTTGCAGCAGGAGTGAGAAACTCATTAAAATCATGAAGTGCACTATGAACGGTGCCTAGATATGAAGAAATCGAGCCATCTATTGTCTTCGGAGTAATGATATTCAGCAAGCGGTGACAAACTCCATAGAGACGTTGAGTGTCGTTAGTATAGAGTGCCTTTGCTTGACTCCAAACTGATTCACACGTGAGATGTGGACGGAAAATCGGTTTGACATCTGGATGAAGTGTAGACTTGATGACACTACACAGCTGAGCATCTATCTGTTTCCATTTGGATGTTTCAGCCGCAACCACCTTTTCAGGATTTTGAGTGAGATGGTCCTCGTAACCTTGACCAAGCATCCATAGTTTGATGTCGGCGGCCCAACTATCGTAATTTGACCCATTCAATTTTTCGACAGAGAGAGGAGAAGTGATGTAGTTGGTGAAAATGCTCTTTGTTTCAGACTGAGACGTCATGGTCAATAAAGAGTGCCAGAAAACGCGTCGAAACCGAGAAAACAGGGGCTGTTTGAACTGGAACTCGTATATCCGTAACTCGAAACTCAAAACTGAGGGCAGATATGGAAGCAGGAGGGCGAGGCGAGTGCGACGGAAGAAGCGGCGCCGTGAACGGCTGCCGGACGCGCCGTCACGCGCGGCTGCTGCTGGTGGCGCGTGGATCTCACGCGCGTGAGGGTTGGTGGCGCGTGGAGGCGCGTGAGGGCGCGTGGAGGTGTTTCTGGTGGCGCGTCTGAAGGGGTAGGCCGATCTGGGGCGTGCGACACTGCTGGCGTGGTCGTTCGTCGAAAAAAATCGTCGGAGACAGCAACAACAGTGACGGCAGTTGCGGCGGTGCGTGGACGGATGGATAACAAATTTTGGAATCAGTGTATCAAAGGCAGGGAGGAGAAAACCGGAGTTGAGGACACGGTTTGCCGGAAAAAAAAAAATATTCACCGGAGACAGTGGGTCCACCGGGTAGCTGACGATCAGGGTTATCTCTCAACAGGCTTTGATACCATGTTGAATATGAAAACTATTGAGAGACATATTGAAAACCCGTGTGTTTCAACTACACAGCGGAAGTTCTTTTTATATAGATAAAAAGGAATACAAATAGACAGAAATGCTAATCGGGCCAAAATACTTACAGCCCATCTAATATAAAATATTTACATTCTAATATAATATTTTAACAAGTAGTTTTAACCATATGTGTAAATGAGCGAAATTGTAGTTCAAGGAGGGTATATAATATACCTTTCAGATCTCGTTCCAAGCAAAGCACCTTAGAGATCAGTAGTTAATTCCAATCTTTTGTGGAAGCTCCTATCAAAGTCTCTGAAAAACCCAATCTGAAAAAAGGAAAGCAAAAAAGAAGGAATTGTGAACACCATATAGGATAGCAAATAGATATTTTTGCAAATGATTAAAATTGATTAGAATCCTTCAAGAGCAAATCACAAGTGATCATTTTTAAGTTTTAACACATTCAATCTATAGTGATGAATTGATATGTAATATATATAATAAGTTCATAAGCTAAAATTAGAGAATTGCATACTTTGAACTTTGATAATAAGTTCATAATAAGTCCATTTTTATGTCAGAATATTAAAAAAAAAAAAAAAATTGTCATACTATGAGAATATGAGTTATATTTTAGAATCCATAAAATCTCATAGATTAAGAAAGGGAAATAGCATAATAGGTTCAGCTAGAAACAGGAAATGGCATAGTGTGAATAGCTAGAAACGGGAAATAGCATAATAGGAAATAACATATCTCAAAAGCTTTATATAAAGAACTAACAATAAGGGTAGTATGAATACAATGAAAAAAGAATTAGAGACTTTGGAGCCTGAAAACAATGACAAAAATTAGATCAAGGCATTCTTAGTGTTCCAGCAAACAATATAAACCAACTAACCTCATACAAAAATTAGTGGTTACAAGATTTTTTTTTATTAAAAATTGTACATGAAATGCATGAGAATCCACAGACAAACAGCATAATTTCTGGCTTTTCACAACTTGTCCTTTTAAGAAGATCTTCATCCATAATGCTTCAAGTTTTTCAAAGTGTCTCTAAGATTAGAGAGTTGAATTTCTCATATTTTAGAATCCACAAAATCTCATAGATTAAGAAAGGGAAATAGCATAACAGGTTCAACTAGAAACACAAAATGCCATAGTATGAATAGCTAGAAACAGGAAATAGCATATCTCAAGTGCTTTATATAAAGAACAAACAATAAGGGTAGTATGAATACAATGAAAAAAGAATTAGAAACTTTGCAGCCTGAAAACAATGACAAAAATTAGATCAAGGCATTCTTGGTGTTCCAGCAAACAATATAAACCAACTAACATCATAGAAAAATTATTTGTTACAAGATTTTTTTTATTAAAAATTGTATATGAAATGCATGCGAATCCACAAACAAATAGCAGAATTTCTGGATTTTCACAACTTGTCCTTTTAAGGAGATCTTCATCCTTATCTTCATCCTTGACGCTTCAAGTTTTTCAAACTGTCTCTAAGATTAGAGAGTTGAATTTTTCATATTTTAGAATCCAAAAAATCTCATAGATTAAGAAAGGGAAATAGCATATCTCAAGTGCTTCATATAAAGAACTAACAATTAGGGTAGTATGAATACAATGAAAAAAGAATTAGAGACTTTGCAGCCTAAAAACAATGACAAAAATTAGATCAAGGCATTCTCGATGTTCCAGCAAACAATATAAACCAACTAACAATTAGGAAGTGTTCATTATTTTCACAATGTTGTGAAATGTGTTTTACTCACTTGATGCTAATCAGAGGATTCAGAATCAGAAGAGCTGGAGCTGGATTCAAAATTAGAAGAGCTATATCTGGATTTAGAATCAGAATAGTTGGAAATAGAAAAGAAATATATATATATATCAATGAGCAGATCAACATAATTCTGGAATGAGGAACTCAAAATAATTAAGGAATCAAGAACTCAAATTTAAAAATGCAACAACATGATTAAGAAAACCCAATTAAGACTATAATATGCACAAGATTGCAACCAAGTTCATAATTTTATTCAGTCATACTTCCTAATTCAGTCATAATTTTGTGTCACCTAGAATCAAATTGAATTTTTAGAGTAAACCAGAAAGCATCAATTTAGTCAATTCAAGATGATTATAGAGTTACTTTTAGAGTAATGCAAAAGCAAAAACCCTAATCGTGGTAGAGGTTGAGCGATAACAGAGCAAGGATGAAAATACATACCAAAAATCACCAAGTCACGAAGAGGTAGAAGTTTTGCAAGTCTCGCAAGATACAAAAAAGGATGCAGAGGTTGAGCAATGCAGAAACTGCAATCGATGCAGAGTTGCGAGAAAAGGGGAGAAGTCTCGCAAGTCACGAAAACACCCTAATCGATGTTAATTCACAAGCTTCCTGCACCAACACTTGTTTTTCCTTTTTTCATTTAGAAACGAGGTCGAGCGAGAGAGTAGAGAGAGTTGCGCGAGAGAGAAGAGAGGGTTGCGCGAGAGAGAAAGGAGGATTTGCTCAGAGAGTTTGCGCAAGCGAGAAGAGAGTTTGCGCTGAGAAGAGGTTTCTTGAGTGAGAGAAGAAAGGATTTTGCTGAGAAGAAAAATGCGCGCGGTAATGAAATATTTTGGAAATAATTTTACTTTCAAGAAGGGTTTTGGCTTCCAGAAAGATTTTAATAAAAATTAAAGAAGAACCGTAATTAGATGTTGCATTGATATATAAGTAAACAATAAGAACGGTTCTGAACTGTTGTTGTAGAAAATTATTGTTGTAGAAAATTATAAAATTTATTGTTCTATTACAACGAAATATAAAATCGTTATGTATTTGACTCTACGAGAACAATATTTTAACCATAGAAAATTAGTTGTCTTAGCACCAAAATGTTGCAGTGGTTTGAGTAAATGGATGAGCCTTAAGACAAATGGTAACTAATGCATTGTGATGGAAATAGAAGGAAAACACCATTCTTACTATTACTATCTTTTTGAAACATTTTATAAACAAAATTAGCTTTATCCCTTAAAAAACCATCTTATTTCTAATAATAAAAATAACTTTTAATAAAATATTATACTCCTAAACATATTAGAAATTATAAGTAACATTTTATAAAGGCTAAATACCACCTGTGGTCCCTTAACTTAATTTCGGTTAACAATTTGATCGTTTATCTTTTTTTTCCCGATTTGTTCCTTTATGTTTTTAAATAATTTCAGCGTTACCCTTTAAGTGGGGTTTCGTTAAGAAAAAGTTAAAAAATCTCTCATCTAGATCATTCAATATGTTCATCAAACCTTTAGGAACGATTGTCACTAATCTGAAGTGATTTCTATGGAGTATAAATACTCATAGCTTCAGTTTTAACGAATCAATCCTACTATCAAACTTAGAACAAACTTTGAATATTTTCTGAAACATTTTCAAAACATAAAGGATAACTTTTCTGAACATGGAGGAGGGATTTTTTTAACTTTTTCTTAATGAAACCCTATTTAAAGGGTAACGCTGAAATTATTTAAAAACATAAAGGACCAAATCGGGAAAAAAAAAAGATAAAGGACTAAATCGTTAACTGAAATTAAGTTAAGGGACCACGGGTGGTATTTAGCCTTTTATAAATTATTAAAAGTAAAACTAGTAGTGTCAATATTCTCTTTACAAAATTGAATAAATAGATTTAGTATCCTTAATTCAAATAAAATGTTAAGAAAAACACAAAAAATTTAATTATGATACATAACTAGGATTATATATATATATATATATATATATATATATATATATATATATATATATATATATATATATATATATATATATTAGCATGAAATTTGGAGTGTTACAAGAAACATGATTACTCGAACATTCTCTTGTCTCTTAAGAAACAAAATATTGTCTTCGTTGCACTTCCAATGATCATCATAACAGAGATCTAATTCTTATCATAATGTCATAAACTCCTTATAATGGATAGTGGCATCCATGTCTCCTTGCTTGGCATGCCAGAATCGTGATTTGAGATCGAAAATTCGAAAAAAATTCTAAATATCAGAATATGATTATTTGATAGCCTCCCACACTTCCTTCACAGTAGGAAAGAAATAACATATAGGGTTTATCAATCGATGACTCCATAATACTAATCATCCAAACAATAACCACAGAGTACTCAAACTTTCAAAACCTATAATTTGGATTTGTTATGGCAGACTGAAGGTGCGCAAACACGAGAATGGATGGTTGAATTGTGTTTGTCTAATTTTGAAACTCTTTTCTTAATTCTAATTTTGATTCTGGTTTGGTGACTTAAATGTTTGTGAAGGTGCAAACATGAGAAGAGGGTTGAATTGTGTTTGTCTAAGTTGAAATCTAAGATGATCTAGATTTGGAAATTCAGACTTAACATGTCCAGGTTCATTGCATCCATAACATATGATACTTTTCTTGCAATAATTTTCATCTCTTCCTCTACTGGACTACCGAGACTATCTTTGAGGAAATTGCTTCTTTCTGTTGTGCCACATCTTATGAATCTTTCTGTATATGAAAGCCAGCTCCTCATCCTCTAAGTTTAGATTCTAATCATCCAGAGCAAATCAATCTTTCAATTTAAGAGTATTGAGATCCTTAGCTTCTTGAATACTTGTAATCTTAGGTCTCCACTTGCTTGACAGACTCCTAAGAATTTTCTTCACATGATCAACAGTAGTATAACTCTTCTCAAGTTCCTTTAATCCAGATACTAGAGTCTAGAATCTAGAAAACATTGTTTCAATGTCTTCATCTTCTTCCATCTTGAATAACTTATACTTATAACTCATACTTTCTGACTAGGAGAGTGGTATTTGCTTCTTGAACTTGCTTCCTTCATAAGTCAGAATCAGACTATCATAAATACTCTTTGTTGTCTCCTTGTTGGTGCACTTGTCAAATTCCTTTAAAGTGATTGCATTTATCATGAATGTTCTAGACTTATGATGCATCCTGTACATCTTCTGATCAACACCCATCTCCTTTCTTGGAATTTTAGTACCATCTTCTTTTGTTAGAGCAGTATAACCATCTTCCACCAAGTCCCAAAGTTCAGGATCTTGTGAAATAAAGAAACTCCTCAACCCATCCTTCTAGTACTCAAAAATGTTCACCATCAAACATAGGTGGTATGTTGATGTTTCCTCTAGTAGCTTTTTCATTGATCCCAAACATGTGGAATCCTTGGATCTTTCCTCAAACATTGTAAAGTGCTCAACCTTGAGATCGAGTGTAACGCCCTAGATTTTCTATCCAAAACGTTACCTACAAAAAATACTTATTATTTAAAAAAGTTTACGAATTTTTTTTGAATACTTAGCATTTATTCATTTAAATAATTAGTAAGAAACACGTTATTTAATATCATTAAGAAAATATTTATTCAAAATTTAAAACAAAGTAAAGGCAATTATTCCTAACGAAAGGGCCACTTCCGTATTTCTAAAATTCTAGTACATTTTAAAAGTTTGTGACAAAAGATTAAAAAGAACTTAGAAATATTGCGACAACTCTATTATTACAAAATTGTCTCAAAAAACCCATTTTTACCCCATGTTCGCCGCACATCAATACTCATTAACTACTCTTGAATCTCCTCGAACTCATTAGTACCTAAAATGTTGTTGTAAGGGTCAGTTTTATTCCATCATCCACATCAAACCAAAGCTAAACATATGAAAGAATAACACAAAACATATAAAAGTAAAAACTTCCAATTTAAAAGAAAAATGCGCAAACCGGTAAATTGTATATCAAACATATGCATAGTGCATGCTCCTAAAACTATATGATCCGGATATCAACCTGCCACTAAGGCAACTTCCACACAGAAAGGTCACCCATACCAATGGGGAAATCAAACCTGCCACTAAGGCGACTCCCACGAAGATGCATATGTCATGACATGATGATATAGTATCAAACATATATATACTCCCACACAGCCCACTAAGGATCATGTCATATGCATTCAAAATTACTTTTCAAAATCATCTCTTATTCACATATCACTAAGAACACATACATCACTTCCTTATCATGAGTATCACATTATGACTTTCACCACATACACATAAAAATAAAAACTTTATATCATATAGGCCATAAAAATTAACACTTTAACATATATGACAAGAAAATTCAAACTCCAATTCATATACATAATAAAAGTTAAAACTTTATCACATATAAGGTAAAAATTCAAACTTTATTTCATATTCATCGTAACATTACAATTTTATCACACATAGCATAAAATTTCATACTTTACTCCATAGAAGTCATATATTACAATTCAATCTCAATAAAAATTGGGGTTTTATCATTTTAATCCATTAGTCCACATTTATTCATTTTAAAATAGAAGCAATCACGATTATTTATTTCATGTCATCCAACCAACGGCCTAACTCTAATTTGTGTGGAGAAAAGCCCTTACCTTGGCCGCTTTTCTTCCTAGTACAAAGCTTTAAGCCCCACGGAGTTGTTCACAAGGAAAAAAAGTTTCAAGCTTGGATACACTAAGAAAATGAGGTGTGAAGGTGATGGTGGCTAGGGTTTCGGAATTCTTTTTGTTTCTTATTAGTGAGTATACAAAAATTGTGGACTTAGGGAAATTTATAGTGGAAATTGTTGGTTAGATAATGTTGGGCCTAAATGAAGAATAAGAGGGATGAAATGTCACCTTTTTTTTTAACCTTGATCATAAAAACCAAGCCACAAACACATAGCCCAAATTTATACTCATTCAAGTGGGTTGGGTCACACTAAGCCTCGAACCCTTAGCCCAAATTCTTCTTGCACTAAGAAAACACATCTACATATAATATATCTCTACTTATATATATATATATATATATATATATATATATATATATATATTATATTTAAACTCCCCATTTAAATAATTCTTACTAATAACTTTATCAACTACAAAAATCGAACAAGGCAAATAATTATCACACATAATTTAATATTGAATAATATTGATAGGTTCTAATTATTTTTAAATATTAATTTTGAGGATGTTACAATATTTTTAACAGCTCAATTGGTAGTGGGATTGTGTGGAGGTGGTACTTATCCCCTAGGTACCGGGCTCGAATCCCACGGAAGGCAAAAACTCGCTAGATTTCACGGTGGAAAAGGGGGAGCGAGAAGACCATGAGGTAACATCGCCGATATCGCTGGAGGGTCGGGGTGTTACATCGAGCTCTGATGCCAATTGCAGGTGCAAACACGAGAACAAGGGTTGAAATTATATGATGTGATGCTTGAATACCATGTTATGATCCTTGGATCTTCATAGACCTTATATTTATTGTTGGAATTAGATGATGTGATGCTTGAATAACCATAGACAGAGGCAGATGCAAAGCTACGTGACATTGAATTGGTGACATGGGCAACTTCACCTTTGTTGCATTATCATAGTCAGTGCAACTTCAGAGCGTGTTGTGTATCAAAGACAACACTCTGGAACGAGTTGCAGTCTTCAGAGTTAGCGAAATATATGCTTCCGATGCTCTCTTGAAAATAGTAGACTTCAGAGGCATGCTCAAAAATATTGTTCATCATAGGCTTTCTAAAGTTACTGTTCATCAGAGATACAAACATGTTACTGTTCATCAAAGGCATGCTAAAGTTATTGTTCATCATAAGAATGCTACAGTTATTGTTCATCAGAGATGTGAAGTAGTTACTATTCATCAGAGGCACAAAAACTCCAGAGGTGTGTTGAATCTTCAGATATATACTGGATCTTCAGAGGCATGCTGGATCTTTAGAGGCAGACTCGCAGACTCATCGGAGGCATGCTAACTAGAAGCACGCTTCATTCTTCAGAGACAGATGCAGAAACACGCTGAACTACAAGAAGCACGCTATCAGAGGCAAATGCGCGAACTTTTCCAACGAGTAAATTTTTCTGATTCTGAGGATTTCTTTGACTGATTTGGTTTTGTTTCCTCTGACCTTTTTACTTCTTCTGGTGGTATCCTTTGGTGGTTTTCTCTGGTGGTTTCTTCCGATTTTCCTGCTCTAATTTCTATGCACTTAATGAAGCCATTAGTGCAATAAATTATTCTCACAAAATACATTTGTTAACATTAAAACCACATAGAGGAATTTTTCGAGGGACTAACTTGGTTCCAACATAGACATTTGCACATCCCCTGTGAGAAAACCATATTTTCCCTTAACGTTTAGTGGCAATCTTGCGGTTTGAGACCATTCGAGATAACCTTTTTTCATTTATTTTCTGGACTTCAACCTTGAGGGCGTTAGAAGTTCCTTCATGGCTAAAAAATTGGATAAATCATTGATGGACAAAATGTTCCAATCACCACTACCAGGGCCGTCACCTCCAAGGCTACCACTACTAGCGTTGTTGACCACTTCTTGTTTTTCACCAAAATCATCATCGTCGCCACTACTACAACCCGCAAGGGCCGTCTTCCATTGGAGTATTATACACCATTAGATAGACAAAAATGGATTAGATCCAAAAATGGATCGTACAAAACCCCACTAAGCTATGGTAAACTTTACAAAACCCTTACCTAGAGCTCTTGATACCATGAAGAAAGTAATAGATAAAATACTTTCATATTTTTTTACTTAAGCCTTAGGCTATTTATATAATGAAAGAAATTACAATGCTAATAATGACATAATCATAAAATAGAAATAAACAAAATAATATAAAATAAAAGATAATCAAATATGATTTCTCTTGATTCTTCAACATACCCCTTTTTAAACATTCGACGTGCTGCAAATCTATATCCCCTTTACCAGTCATGTTTGGAACAATCATCTCAGCAAGATATACCCAACACTTGTTGTTTCTCACTCAAAGATTCAAAAAAAGTGTTTAATCTATATTGAGATCTTTTATGCATGAAAAGCCAATGAATAGATGAAAGTGTTCTTTGCAAAAATGAATTTTTAAATTCGTATTTAAACCATATGACATAATTGGCCAAAAGGTAAGGCATCCTAACTGATATAACTATTTTGTAATAGTCAAAAACAGATTCTACAGGTTGTGTAAATCAACATCAAAGGTTGTTAATTGATTCATAAGTTTCTTGAAAATCTAAGATTTCATCTTGAAGCGGTGTGTATTGATTCACAAGTGTGTGAGTCGATTCACAAAACCTTATGAAAATGTGTGAGTCGATTCACATGATAGGTGAGTGATTCACAAGGTTGGGAACATCTAACATGAGTTCATGACCTCTATAAATTGGTTTATAAATATGCGAGTTGATAGAAACATGAGTTCATGCATTTAAAACTGTATCAACATGTGTTCTATCATGCAACTAATGTTATACATGATAAAATAAGGTTTTCAAAGTACTTTATTTTTATTCGATGCATTTAAAATTGTGTCAATATGTTTCTATCATGCAGCTAATGTTATGTGTGACAATATAAGGTTTTCAAAGTACTTTATTTTTATTCAAGAGCATTTGCGAATATTGAGAATTAGAGAATCAATAAAGGGCACAAAACCATCTAATTAAATAAACTATTTTCGACATCGATCAAAATACTAAGTTTATCCTAGAAAAATGTGCTATTACAAACCTCTTTTAGAGTTCAATTGTCATCTCGACTAACAAGAGACAACAAAAATCTAATCTGTTAGTATTATAAGCCTATGATTTTAAGAGTAATTGAGATAACATGTGATTATGAAATCCAAGGGAGTCTATAATATTGCACTGATTCTCAAATGTAATGGCTATTCTTATTAGAACAAGTATAAACTCGTAAGTAAATTCAATAGAGTATGTTTTTGCAAATATTTATTGATGATGGTTGCTATTGTTTAACTTCTCCTCTTCAACAGATACATACACGAATTTTTTAAATATTAACTAGAGTTGTACATGTGTGATGCACAAATAAAATTATCTTTTATCAATTATTATAATACGAATAACACTGTAATTATATTTGTAAATAAAAATGTATGAAATAAAATTATAAGCTAATCGGGTATTGTTTCAGCTATTTTGAACAAAATTTATTTACTTAATTATTATATAAGACAATAAAAAACTTCTCATGCATCAATGTCAACTTATGATTTGTATTGGTTTATATGTAATAGTTTATAATTAATCTTTTTCTACCTTGTGTTTTCAAACTAGTCATGTAGCTTATCAATTTTTTTTTTACTAATCATGATAATTTATAAAAAAGAAATGGCAAAATACATCATTTAGTCCATTAAATTTTACAAAATTATTATTGGTCTTTTAATTTTTTTTGTATTAAGTTAGTCTTTTATGTTTATAAACATTACATTGTTGAACTATTTTTAGTCTCAACCTCATTTCAATTATTTTTAATTAAAGATTTTTAAAATTTAACTATTAGTTTTGTTATCTATCATATAAAGAATACAATAATAAATTATCAAGTTATGCATTTGAATGGTTATGAGTTCCAAAGTAATAGATTTGATGAACATTTTGGGTTTTCAAATTGAAGGAAATCATAAATTTCTGAATTTTCAAAATGAAGAATATCATAAATTTATGAATTTATAAATTTAAAGATGAGTGCGACAAAGAAGATAACAAAACTTAACAATTCTTGTCAAAAATTTATGAAAATGATCAATTTGACTAACAAAAATATAGTTAAAGGACCAAAACTGAACGAAAAATTATTAGTGGGTTTAAGTGAAACAGAAAGTAAATTAAGAGACTAAAAGACTAATTTAACCTAAAAAAGATAAAGGACTAACAAGTTTCAAAAATTAAATCACTAATATGTCATTTTCATGTAATTTTAATTTTAAGGATTGCATAATATATATAAGGGATTGGGATATATTCTTTCTAGGCACTTCAATTCAAATCTAATTTCCACCAAAATCAATTTCAAAAAATTAAGAAAATATAAAGTTATCATTTTCATTAGTCGTCAAAAAAAAAATTCATTATCGTTAGCAATAGACTTTATGATTGAATTCATGGTAAACTTTTTATATAATTTTTGGTTAAAGAATCAAATAAGTTATGTTTGGAACAGTCAAAATCTTTTTAATTTTATACACATAATAAAATTAACGTTTCGATCTTGGAATCTCTAGACAAACGGTCCTAACACCTTGTTGGCATGACGGGCAACCTTGTATCATATTTTAAGACTCCAAATCAAGAACAAAATGTAAGAGTTTCATCTTCAGACCATGTCACATAATGTTGTAAAAAAGCTCCTATCCTTTATGGAGAAACCAAATCGAAACTAATCAGAATCAGAGTCTGAAAGTGGCATCTGGTAAGCATCAGATGGTTCTGAATCTGTCATGCTTGGGGGCGTATTTTTGTTTGGTCGTCTCCGGACTCGGTCATTTGGTCTCTGTTTCTTTTCGTCACGCGATGGTGCCTGTCAGAGCGAAAATATCAATTATTTCCTCAATATTAAATATGCAAGACAACCATATTGACACCAAAAGTTACCATGGAACTAGGAGGTTGACTTGGTTGTTTTGACTGAGATATTTGAACTTGTTGGCCTCTTCTCAGCCAGGTGGTGCCCAGAGAAATTAAGGCTGCCAGAAGCAAGGAAGGACCGATTCTTGGATCATCAAGGTAAACAGAAAGTCCACCAACAGCACTCAGAATAGTACGCATAATATTTTTCAATGGAACCTGTTGTGCGGTTTTGGACCAAATAGGTTCTGTGTCATCTGGAACAAGCTTGGGAGTTTTTAGAGTCTGCAAAGAGATAAAGGCATTGCATAATAAGAAAACTATACAGAATTCATCCCATCAACAAATATTTACTAATGTTTACATTTAATGTTTACACTCAAATTACTAATGTTTACATTTAATGTGGACTTACGTTCAGGTTTTGGCAAAGTTATGGTTTTTGGAGAAAAGAAGGAAAAGAGAAAGAATAAATATTTTTGAAATATGATTATGGTTTAATACTAATAATAATAAGATACAAATGGCCACTAACCCTTATTTATGATACAAGACTCCAAATAATATATAAGATATAATAATAATTTGATACAAATGACTACTAACCCTTATACATGAATTATGATACAAGACTCCAAATCCAATAGAATGATTGATAATAATTTGACATGAAAGACTGGGCACTAACCCTATATATATTGATGCAAGACTCTAAATCCTAAATAAAAAGAAAAATCGGTAAAAAAGCCATAACTAATAACTAAGATATACGGAAGCAAATTTTAACAGATAATATATGATTCACCAAAAACTAATCCTATGAGATAAACTAAGATACTCAAACACAATATCAAAATTATAAGAAATTGACAAAGCTTGCAAAGTTAATAAGACTTACAAAGAATGGCAAATCTCTGGAGTCACCATCTTTTATTATATTTGCGAGCCACTGGGTTATCTGCTTAGAAAACATAAAATATATTAAGAGAATTGTGCATTACATCTATGCGCTTGTACAGTAATTCTTATAGGCCACAGGTTATTTCACCGGAAATATGATGATAATACATTTAAGTTACACAAAATGTAAAACTACTCATATAGTTATGCAGACAATGCAAACACCACTTCTCCATGTGAAAATTTTACAGTACAACGGCAAACCTCGGAAACATCAGCTGTGCCCTTGTACCCAGCTACAAACTGGCCTGCCTGATCAGAATCATCGATTAAATCTTGGACTAGTAATGATTTCCACTTTGACATTTCCTGTGTCCTCGTATCAACAGCACTACTATTCCTTAGGTACCGAATAACAAGCAACCGAGGAATATCATTCATACCCTTCCGTTGTCCACAAGTGCCATCGCTTGCCCCCTCACCAAGGTAAAATTGACAATAGTCCTGCATAATAAGTTCTGTTAATGGCAAAGGCCAGAAATATATTTTTGTTTCAAACACACCAAAAGAATTTAAAAGCACCCATTCAAAGAATGTATTAAGGTTTATATAAAATTAGGTCTTCCATCTGCAATTACTACCACAAGTACAACCACACATTTCCATTTACATTTAAAAAATCATCATTTAAAATCATTATATTCAAATAAATATTGAAATCCAAAGAAAACAACATCCAAGAATTTAACTCAATGCACCCTTAACAAGATCTAAATTTTTCAAAATAAAAATATTAAATTATCTGGAGCAAAGAGCTCAAAATGGACAAAAAAGTGTTTTATTTATCAAAGGGCATCTATACATCTTCAAAGCTTAAAATAGTAACAATTAGAGGATTATCAGATTTGATCTTTTGGGACAGAATATAGGAAAGTGAAACTTTTTTAGTGGTTTTCTCATAAGTATTTTACTGTTTTCCTGTATTTTACAGAAGAACAAAGAAAACACATTTCGTATTTTACACTAAAGGAAATGTGGACTCGAATCATATTGTTTGTTGAGAAACAGAATGAATTGCAACTACAGTCATCAATACTATAATAGTAATAGTAATACAATCATTTCCAGCAAATACATAAATTGAGCACTAAAGATTTGTTCTTGTGTTTACTGCATAAACTAATTTGAGTACAAATACAGTCATCTTATGTTTACTTTTATCTCTATCGCTTGTTCTATTCTGAAACAGGTAATGTCCAACTGAATTCTAATGTAAGAAAGATTTTATTCTCTCTGCTGAGTATGGAACCAATGCCTTTTCAAATACCTCTAGAGTCTAGACACACATACTAATGCTCAGTGTTTCCGGCACAAACTATGAAGGGTAATACTAATACCAAATGGCTCTATAGGCTAATCAACAAAACCATCTGTAACATACAACAGCACAGAAATGATACATCTTACACTTCACGAGTATATCATCGAAAAAAGTAAGTCTTGTTAAAGATGACTATGTAACACTGAACATTGGATCATGATGGAATCATATTCTAATAAAACGATTTAGAAGTAAAATCAAGTGACAAGTTCAAATTGATGTGTTATAGACAACCATCATTTGAAAGATTAGACATTGACATCAGACAGGGCACCAATTTAGAATAATGCTTCCTTGATTATTGAGGGCCATTGTCAAATAATATTGGCATCATTAATAACGTAATCTGAAATTCTGAATACATATCTATTAAATTCTTATTCATTCACTAATGCTTATTATCAGCTTTGTGCAACACATTATGACAAAAAGAAAAAAGAAAAGTATAAACCAAACCAATAACAGAAAAGAATTACCTTTTGCTTTTCACCATCAAGCCAAGCAAATGTCAACCGCTTTCTCTTAAATGCATCCACAACTGGAGCCAAGGATTGATTTTCAGATGATGCATCTGGCTCACTTTGCTTAGACAATGTTTCTTGAACCCTGCAAATAGTCTATGGGCCGACATTACAACATCTGGAAAATTTGGCAAATACATGCTTGTTTGAAAGACAATATTTACCTTCACAAAGTATAAACAACAATAGAAGTCTTTTTCTACTAGGTGGGGTATGTACATCAATTTAAATGACACTATAAAGCCCAATCACAAATCATTTCTAATGACAACAACAACCAAGTCTAATCCCACTAGGCAAGGTTGGCTATATGGACCGAACGCTGCTATTATGGTCTAAAATAAATGATGATTATAGCCAAACTATGGGCCTCTAAATCTTTCTTAATGTTTTTGCTTGTAGTTTTTTTGTCTTCCTCTGTTAGCAATTGGGTTATACCTGATCTACTCTCCTTGCTACCAACAAGTCTCCTCCATCCATGCCCAAACCACCTAAGTCAATATTATGTTGTCAATAGTGCCACGATAACGTGCGATTGCGCGGGGGAGCGGAGTGGTTCTGATATTCACTGTGAGGCCTTAGGCCTGCGAGACGCCTTCAACTGGTGCGGCGTTCGCAGCTGCAAATTGTAGCCAAATCGTGTCGCTATTGCATAAAACATGTGAAATCACATCCGCTATTTAGCGGTTGGGCGAAATAACTTAAATTCCCCTTTTTTAAAACATTTTGTTTATTTAATAAGGGTAGATTAGTTGATTCGAATGGTGTAAGTGACCCAATATGTTAATATTAGTAGGTCTCTTCTTCATTCAGTCTATCTATCGTACTCCCTTTTGCGACAGCGTTCTCTGTTCTTGTGTGTTCTCTGCGTTTCATTTTCGGCTATGCATTTCGACGAAGTTCTCTGTATGTATGCCGTTGGAATTTATGTTTAGTTAGCATACTGATTTTTAATCTTTGCAATAGCGACTATCCTGCTATAGTGGTTTCGGGGTTCAGCGCTCCACGCCACTTTCTCTGATTAACAACATAAGCATATTTTTTACAGTAGGTGCTACCTAAACTCTCACTCTAATGATATCATTTCTAATCTTTCGTCTAATGTTTCCATCTCTCACTCTAATGATATCATTTCTAATCTTTCGTCTAATGTTTCCATCCATTCAACACAATATTCTCAACTTTACTGCATTAAGTTTACGCTCGTGTTTGCTTTTATTGCCCAATGTTTTGTCTTATACAAGATAGTTGCTCTTACAATTGTAAGATAAAATTTCCCCTTTAGCTTGAGTGGTACATACCATTTTATCACAAAAGATACTTGAGCCCCTCCATTTCAACCACTATGCTTGAATCTGGCAGTTTAGAGATCCCTTTACTTCTCCTTTGTTTTGAACAATTGACCCAAGATGTTTAAACCATGTGACTTGTGGTATGGTATGGTCTCCTACTTTCACCTCTAAGCTAGGGATGCTTCACATTTTGCTAATCTTACATTCCATATAATCTATATTATTTTAACTCAAACAGAATCCATTTGCTTCTAAAGCTTATTTTTGTGTCCTTCTATTGACAAACCATTTAAATCCTCTTTAATAGTCTGGCACATAGTTTCCTTGGCTTCCCTCAATCTTCGACTATTGAAACATCTTTCATCTGATTTACCCTTCTTACAAGGAGTCCTACAATTCTTTTCTCCACAAGCCAAAACCACCTAATGAAAGACTCTACCATCTTTTCAGAATAGGTGTCACCCATTTTTTGTCTAATGTTTTCATTACTAATTCTGTCTTGCACTGTATCTCCACAAGGCAAAAGGACTGAAAATTAACAACGAAAAAGCTGTGTACAAAAATTTTTTAGCCAATTTATTAAGATTATGCATCTATTAAGAAAACTAATCTCCGTTAACAAAGAGGATGAGTAACATGCAGTAGTTTCAAAATGCTCTAGAAACCTAATAAAAACACATGCTCTAGAATGATTACAAGAGATTTCATTTGATATTTGCAACGAACCCATGTAAAGACAATTCATAATGCAAATGATGAATTAGCACCTACGTTGTGGAACATATATCATGCAAGATATGTTAAAAACAATACAAAATACATACTTCACGCATTTTGTTCAATTCCATACTCGACCTTCCCACTGCAATAGCACAATACCAAATATTTGTATCATATCCAGCACGAGAATAACCACGGGGATCACAGCCTAGTTCCATTGATGTTACACTCCTTAGTTGTGGTAGTTCTGTACAGAGAAAGGGAGGAGACAGAAAATTTTGGCAGATTAATTAGTGCTAAGAATAAAATTCCTAACTTACGAAATAATATGAAATACTATGAGTGATAAGTTTATGTTTATGTTTTATTATTAAAAATATCCCTCAATTATAGGGATTTGGTTGTATCGGAGTACAAATAGGGATTTGGTTGTATAGGAGTACTAATAAGGATTTGGTTGTATAGGAGTACTTAGGGATTTGTTTATATAGTAATCTTGTATATATAAATGATGTATTGTTAGCATATTTCAATTCAATAAAATATATTTCCCTAATTCTTGAGATGGTATCAGAGCTCTCGGTCTTCACTTCCGCATAAACCTGTCGCCTTCATTGCGGTTTCTATTTCCGCATAAACCTGTCGCTTTCATTGCGGTTTCTATTTCCTGAAACCTAAGCCACCTTCATTGTGGGCCATTTTGCTGCCTTCATTGCAGCAATTTGAGATTTCTTTTTGGCCTATTCGCTGCAATAGTGTGTTCACTATTCACACATTACTATTCACGTTCGTTTGAACACCTTTGACTGTCTTATAGACCTCTGTTCACCGCCGTTTTCAACTAGACTGTAGATCAACCATTTCTAGTTCTGTTTTAGGTGTTCACTTTCTGATCAGAACACTTTTGCTCTTTTGTTGGTGGGTCATTTGAAGTTCACACGGTTTTTGCTCGGACTTTTATGTTACAGACTTTGGTCGCTATTGTTATTGTAGCATTATAACACACTTATAGTTTGTGGATATTTTTGAACATTTGAAGTTTGTTTTGTTTGATAGATCAATCTTTCGTCTCTAATATCGTCTATGTGTTGGTTTTACGGATATGACAGCTAAAGAAAGCAAAAGTGCATTGGCCCAACTCAATGAAGATGAAGTAGAGAAGAAGAGATCCTTTCTCAGTAAGTTGGAGAAACCCAACAGATACTAGTTCTCTGGTATATACAAGTACACTTCCTCTTGGTAAGGTTCAATTTTCTTTTGGACTTAATGCTTCAGACACACCCTATAACAAATATTGGATACTGGATTCTGGAGCCACTGACCACATGAAGCACTTACCTATACACTTCTCCACTTATTCACCTTGCAACAAGAAAATATCCACAGCAAATATAGTACCCTTATAACTGCAGCATGTCAAGGAGATGTCCAAACTCATCCATAACTCTAAGAAATGTTCTTCATATTCCTAAATTATCCACTAGCTTAATTTCCATACAAAACTAACACAAGATCAATCATGTAATGTTTTTTATAACAAATCGTATGTCCTTCAGGACAAGAATTTAGGGAGGACAATTGGTAATGCTAGAGAATGAAATGGTCTTCCTCCAAATCTACTCAACAATAGCAACTCTTTTTTCTAAATCAATAAAGACCAACAGGGACAAGTTGTTTTGACCACTGCCGTCCTGGTCATCCTTCATTTAGAGTCATAAAACTGTTGTTTCCTTCCCTCTTCAAGAAATTAGAGGTAGAAAGTCTTCACTGTGAGATGTGAACTTACCAAACACAAACGTGTACCTTTTCCAGTTAGTAACCAAATGAGTACTTTTCTCCATTTCGTTTAGTTCATACTAATTTATGGGTCCCTTTAATGTTCCAAATATATCTAGTGCCCGTTGGTTTGTAAACTTTATTGTTGATTGTACTCAGGTTACTTTGGTTGACTTACTAAAACAAAAATCTGAAGTCAGTTCTGTATTTGTACAGTTCTTCTCTATGATAAAAAAACTAATTTGGAGTGAGTTTTAAAAGGATTAGGTCCGATAATGCCAAAGATTACCTTAATCACAAACTTAATTCTTTCTGTCAAAAGGAGGATATTATCCACGAGTCCTCATGTGTTAAAACACCCAAACAAAATAGGATTGCTAAGAGGAAAAATGGGAACTTGTTAGATCAAACTCGAGCGATGTTATTTCAAAATAAAGTTCCCAAGAAATGTTGGGGAGAGGCAGTTTTAACTGCATCGTATCTCATAAATCGTTTACCTTCTAGAGTCATTGCCTCCAAAACTCATGTGGAGATCTGTCGTCATTTTATCCTGATGCGTCCACTTCCAGTAAACTTACCCCTAGAATATTAAGGTGTATTGTTCGTCCATATCCATAGTGATGGTAGAGGAAAACTTGATCGTAGAGCCTTAACATGTGTCTTTTTCGGGTGTTTTTCCACTCAAAAGGGTTACAAATGCTATCATCCACCATCCCATAAATTGTTTGTCTCCTGTGATGTTAACTTCCATGAACAAGAAAGTTACTTTGGTCAAACTCATCTTTAGAGGGAGAATACAAGTAAGGAATATGAGTCTTTTCTACTTCTTGAGTTGACTCTTGAACCAGAAATTGAGACTAAAATTGATTTTCAAAAGATGGAAATGAAGGAAATAACAATGTAGAGACTGAAATCGATTCCAAGAAAGATGGAAATGATGGCACTAATGTAAGATATGGGAAGAATCTAGTATATACAAGAAGAACAACAGCCATTACTGAATCTATTCACATCCAAGAGTCCAATCCAACTTTACATGAGGTAACTTCCCTTGACGCTTCAAACTCCAGTGATCCAATCTACGAATCTTCCCATGCACTGGAATCGAAGTCCAACACACAACGAACTTATGATGACCTCCACATCCCGATTGCTCTTAGGAAGAATACTAGGACATGTACCAACAAGCCACTATACCCTCTATCCAACTACCTATGCATTGAACAATTCTCACCCACCCGTAAAGCCTTCCTCACAAGCCTGAACACTACCACTCTATCTGAAGCATTGTCTGACATGAAATGGAAACAAGTCATGGACTTGGAAATAGAAGCACTGGACAAGAACGGTACTTGGGATTTGGTCTATCTACCAAATGGAAAGAAACCTGTAGAATGCAAGTCGGTATACACTGTAAAGTACACGGCTAATGGATCTATTGAGAGGTACAAGACAAGGTTGATAGCTAAAGGATTTACTCAAACGTATGGAGTGGATTACTTGGAAACATTTGCTCCGATTGCAAAAATTAATACCGTCAGAGTGATATTATCTCTAGCAGCTAATTACCGTTGGAACTTGCACCAATTTGATGAAAAAAATGTCTTTCTCCATGGTGATTTAGAAGAGATTTGTATAGACTTAACCCCTGGATACAATGAGCATATTGCTGCTAACACCGTTCGTAAGCTAAAGAAGACTCTAGATGGGCTTAAACAATTGCCACGAGCGTGGTTTGGAAGGTTTGCTAGAGTCATAGTGGGTCTAGGCTTCAAACAAAGCGAAAGAGATCATACCCTCTTTATCAAACACTCAGAGTCAGGGGGAGTAACAATGTTATTGGTATATGGGGCTGACATTATAGTGACCGGTGATAATGAAAAGGAGCCACAACTGTTAGGGCAACACCTAGCCAAGGAATTTGATATTAAAACCTTGGGAAAATTGAAGTATTTCTTGAAAATTGAAGTAGCTCACTCTAAGAAAGGGATTTGCATATCCCAACAAAAATACATCACAGATCTTATGCAAGAAACGGACAAGATAGCATGCAAGCCAGCGAGTACACCAATAGATCCAAATTTAAAGTGGGAAATGCAGAAGAAGACATTGCAGTTGACAAGGAAATGTACCAAAGATTAGTTGAAAGACTCATATATCTATCACATACTAGACCTGATGTTGCCTTTGCTGTAAGCCTAGGCAGTCAATTCATGCACCAACCAAAGAAGGTAGACTTGCAAGCTGCACATAGAATCATGCAATATTTGAAAGGAACCCTAGGAAGAGGAATTTTGTTAAGAAGAAATGGAAATATGGGTCTTGAAGCATATAATGATGCTGACTATGCAAGGTCAATTGTAGATAGATGGTCAACCACAGGATAATGAACTTTCCTATGTGGGAATCTTGTGGTATCCACATCCAGTGCTGAAGAAGAATTTAAGGCAATGGCGCGAGTTACTATGGTTGAAGATCATTTTGGAGGACTTGAAAATAAAGTGGGATGAACCAATGAAACTATATTGTGATAATTAATCTGCTATTAGCATAGCACATAATCCAGTGCAGCATGACAGAACCAAGCATATTGAAGTTGACAAATGTTTCATCAAAGAAAAACTCGATATTGGCCTAATTTGCATTCCATATGTCTCCTCCCAAGGCAACCTTCCAAATCTGTTAACTAAAGGGTTAAACAGCAGCAACTTTGAAAGAATTATATCCAAGTTGGGAATGGAGAACACCTATTCACCAGTTTGAGGGGGAGTATCAAAATTTATTTTTGTTTTATTATTAAAAATATCCTTCAATTATAGGGATTTGGTTGTATAGTAGTACTAATAAGAATTTGGTTGTATAGAAATACTAATAGGGATTTGGTTATATAGTAATCTTGTATATATATTTGATATATTGTTGGCATAATTCAATTCAATAAAATATATTTCCCTAATTCTTGAGAATAAGGTTTCGTGGTTTGGGGGTGAGACATAGGGGTTAGAGTGATAAGGAGGTCAATAGTTTAACTCCCTCCACAAACAAAATAATAACTAGCATTTTTCATTTAAAAGATGTCATACCATGACATGCTACTTTACAAACTCAAAAGGACGATAGCATTATTGATCTAATGAGTTCATTAATACAGACAGTTATGAGGGGCCTTGTATGTTAATAAAAAATAGATAAAAGTAATCACTTTGGGATTACTGAAACAAGAATTTGATAACGACATCAAAGACCCCCATATGTCAACAGACTAACACTGTGTATTGATACTTGTGATCGAGGTTGCATTGAGATAATGTGTATTAATACTTGTGATCGAGGTTGCATTGAGATAAAGTCCAAAATTTAGTCAAAATTCACTGCCTACATAATTAAAGTTTTAGAATGTATTTTTCAGACAGTAATATATTCTCCAAAAATCTTTTGTTTATTCTCTAATAAGCAAATAAACAGGAAGCCGATTCTCTTAAAATTTGACAATTTGGGTCAGATCTAACTCAACCCTAAAAATCCGACTTGTAAAGTGAAAAATGGCTCCCACTTATAAACAAATTTACAGGCCATATCTCATCCAATGTTGGACTCTCAACACACCTCCCTCATGCCCAGCAGATGGCCCAACTGGTCTTTGATAGAGGCTTTGATGCCCATTTTGAATTGGGTTGGACCTAATTCAACCCTACAAAACCTGCTTTGTAAAGTGAGGGATGTCTTCCACTTATAAATAAATTTTTAGACCATATCTCATCCACTGTGTGACTCCCAACAGATTCCATCTATTATAGGACTAGATCTGCTGTCAACATAAGATTTGTTGAAGTTAGTGCCCTACCATAGTTAATTACCCATCCTTTTTTCTAACTCTCTAAATATACCATTTAAAGAATTTGTGGTTGCATCACCTCCCAATCCGAACCCACTTTCCTAAAATTAGTATGGGTAAGGACGTTTCAATAAAAAATACAATTATGAAAAGCACTGGGCAATTTATACTAAAGATATGTAACTACCTTGCTCTTTATTATTTTCCATCATACTCAAAAAAACTGAATTGTTAACTGAACCTGCAGCACACAATGGACAGATCGTCAGTTAAAGGAAGACCAATGTAAATTCAGTGGACTGACAGAAGCAACATACCATGATGCACAAAAGGCTTGACACCTGGGTCTTTAAGAAATACTATGGCAGGTGCAGATTCCACCCCAAATCTAACATAAAATAAATTATAACTAAATTAATTCAATAAATTCTTAGATCAAACATTGAATCAACAAACTGGTGAATATTTATTTAAAATATTCACAGCATCATTCTCTAAATGGGAAAAGTAACAGAACAATGTCCTCCAGTTTAAGTTTAGTGAAAATTGCAACTTACGCCCCCAACCAGTACGATGATTCCTCTTCCTGCCAGAGAATGAACGCAAATGAAGCAGAAGCCCAATAGTCTATAGCTACTTGTCTTAAAAATGGAGAAGCACGCTCTCCAGATTTTGAGAAAAATATTACTTTCACCTATAAGCAAATGACTCACAAAAACAACCCGAATTACAACTGATAAATTCAAATATAGATCTACTGAATCAAAGAGCATGTAAAACGTAAGCCTTTCACAAAATATTTTTTTATTCATGATGAGGATATACAAACGACCAAACACTAACCCTTATTTATACTAATGCTAGACTCATAGTTCCATTCGAACCAATTAAAGAAAAAATAATGATAAAATATGGGAACTATGAAGTACGGGCACTGCTGACTTAAGCCGAGTCTGCTTATCGTTATATAGACCAGCTAATGACCTTAGAGAAAGATGAAAAGAAAACATCTAATGTGGCATTCAGTTCAAAGAGCAGACATCTAAAATACCTAGCATGTAAGGTTTTGGGTATAAGATTGTTCTAAATGTAGAACTCCAATGTTTTATATGGAATTATAAATTATTGTTTATCTACTTGTGTTGGGAAAAAATATTTATTCAAGAGGAGTGTTGTTTAATGTATACCAATGCATTGTATCATAATAACCACTGGATATAATTTTTTAATATTATTTTATTCATCAAAGGTAGAGACTTGATGATGGCTTGGGCTTTGTATTCTATCAAGATCTTTTAGTCTTTGAATTAAGAATATAAACAAGACTAAGCATTAAGGAGGATGAAAATCATTTATTACTTTTTTTTATTAACTCTCCAAATCAGGCCTGAAGGAATAAGTTCCAAAATCAAAACAACAAAATATAGTGCTTTACGTGTTTACAATATTAACTTTCTTTGGATGCAGATCAATCACAATATTAAATGAGCCATATTTTTATTCTTTTGAAAACTGTATCAGATTGCAATTACCAAGCAAGAAGATTTAGCAAGATTTTACAGATGAATTAATTCAAGCCATTTGTAACGTAGTGACATTGGACAAACTTAAACTTCTAAATAATTAAAGTCAATCATAGCAGAAAATGCAGTAAAGATTCCACATAAAATTGTCATAAAATCATTTTATGAAGGGTTGGCATGTATTACAAATATAGAACAATAAAAACCAGACAACTAGATAATGTGAAAGCCATGAAATAACTTTACTAACTGTTTATCCATATTCGTAACTGGAGATATTTTCAACAGGAATTCCAAAAATGTAATCCCCAAAATAATTTGCTACCTAACTTAATTAAGATGTTTGGGACTTCATAGAAGAATAACTAAGGAGATACCTAGCAGGGGAATTATAAAAACATCTATGTTAAGAAAATTAGGGAGAATGAAAATACATAAATCAATTTACAGAAATAATATAAGAGCAAAGTAATTGTACCTTATGATGACTACTTTTTCCAAAAAAATTTGACACCTGAAAATTTTTAAGTAGATTTCCAGAAACCATTTAGTTAGTAACCATAAAAATTTAGACAAGCAAATATAATAGAAATAAAACTATTAGCAATAGCAATGTACTATTTAACTCAAATAGATATCAAACATCATATTATAAAACCTCAGCTTCTCCATCATGATTGTGTATCTAATTGAAACGACAGAAGAAACTACATCAATCTTTTATTTTATTTTACAGAAATATATAATATTTGTACATTATACAGTATATGAATGAGATCCAACATGGAGATTCTGTTCAACCCTTAGAATTGACATTCGATCATATGGTGTATGAAAGATAGGAAAAGCCATCGAAGTTCTTTCTAAAATGTTTACCAGAAACCCGAATCTTCTTGTTACAATCAAATCCTATAATTTTGTGCTTTGATTGTATTATTGTGTTTAGAAAAGGTTACAATCAGAATTTTGTACAGAGAACATTTGGCCCAAAAGCTATTTTTGTATATGTTGAAAATTAAATATTAGTATGTAAATAAATAGAAAGATTGTAAGTATTCTTGTCATGATGTGTATTTATGACTCATAGTCTATATAAAGAACTTCCGCTGTGTAGTTGAAACACACAGGTTATTCAACATGTCTCTCAATATTTTCTTCTCATTCAACATGGTATCTAGAGCCTATTGAGAGACAACCCTAATCTTCAACTACCAGGTGGACCCACTGTCTCCAGACACGTTTTCTGGCACTATTTACCGACCATGACGTCTCTGTCTAAAACAAAGAGCATCTTTACCAACTACATCACCTCTCATCTCTCTATCGAAAAATTGAATGGATCAAATTATGACAGTTGGGTTGCCGACATCAAACTATGGATGCTTGGTCAAGGTTACGAGGATCATCTCACTAAAAACCCTTAAAAGGTGGTTGCGGCTGAAACATCAAAATGGAAGTAGATAGATGCTCCGCTGTGCAGTGTCATTAAGTCTACACTTCATCCAGACATTAAACCAATTTTTCGTCCACATCTCACGTGTGAATTGGTTTGGAGTCAGGCAAAGGCACTCTTCACTAACGACACTCAACGTCTCTATGGAGTTTGTCACCGCTTGGTGAATATCATTACTCTAAAGATGATAAATGGTTCTATTTCTTCATATTTTGGCACCGTTCATAGTGCACTTCATGATTTTAATGAGCTTCTCCCTCCTGCTGCAAGTAATCCAGTTGAACAAAAGAAGGAGCTGGATCAACGCAGCACATTCTTCATGCTTCTTGCACATTCTTCATCCTCGTGTCTTTGGGTCCACGTGTTTTGTTCACAATTTATCTCCTGGTCTGGACAAACTGTCAGCTCGATCACTCAAGTGTGTCTTTCTCAGATATCATCGGTCCCAAAAGGGCATCGTTGTTATTCTCCTACACTACACCGATACTTTACATCAACTGATGTTAACTTTTTCAAGTCTGTGCCATATTTTGAACCGACCCATATAGCTACTGAGCCCCATCAGGACATTAATCCCAAACCACCTCAGGTAGTTATCCCTATTCCGCCCACTCTTATTCCTATCGAACATGTCCCCCAACCTCCACGACCACTACAAACATATCATCGTCGTCGCCGACCCTCTGTTGTGCCTGTTCGTATTTCCATTACAGACTCTCTTCAACGCCACCACCGGATCCGGCCCTGCCACCTGAGCATGACCTTCCCATTGCTCTTCGTAAGGATATTCGCACAACGCGTAATCCATCTCCTCATTATATTGATTTGTGTTATCATCGTCTTTCTTCCTTGCATTACACTTGCTTGTCTTCTGTTTCTATTCCTAAATCTCCAGGTGAAGCGTTTTCCGACCCTGTGTGGAGGCAAGCAACGCTTAATGAGATGTGTGTTCTACAAAGCAATGGTACTTGGGAACTGATCCATTTACCTCATAGGAAGTCTTTAGTAGGTTGTCATTGGCTCTATACGGTGAAGGGTGGCCCTAATGGTAAGATTGATCGATTTAAGGCTCGCTTGGTGGCCAAGGGATATACTCAGATTTTTGGGTTGGATTACAGTGATACCTTCTCACCTGTTGCCAAAATGGCATCTGTTTGACTGTTTTTCTCCATTGCAGCAATTCGACATTGGTCTCTCCATCAACTTGACATTAAAAATGCCTTTTTGCATGGTGATCTTGAAGAGGAAGTTTATATGGAGCAACCATCAGGGTTTGTTGCTCAAGGGGAGTCTTCCACCATGGTTTGTTGGCTCCACAGGTCCCTTTATGGTCTTAAACAATCTCCTAGAGCTTGGTTTGGCATATTCAGCTCGGTAGTACAAGAGTTTGGTATGTTTCGTAGTGAAGCCGATCATTTTGTATTCTATCGTCACTCAGTCCAATGGTGCATCTATTTTATTGTTTATGTGGATGACATTGTAATAACTGCTAGTGATCAGCAAGGAATACTCCAGTTGAAACAACACCTTTCAAATCAGTTTCAGATTAAAGACCTCGGTAAACTCCGTTATTTTTTGGGTATTGAGGTAGCCCAATCCAAGGATGGCCTTGTAACTTCACAAAGAAAAAAATCTATTAAATGTCAAGCCAGTTGATACTCCTATGGATCCCAATGTCAAACTCCTACCTAATCAAAGGGAGTCTCTATCAGATTCAGGAAGATATAGGAGATTGGTTGTAAAATTAAACTATCTCACAGTCACCCATCCTGACATATGGATGTTGTAATCCGGATTCTTAAATACATCAAAAGTGCACCTGGAAAATGTCTCATTTATGAAGATAGATGACATACTCAGATAGTTGGTTACTCATATGCCGATTGGGCAGGCTCACCCATTGATAGACGGTTCACTTCTGGGTATTGTGTACTTGTCGAAGGAAATTTAATATCTAGGAAGAGCAAGAAACAAAATGTTGTTGCAGGATCTAGCGCTGAGGCAGAATACAGGGCCATGGCACTAGTAACATATGAGCTCATCTGGTTGAAAGTTACTAAAAGAACTTTAATTTGAAGAGGCCAGCCCAATAGCACTAACATGTGATAATCAAGCTGTATTGCACATTGCCTCAAATCCTGTTTTTCATGAGATAGACCAAGCATATTGAAAATAAAATATTAGTATGTAAATAAATAAAAAGTCTGTAAGTATTCCTATCATGATGTGTATTTGTGACTCATAGTCTATATAAAGAACTTCTGCTGTGAAGCTGAAACACACGGGTTATTCAACATGTCTCTCAATATTTTCTTCACATTTGTTAGAATATTATAAAATATTTTATAATATCTTTTATATTATATTAGAGTATCTTGAGTTATTTTCTATGATCCATTTATAATCATAGAGATATCTTAGAATATCTCTCATTATTATTATGATTTGTTCCTGATTTAGGATTGAGTCTACGTTTATCTATAAATAGATATTAGTATTGAGTCTTTTGTAATCAAGTTATATAAAACTATTATCAATAATATTCAAACCCTTATTATTTTCTCTCATTTTTTCGATCCTCCTTGACCGATCCCGCCTCTATATCAAACATTCCACCTGTTTCACTCGTTTTTTGTTCAGTTTGCTACTACCACCGTTGTCGCCACTTTTTCCAGAGACTTTTCCAACAAACAACCACTCCACCAGCTTCGCCTCTTCCAGATCGGCCCACACCTCAAAGTGTTTCGCCGAAAGCCACCACACACGCCTCTCTGTCCACTGCGCATTAGATCCACACGCCGCTGCTCTTCACCGCATGTGACGGCACATTCAAAACCTTTTAAGACGCGACCTTTTTCATTGAACTCGCTTTGGCCTCCTGGTTCTGAATTTGCCCTCATATTCTAGTTTCAGGCTACAGTTACACGTGCTAAAACACAAACAACACTTTATTTCTCCTTGGTGCACGATAACTCTCTCTCTGACGATTCCAAATCTACTCTTACTTTCCAATTTTGATCAACGAAAAATATGTGTCCTTGTTCAAACAATCATTGTCTCTCTTGTTTTGAATGCATTTTCTCAATCCATTGATCGATCATGGCTTCATTTCATTAGAGTCGCGTTTCTTCTTCTTCGGTGTTTGTCATGCAATTTAGTTCTTACTAATAGATTATAACATTGGCTTCTATTTCCACCGACGATCATTCTAGTGGTGTCCCTTTTCCCACATATGAATCATATTAGTGATGACTTCTTCCATTGATGGTTATTCTGACGATGTGTTTTATTTTCATGACTCACTTTATCTTGACAATTTGTCCCAGATGCACTGGCCCCATCTTTGTCCCAGATGTACTGGCCTTGTCTTTCTCTCTCTGAAGCATGCCGTTCTCTCCTTGAAGTATATTCAAGTTTAAATATTTTGAGTCTCCGATATTATTGGTTTGAAGCTTCCAAATGCAGTTTTTTAGAAGAACAAACCTTGCTTTGTTCAATTGCTTGCCATGAATTTCTCTCATGCTGATGATCATTCCGACTAAGCTATATTTATAGCAATTCTCTCCGATTTCACATGCATCCCTGGGTTTCCTTTCCATCCACTTTTATTCTTTTACGGAGCAATACATTGTTTTCTTGTAACAAGCTAAAGCTTAGTAAGCTTTAGCTTGAAGGGAAGTGTTAGAATATTAGAAAATATTTTATAATATCTTTTATATTATATTTCTCTAGGATCAATTTATAATCATAGAGATATCTTAGAATATCTCTCATTATTATTATGATTTGTTCCTGATTTAAGATTGAGTCTATATTTATCTATAAATAGTTATTAGTATTCAGTCTTTTGTAATTAAGTTATATAAAACTATTATCAATAATATTCAAACCCTTATTATTTTCTCTCATCTTTTTCTTTAAAATCCCACAACTTCAACAACATTCAAGAGTATAATAATTAAGTAAAACCAAATTAGGTGCCATGTGACAGCGTACTTGAGCTTACAACAAAGAGTTTTAAAAAATCACCTTTTATAATTGAAGAAGAGCAAAGCAATTTGGCAAGGTGTATAAAATAAAACATTCTGCTTGTTTTCTCTACATTAAGGAATAAACTGAAACTGGATAAATTAATTAATAAAAAATTGCAGGGGAATGAACCTAGGCGGTAGACATCAAAACATAACCAAGCTTGTTTATACTGAATATTATACTATATATTAACTGCAACCCATGAAAACTGAAGAATTCAGATGTTCACTTGTACAAGGAATTTCGCTATTATAACATTATTAACATAAATGATAGGAGACAAATAAGAACATTGCCACATATATTTACAGAAAAGAGCATGATATTTTAGAGTTTAGACAAATTACCAATGACTCCTTTGTGAAGTAATTAATTTGAGGTAAAGCCAATACAGTTGTTGTAAACCAATTTGTAGCCATGTCAATCGAAAGCTCACCATCAAACCTGACACATGTAAATGTAGTAATTGACTAATGCATTTTCAAAATGTGAATAACCTTCAGTGAGTCAAGTTTCAAATGATATTCAAAATAGTAATCCCCTATCAGCATTTTCTTATAATAAAACTCACCTGCTAAAACATTTTGCAGTACGACATCCAGGAGGTATGGCAAAAAGAGATGGAATTCCTGGATAAATATTTTCAATAGGTCAGAGAAGCAACTTATTATCCTTATCTCCTAAAACTTACAAGTCAGAAAACATGTATATGCAAATCAAGTAGAATAACTCAGAAACTTCTAAAACTTCACCATATCAAATAATGTATATCTAGCAATAATGCTCAGTCAGATGAACATATCTGTGCTTGTCATAGATGGACCTGTGTTTGTGGAACTGGGGGCACATTCCCCCACCAACTTAAAAACCATTTCTATTACTATTACATTCACACAACACAAGCGTATGCAGACCCAAACATTGTCAGAATCAGCAACATGTCTGCAACTAGTCTGATTTATGCACAATAGAAACAATCTTTACAATGAACTTACAACCGTAAGATCTGCAAAAAAAGTGCTTCTCGTTTGGGCCTTCATGCTCAAATGTTTAATTTACAAAATATGATTGCAAAAGAAAACAACTATTTAAACCTGAGCAATGGATGTTTTGACAAGAGGTAGAAAACAAAAACTTCATACTTAACTCAGCACATACCATTTCTGAAAAAGGGTTTTCCTGTTGATCTTTTATCAGCAAAGTAAATAGCAACCTCCTTCTCACCAAGTTCCACCATACCAGTATTAGCTAATGGTTCCAATAAAGAAGCTAGAAGCAGAGAAATTAATCAGAATTATCTTATCCTTAAATTGATGTTGTGACTGATACGATAAAATGCTTGGGTGTCATTTAGATTGGATCCATATTATAAACTATAGAATAACACATTCATAAGTGCAATATTTTACTTCTGTTCATAAAAAGATAAGAAAACTATATCGCACAAGAAAAAACATAGTACCCAACCAGGAGTTTGTGATCAAATAACATACCAATTTTATTCCAGGACTTAGAGAACTCAGCACAACGATTGCTCCCCGATGAATACAACTGATACATACATATATGTTAACTTAGGAACTTTTACAGAATAAACTATATAATAGTTAACGATTACAGAATCGGGCAAGAATGGTGATAAAGAGCCTTTGCCAGAAAGATCCAACAAATCCATCTGTTGAGGGACAGCACAACCCCAAAAAATTGAACTTGGTGTCTTCTAGATTTACAAATGGGAAAAAACAATAATTCATAGTTTTCGTATCCTCAGACAACATGATGGAAAACAAATCACTAACCAACATAGAAATGCAGTCTCAGATATTTGTTTTGTTAAAATAATATTGATATTACAAAAAAAAAATGCACTCAGTGGAAACTTCATCTGCTTATCCCCATTTTTTCAAGTTTGAAGCAGTGTATTAAAAGGTGTGAAAAGATGTCCCCGAGTGAAGAGGTATTGCACCAGAAGGGGTCAGCTACTAAATTGAGGCACATGCCTCTGGCACCTTAGGGATGCTTTTGTGGTTCTTGCAAGGCAAAGCTTTATGCCTTATTGATAACCATAAGAAATACAAAATCCCATCCATCTAACTTGCAAACCGAAATGCTAAACGAAGTAAAAAGTCACAATGTTTAAATAAAGAACACTTATCAAGCTGCTTTTTGACTAATAGTCAATGCATTAAGATGTTTAGTAAATTGAACACCTCAATATTTCAATATTTTACATGAGTGCTATACTTGAGTAGTTAAATAAAGAAGAAAATTGATGCATATTAGTTGATATTTCACTGTTGTATTCATTTTTTTTTTGTTATCATTCACCCTTTTCTTCAAGGAGGCATTCACATTTTGGTGCCTCTTTCCTTAAGCCATTAAAACCCCATTGTGCGTTAGTAAGACCTTTAGCCATTGACTATTGTTGAGATATGCAATGATTTAGTTTATTATTATTAAGATATGTTTTGTTTTTATTAGGTTTGATATAGGTTGGATTTAGTCAAGATTTATTTCCTTAATTAAGAGATTCTCCTTGTACAATTTTGATTATAAATAATATCATGCTGAGAGCTAATCTCTCAAGTCATTAAGCACCAAAACCTAATTCTCAAGTACTATATAGAATTATAGTGGACCACATACAGTGCCAATGCATTTATGAAGGTAAAACTGCAATCTGTCACTTAAAAACTTCTTAACTCTATTAAATAAATTGGCATCCCAGTTATATTTCTTAGAATAAAGTGGAATGTAAATAACAAATCTAATATCCCTTAAATGAATTAATATTTTTCAGGAATCAATTCCCCATTTTTCAAAAATGATAAAATGCTGCACTCTGGAGACAACAGCACATAACATTTAACTTATTTATTATTATGAAAATAATATACTTTATATTGAATATTTAACTTATTTTCCTATGTCAAAAAACAAACATAAAGACTGAACAAGAATCACTAATAAAAATTTATATCATATTGGTTATCTCTAAATGGTAGGCAAGTCTCACCCCCAGGAGCTAGCTTTTGGGATCGAGTAAGACTCAGTTTAAATCCTATGATGGTATCAGAGTCTATCTTAGATATGTTGTTCAGCCACCCTGTTGTTGCACCTCCCATAGATGACCAATCTTGCAAGCTTCATGCTCTAGATGTCCAGTCTTAAGTAGAGGGGGTGTGTGTAGTAGACCACTTGAGATCCCATATCAACTAGATATGAACAAAATAGTGGTTATAAGTGACGGGGCAGCCCTCACCCCAATGAGCTAGCTTTTGGAATTTAGTTAGGCCTAACCCATCTTCGAAGACAATCAACACAGTTTCACAAATGGAGATTATTAGTTACAACATATCAGCATACATAATACATACCTGAATTAGCCATGGCTTTGCATCTGGAAATATAGACTGGAAATCACTTGCAGTAATGCCTTTAGCAGAATGATCAATAGACTCTGAGAGGTAAGAAATGATGCATGGATCATTGAATATGTTTTCAAGTCATAAATCGTTCAAGAATATTCAAAACACAATGTCATTTATGATGAATGGCTTCCCTAACCAGAGGAAGGGGCGTGCAGTAAAGGGAAGTCCAATTCTGAAATGCTTTTCCCTGCATAACGCTTGTTGGCACTCTCAATGATATGCTAGCATAAAAAATCATATCATTTAGTTGGAGAAACATTGGAGACGACAATATATCAAGGACAAGAGACACATGTTTGGAACAGATTGTATAAAACAGACATAAGTTTTGAAGAATGCAATAGATAGTACTCACAAGTTGTTCATCAATGCCAAATAAGTCATAGTCTCTTTTCCATAAAGGATTTGTCAGCAACTCATACGCATATCGAATCTGTAAGCTTTCAAAGGAAATTAAGTACAGAAAACCATAGTAAATCCACAATTCTTGTGTCATAATGGACAGCTACCAAATAAAGAACATACACGATATGTGGAACCCTATTATAGTACATGGGCATATGGTAGGAAAAAGATAATACCAAATTACAAAAATACTAGTACCATTCAGGAATGCTGTTCCACCCCTTAATAACATATTTCTGGGTTATAATATCCAAAAAAGTTTCATCATTTCATTTTCTAACATCTGCACAACCACCAGTGCATACTTGATTTTTTTATATTTTGACAAACAAATTCAAGTTACTAAAAGATATCCATTTACCGCATTTCATTGGCCTAAATCTTATTTTCTTTCACACAGATTCATACCACCAAAATACACCGACATTTTCAAGCAAGGACCAAATTTAGCATGCAGATGTTAGAATGGTATAACTAACTATACCTGATATGTAAAACACATTTACATTACATATTTATGTATACATACATATACATAGTCTCACATACATATTTTGATAGTGTACTTCTTCGCTGTAATCAATCACAATTACAATCAGTTTGAGATCACTCCTTTTTTTCAATTGCATACACTTAATACTAGCCAATTTTTGTGAACAGACTGATTCAGACTAGGCTAGCTTCACTAACAGACCTTCAACATTAAATTTGAACCTCTCCTACATAAACAAAGCACTTCTCTTCTCATATAGTATTTGCATCAAGTCAAGGCTGTAACTGTAGGTCTTTGACTGTTGCAGATTCAGTGCCTATTGGCTAAGAACCATAATGATGACATTGATATATATATATATATATATATATATATATATATATATATATACTTGGAAAGCTATCTTTCTACAATGCTCAAATAATTCAAAAGAGTCTAGTCTATAGAAATAAAGTATAATTTAGTCAGCATGAATCAAACTGGTCTTAAGAAAATAAATTAAATCAGAAAGTGAACACAAAAAAATCTTAACTAGCATTAGACAAAGCTGAAACTGATTAGAATTATCCTGATCATAGTGTTTGTGTGATATTTAATAGAATCCCACTTCACATTACCACATAGGCATAGTTGTTCCTCTTAACTCTTTAGACTTTGTTAAGAATTATCCAAAAATAATATAAAAAAAATTCTGCACCAAAGACCTTTTCTTTGAGGATTAGGTGCATTATACAACAATTCAAATGATAAACTAGATACCTCATAAATTACACATACCTTTAAAAACTCATGAACATCAGAAACTTCCACATCCGAATTCCTGAAAGACCGTGAAATTAGTGTCGTAAGATCATTAACAACAATGCTGATAAAAAGTGATGTAAAAGATGCCACAATATTTTTTACATATTCAGAACAAATTATTACAGAACAACATGTTCAACAAAGTAAATGATATACAAAAATCATTGTTCTTTATTTGAGTTATTTTACGAAAGGAATCTTAACGCCCCGTGTTACATCCATTAAACTCCATTACATGTTTTAGAAACCCTAAGTAAAAGCAAATCCTAAGATTTAGAACAAATTTTAACTATTGTAACTTGGAAAATATGTAAAATATAAAATAAGAAAGCTACAACAGTACCCATGTTAAGTAGAGTGAGCACTGAGCAGTACCCATATATAGCCACTACTCATCTACAACAGCTCAAACCTAAACAGAAACAAAAACATTTAACTACAATCAACCCTCTTGTCCTACACCATATTATATATTGCTCAAGACTAAGTGTATGTTTGGTTTACAGTTGAAAAATTGCAAATGTAGGTTTGGACTTGTTGATATCTCACATTGACTAGGTGTCTAGATCTTGGTGATCATCGGATAACTCTAGTCCTCGCACATAAATCAGAGTTTTAAATTGCATTTAGCATTGGAAATTTCTGTAATGGAAACACAATTTTAAACCATATGATCAGATGACACACGGCTTCAATATGAAATATGTCTGCTATGTAGTTGTCAAATGCTAAAAACAACAAAACCATTCAGTGACCAAATTCAAAAAATGAAGCATATTAAAAGTCAAATACCATTTAGATTCAAGCTTATCGTAAGCCTCCTTCACCTTATCGATCGAACTATACCTCTCAATTTGAAGAACTACAATCACAAAAACATAGAATTCATGAAAAATTCATACCACAAATAAAAAACAATAAAAGGAAAATAGAAAGGGATTTACCGTCATAATGAGAAGGAGGGAAAGCATTGGGAATAAGAAATAGCTGATAGAATATGGCTGCAGCGAAGAGAATAACAGGAAGTGCGTAGGCTCTGATGATGGAAGCCATGGACGATGAAGGAGGAGAAGGATTCGTCGGAACCCTAATCATGGTAGCGGAGGCAGCGGTGGGTGAGGGTTCAGATGTAAGGGATCGTGTGGAATGTGTAAACTCGGTGGATGGATTCACTACGTTAGTGGCTATATCTAAGGAGCAATCATCGTCATGTCTGTGTAAAACAGTGCGGCTACAAAAATATTCTTGTCTGTTTATATTAAGAAACAAAGCTTGATTATTTTGTCAAAAAAATAGTTATTTTTTGAAATAATTTGTAAACACACGAGAGAAAGAATAGTGTACATCTTTCACAAGGGAGTTGCAATAAAAAAAAAACAAAGAGGGATTCTTGAAATCAAATTTGTAGATATTGCCTATGATTAGGCATATATCTTTATAAAACCTCTTGATGAAGATAGATTCACTTTTATAAAGTGAAACTTAAACTTTCATTTTATAAGAGCATGAATGACTAATCTCAATCCGTTATGTTATGCATTTGATGTAACATCTTTTAAAATTGCATCTAAAATGGTTGTACTACCTAGGAACATTTTCTTCTCTCTAAGCCTTGTATCCAAATCAAATTTATAAACTCTACTACCAATTCTTGCTCTTTTACCAGCATAACAGCCACATGCAAAGTTTTCCTACCCAACGCGTCTGCCACCACATTTGCCTTTTCCAAACGATACTGTTACATGAAAAACATGATATTTAATGAAATCCACCTATCTCCTTTGTCACATACTCAAATCATTTTGGTCAAACAAGTACTTCAGGATCTTACGATCGTTAAAAACTGCAAACCTTGCTCCAAAGAGTTAGTGTCTCCATATATATCTTCAATGTAAACACTATTGTTGCTAATTCTAGGTCATGTAAGGGATAATTCCTCTCATGAGTTTTGATAAGCTAGAATATATTTATTTTTATAACTTTGCTTGATAGGTTAATTTGATGTTTTTAATTCAATTTTAGTTCTATTTTACTACCTTTTTGTTTTGCTTAGATTGCAAGGAGAAGTGAAGGAATAAGTGAAGATTTTTGGTGCAAAAGAGCCTTGAAGTCAAGTAGTGCATTAATGGTTCATCCTGATCAAGAAAATGAAAGAAACTCGAGTTCCAGCAAAAATTATTGCCTGGCCGTAATGGGTGCATGCGAAAAAAAAAAAGCAAAAATATGCCACTCAAGGCAGCAAGGATTACTGCTTGGTAGTAATGGTCATTATGACCGTAATCTGATCATTTTTTGTTGCTGAACCATTTTTCTTTTGTGAAATTCTGATGATTTCTTGTAATTAAAGCTCATGAAGGCACATAAGGCTATAAAAAAGGACGGAAATACTCAGTTTTAGATTGATATTCCTACTTACATTCTCTTGTTACTATTTCTTTTGTTCTTGTATTTCTCTTAGCAAATTTCTCTTAGTCAATGTATTTAGTACAATAAGTGCATATCTCTCAATGAATTAACATTTTAGGTTGTTTTGGTCTTTACTAGGTTTATTCTAGTCCATTTTGGTTCTTATTCAATGTAGTTCGTCAAAAAAGTCCATTAGATTGAATGAATTAAGATTTTAGCTCATTTAGGTCTTTAATATGTTTATTCTAATCCATTTTGGTGCTCAGGCAATGTAGTTCTTCCAATAAGTGCATAACTCTCAATGGATTAAGATTTTAGGTCATTTTATTCTTTACTAGGTTTTTTCTAGTCCATTTTTGTTCTAAGTCAATGTAGTTCCTCTATAACGCGCATTGGTTTGCCTGGATTAATATTTTATGTAGATTATGTCTTTAATATGTTTATTCTAATCCATTTTGGTTTTTAGGCAATGTAGTTCGTCCATTAAGTGCATAATTCTCAATAGATTAAGATTTTAGGTCATTTTTGTCTTCACAAGGTTTATTCTACTCCATTTTGTTTCTTAGACAATGTAGTTTGTATAAAAAGTCCATTAATTTGAATGGATTGAGATTTTAGTTCATGTCGGTCTTTAATAGGTTTATCCTAATCCATTTTGGTGTTTAGTCAATGTAGTTCGTCCAATAAGTGCATAAATTTCAATGGATTAAGATTTTTGGTCATTCTGGTCTTAACTAGGTTAGTTCTAGTTCGTTTTTGTTCTTAGAATGTAGTTGGTCCAATAAGTGCATATCTCTCAATGAATTAAAATTTTAGGTTGTTTTGGTCTTTCCTAGGTTTATTCTAGATCGTTTTTGTTCTTAGTCAATGTAGTTCGTCTAAAAAGTGCATTAGTTTGAATAAACTAGAGATTTTAGTACATTTTGGTGTTTTATAGGTTTGTTCTAATCCAATTTGGTGCTTAGGCAATGTAAATCGTCCAATAAGTGCATAACTTTCAATGGATTAAGATTTCATATCATTTTGGTCTTTCGTAGGTTTATTCAAGACCATTTTGGTTCTTACCAATTGTAGTTCATCTAAAAAGTTATTAAGTTTGAATGGATTAAGATTTTAGGTCATTTTGGTATTTATTAGGTTTTTCTAGTCGATTAGTTTCTTAGTAAATCTAATTTGTCCAATAAGTGCATAAGTTTCAATGGAATAAGATTTTTTGGTCATTTTTGTCTTTCTAGGTATATTCTACTCCATTTTGTTGATTAGACAATGTAGTTCGTCTAAAAAATCCATTAGTTTGAATGGATTAAGATTTTAGTTCATGTCAGTCTTAAATAGGTTTATCCTAATTTATTTTGGTGCTTATGCAGTGTAGTTCGTCCAATAAGTGCATAATTCTCAATGGATTTAAGTTTTTTACAAGGTTTATTCTAGTTCATTTTGGTTCTTAGTCAATGTTGTTGGTCCAATAAACGCATATCTCTCTATGGATTAAGAATTTAGGTCATTTTGGTATTTACTAGGTTTCTTCTAGGCCATTTTGGTTCTTAGTCCATGTAGTTCGTCCAATAAGTGCATAAGTTTCAAATGATTAAGATTTTGGGTCATTTTGGTCTTTACTAGGTTAGTTCTAGTCCATTTTTTTTCTTAGTCAATGTAGTTGGTCCAATTAGTGCATATCTCTCAATGAATTAAAATTTTAGGTTGTTTTGGTCTTTCCTAGACCATTTCTGTTCTTAGTCAATGTAGTTCGTCTAAAAAGTGTTTTAGTTTGAATGGATTAAGATTTTAGTTCATTTCGGTCTTTAATAGGTATATTCTAATCCAATTTGGTGCTTAGGCAATATAGCTCGTCCAACAAGTGCATAACTTTCAATGAATTTAGATCATTTTGGTCTTTTGTAGGTTTATTCTAGATTGTTTTTGTTCTTAGTCAATGAAGTAAGTCTAAAAAGTGCACTAGTTTGATGGATTAAGATTTTAGGTTATTTTGGTAATTACTAGGTTTCTTCTTATCTATTGTTGTTCTTAATCAATGTAGTTTGTCTAATAAGTGCATAAGTTTCGATGGATTAAGATTTTTGGTCATTTTGGTCTTTACTAGGTTTGTTCTAGTCCATTTTTGTTCTTAGTTAATGTATTTGGTCCAATAAGTGCATATCACTCCATTAATTAAATTTTAGGTTATTTTTTGTCTTTACTAGGTTTATTCAAGTCTGTTTTGGTTCTTAGTCAATATACTTCGTCTAAAAAGTCCATTAGTTTCAACGAATTAAGATTTTTGGTCATTTAGGTCTTTAAAAGGTGAATTCTAGTTCATTTTGGTGCTTAGGCAATGTAGTTCGTCCAATAAGTGCTTAATTCTCAATAAATTAAGAATTTTGGTCATTTAGGTCTTTACAAGGTTTATTCTAGTCCCTTTTTGTTCTTAGACAATGTAGTTCATCTTAAAATTGCATTACTTTGAATTAAATAAAATTTTAGGTCATGTTGGTCTATACTAGGTTTATTCTACTCCATTTTAGTTCTTAGTCAATGTAGTTCGTCCAATAAGTGCATAATTCTCAATGGATTAAGATTTTAGGTCATTTTGGTGTTTACAAGGTGTATTCCAGTCCATTTTGGTTCTTAGTCAATGAAGTTTGTCTATAACGTGCATTTGTTTGAATGGATTATTATTTTAGGTCATTTATGTCTTTAATATGTTTATTCTAATCCATTTTGGTTCTGAGGCAATGTAGTTCGTCCAATAAATGCATAATTCTCAATAAATTAAGATTTTAGTTCATTTTGGTATTAAATAGGTTTATTCTAGACCATTTTTGTTCTTAATCAATGTAGTTTGTCTAAAAAGTGCATTAGTTTGAATGGATTAAGATTTTAGGTCATTTTTGTATTTACTAGTCAATTTTGGTTCTTATTAAATGTAGTTCGTCCAATAAGTGCATAAGTTTTAATGGATTAAGATTTTAGGTCATTTTGGTCTGTACTAGGTTTGTTCTAGTATATTTTTTTTCTTAGTCAATGTAGTTGGTCCAATAAGTGCATATCTCTCAATAAATTAAAATTTTAGGTTGTTTTGATGTTTACTCGGTTTATTCTAGTCAATTTTGGTTCTTAGTCAATGTAGTTTTTCTAAAAAGTCCATAAGTCTAAACGGATTAAGGTTTTAGCTCATTTTGGTCTTTAATAGGTTTATTCTAATCCACTTTGGGGCTTAGGCAATGTAATTCGTCCAATAAGTGCATAACTCTCAATGGATTAAGACTTTAGGTCATTTTGGTCTTTACTTGGTTTCTTCTAGTCCATTTTTGTACTAAGTCAATGTAGTTCGTCCAATAAGTGCATAAGTTTCAATGGATTATGATTTTTAAGTCACTATGGTCTTTACTAGGTTTGTTATAGTCTATTTTGGTTCTTAGTCAATGTAGTTCATCCAATAAGTGCATAATTCTCAATGGTTAAGATGTTAGGTCATTTAGGTCTTTACAATGTTTATTCTAGTCCAATTTGGTTCTTAGTCATTGTAGTTCATCTAAAACGTGCATTAGTTAGAATGGAGTAAATCTTTAGGTCATTTTTGTCTTTAATAAGTTTAGTCTAATCCATTTTGCTTCTTAAGCAATGTAGTTCGTCCAATAAGTGCATAAGTCTTAATGGTTTAAAATTTTAGGTCATTTTGGTCTTTACTTGGTTAGTTCTAGTCCATTTTTTTTTCTTAGTCGATGTAGTTGGTCCAATAAGTGCATATCTCTCAAAAAGTCCATAAGTCTGAACGAATTAACATATTAGGTCATTTCGGTCTTTACTAGGGTTATTCTAGTCCATTTTGGTTCTTAGTCAAAGTAGTTCGTCCAATAAGTGCATAATTCACAATGGATTAAGATTATAGTGAAGTAGCAATGTCGATTTACAAGGAAGGGGGGTTTGAATTGTAAATATTCCTATTTAAAAATTCCTGAAAAAACTTAAGAAAATAACTCAAGATTGATCTTGGTTGTGAAAACAGAAAACGAAGAACGTTTTTGGTTTTAACCAGAAAAACAGAGAACGTTTTTGGTTAGTTAAAATCAGTAATTCAGTTTATGTATTTAACTTGATAATCAATCAGACTGAAAGTAAATAGATAAGGGAAGAGATACCACACAAGGATATATCCTGGTTCACCCAACTCGGGTTACGTCCAGTCCTCACAACCGTGAGATTTTCCACTAAGTGTTCAAAACAAAGAACCTTCTTGGTTTTACAGCACCTAGCTCAGATCAACCTTGATCTGTTACAATATTAAAACCTTTCCACCCAGAAAGGAGTTCAATCAGGTCACCTATCAACCTTGATAGGATTTCTTACAATCTACCCAAACTATACTAAACTCTTATAGTTTGAGTTTTACAATAATGATGAGATTGTTTTGTTAGAATTTGAGATGTCTCAACTCTTGTTTGAGATCTGATTTTTTGACAGAGAAATACACGAAAATGATTCTAAGAATCGAATGGGAAAAATCAGAATTGATTCAATGTATGTGAGTGAGAGAATTCAAGTATGTAAGTGTATGTGACTGATGAATTTTCTTAGTACTTCAAGCTCTGATTTTTCCTTGAGCTTGGCCTTCCTTTTATAGGTGATTTGAGCAATAAATTTTGGTCAGAAAGAGTTGTTGGGAGTGCTCTGTTTTCCTCTGACACAAGCAACTTTTCTGTTGAAAAAATAATCCATTGATGTGACAGTTTTGGGCCTTCCTTGACTGAGCTGTTTTGCTCAATTTCAAACAGATTTTCTGCGCTTTTAATGACCCATTAAGCTTCGAAAACACTTGATGATAATTGGGCTTTGATCTGGACATTTGATTTGATCCAAAATAGTTTGGAAAGTAATGAACAACTTCTGCGGAAATAAGAGAATCAATTATGCAGAAACGAAGATTGATCTTTGAAGCTTCATATGTAATTATTGATGTTACAGCTTCGATCTGGAGTTTTGATTCTGTCCAAAATAGTTTAATGAATGATTATAAACATCTGCAGAAATAAGGAGATCAATGTTGAAATTCTGCAGAAATGGAGATTGATTCTGCCAAAACAGCTTGGAGAATGATGACAGTCTGTTGGAGAATGATGGCAGTTTGCTGGAGAATGATGACAGTCTGCTGGAGAATGATGACAGTCTGCTGGAGAATGATGTTGAAAATTCTGGAGACTGATCTGAACATTCTGGAGACTGATGATCATTCTGCAGATTGATGTTATCATTCTGGAGAATGATGTTAGCATGCTGGAGATTAATGTTAACATGCTGGAGAAGGATGTTAGCATGCTGGAGAATGATCAGAATGCTGTCAAGAATGTTGACAGTCAAGTTCAAATCTGTTTGGTCTTGCTAGTTTGTGATCTTCTCTCTTTGCGATTCAAATGCCTTCTTTGACTATAATGATTTCTACTTGTTCCTTGCCATGTACTGATGAACTAGTATAAAATTCAGAGGCAAAAGCTTCGTTGAAATAGTGGAGATTGATTGGTCAAGAGGCTGTGACGATCATTCTTGAAACTGGAGAACATTCTCCGTTTTCCAGATTTTGTTGTTTCTTTATATGTTCAGTTTTTAACTGTTTTCTTTGCTTTGCTTGATTCCTATCTTTGATTAATACACTCAAACACACATGTTAAAAACCAAAACACTTAGAATCATAATTATCATTCTTAATTAACTTTTTGTTTGTTTTCATCAAAACATTAAATTGAGATTTTGTCTCAACAATCTCCCCCTTTTTGATGATGACAAACATGTTAATTTAGATTTTAATTTTGATTCTAATTTTAATCATAGAGAGCTTAAAAGCTCCCCCTCAGAATATGATTCAGATTTTTGAACCAACATAAAATCTAAAATTAATTCTCCCCCTTTGTCAACACAAAAAGGTTGGGGAATACAAAGGAAATGTATACTACACATTGAAAACAATGAGTAGACTTCAGTTTTAAGAAAAATAACATTTTCTAAAAACTCCCCCTGAATATTTTGAAATTGATATCCTTCAAAATTCCAAAACACAAGTAAGATAAGATGAATGTGAACATGAGAGAGTGAGCGCATATAGGGAAGCAAAAATAAGATGAATGTGACAACATGTCAAATATAATTTCTCTCTTTACAAAACATTCTTATGCTAAAAGTGTGTTTTTCAAAACTAATTTTTTGAAACGATCAAAGAGATTTGCTCACATAAAAAAAATGTTTTGTCACAACATTTTTCCAACCACACAAATTGACAATAAGGCACATGTTCAAACCTTCTTTTATTTAGTAAGTATGTATGAGGCTTTTTGATTGTTGCTATCATGCTTAAAATAAATTTAAACATTTGAGATCAAATTTTCACAAAAGAAGTGAGCAACAAAAGACTCATTTGCAAAGACATATATTAATATGCCTTAAAATGCTCAAATATCAATTTTTGACTTCATGCCATAGTCTTTTTGGATTAGTTTTGAGTTTTAAAGAAATAAGTGGCACAAATCATTTTCATGAAGACCAAAATATATTCTCTTGTTGAACTCCTTCAAAAAATAAATCCTAAACAAGGATATATATTTAAAATATGTTGAAGAATGATAGAAATTAGACATATTCATGTATAAGTAATGACAAAGAGTGATGTAATCAATTTAAACTTTAAAGTCATACTTGCATAAAAAAATAGTATGCATTCTTAATTTAAAGAGCACTCAATCAATCACATAATATCATTAAAAAATATTCATTCTTATCATGATGCAAATATCATAAGAATTGGGATTAAGTGTACCTCCTTTAGTGATCTTGTTCAAAGATGAGTTCTTTAAATGTTGTTAGTTCTTCCAAGTTCATCAAGATGTAGATGCACATTAATTAGACTCCAGCAGCAGTTTTGGTGTCAGTAATAAATCCCTCCCAATAATTTGATCATGAGGTGATGTTTTGGAGGAAGGGTAAGAAGTGAGGTAGGTGTAGGAGTGCCAAAAGCAAATGGTTCAAACTTATTAAGAAGTTTTTGATGTTTTTTCAACCATATCATCATAATAGGAAACATTAGATTTGATTGGATGTTGCATATAAACTGTCAAGAACGTTATGGAGAAAGTTCTGCACTTGTGGAGAATGTTCTACTTTTCTGCAGAATGTTCTGTTTTCTGGAGAATGTTCTGCTCTTCTGCAGAATGTTCTGCTCTTCTGCAGAATGTTCTGCTTTTCTGCAGAATGTTTTGGTACTGCTTCCAGAATGAACCTTGTTGCTGCTGTCCAGAATGTTCTTTTTCTTCATCATCCATTGCTTTAATGTTTCCAAAGGTTATAGATACTCCAAATTTTTGTAATGAGATGAGGCATCATACTTTTCAATTCTTGTGTATTGAACATGCCTTGTCCATGTATCAATGTTATTTCTTGATTGTTGGATGGTGTTCCTGCATCACAAGTTAGTAATGATTTTGGTACCCATATTTGTTTGGGTCCTTGATGGTTAGTATATCTTCTTTTAGAAGATTTTTTAAAACTTGATCTCTTTTTAAAATAACAAGTTGATTCTTGATGACCAATTTTGAGATAGTAGGAGCATTTAATTGTTGATCTTGGAATGGATTTCGAAATCTGAGTTTTAAAGGATTTTAATCTTGATTTTGAAGAAATCCCAGATCGTTCTCCTTTTTTCAGACTTTCTGGAGAAAGTTCTACTTTTGTTCCAGAACGTTCTCCGTTTTGAGAACAACCTGGAGAACATTCTCCTTTCTGCAGATTTTTTAAAACTGGTTCAGCTTTATTTGCAGAGCGATCTTCCCTTTTAAAAAACCTTTTGCTTTTAATCTTTTCATCTCTTTTTTTAAAGTAGCAAGCAGATTCCAGATGTCCAAGTTTCTTACAATATGAGCATTTGATTTTGCATTTATCCTCTTTTATTTCCGGAACAAAAAAGTTTTCATATATTTTCGTTTTTTGAGTTTTATCAAAACCAAGACCAGCTTTATCAAATATTCCCACTTGAGATCCCATGATTTTTTGAAAGGTTTCAGTAGCTTTAATAAAATTTGACAAGTCATTTATAAGAAGTTCATTTTCAGTTTTAAGGAGAACGTTCTCCGTTTTCGTTGCAAAACGTTCTTGATTTTCAAATTCATTATTTTCCTTAAAATGACATTCCTGCATGTTCTGAATGATGATTTTTAGTTCATCAATCATAACCTGAGCTTTCTCTTTTTCCCTTTTTTCTTTTAAAACTTGATCTTTTAAAAGGCTACATTTTTGAACAAGCAGATTTGAATCATCAAGTAAGCTATCAAAATATTTTTCAATTTGTTCACATAAAAGACATGGTTCAGAATTTATTACCTCCTTATCTTCAGTATCTGCCATTAAACATAAGTCGGCTTCTTCAGGTTCCTCTATTTCTGATTCATCAGAATCATTCCAGGTCACCATCATGGATTTTTTCTTGAAAGGGAACTTCTTTGGTGCTCTTTTGTTCAAGGGACATTTAGTTTTATAATGTCCTTGTTTGTTGCATCCAAAACATGTGATTTGACTTTTGTCTACCTCTATTTTGAAGTTTTCCTTTTGATTTGAAAATCCCTTTTTGATATGATCCCTTCTTCTCAACATTCTCTGTATCTCTTTTGTAAGACGAACTATTTCTTCATCAACATCTTCTTGTTCGATTTCTTCTGAGACCTCATCTGGACTTTCTTGAGATGTTTTCAAAGCTATTACTTTGCCCTTTTTGATTGGTTTGTCTTCTTGTAGCAGCACTTCATGTGCTCGTAATGTTCCAATCAGTTCCTAAAGTCCGAGTACGTCGAGATTCTTGGCCTGGCTTATGGCTGTCACCATTGGTCTCCATATTATTGGAAGACATGTCATGATCTTTCTGACTCTATCTTGTACCGAGTATGCTTTCCCTAAGGAGCGCATTTCATTTACAATGGTTGTGAATCTTGAGTACATCTCATCAATGGTTTCTCCTTCATTCATTTCAAAGAGTTCAAACTTTCTTATGCCAATGTCTATTCTTGTTTCTTTGACATGGCTTGTTCCTTCATGATGAGTTTGTAGTGTATCCCATACTTCTTTAGCAGTTGTGCATTCATCAACTCTTTCACTTTCTTGCCTACTCAAAGCACACGATAAGAATAATTGAGCTTTAGAGTTTAGGAGTACCTTTGTTTTATCTTCAACTGTCCAGTCTGTTTCTTTCTTCGCAGCAGAGTTTGAATCATTTTGATCAACTCTTGGTGTGAAATCTCCATCTGTAATGATGCGCCACATTCCTGTATCTTGAGATTTCAAGAACAGCTGCATTTTGTTTTTCCAGAAATAGTAATCTGTGCCATCAAAGTAAGGTGGTCTATATGATGACCCTCCTTCAGCAATGTACATAACTTTTGACATTTTTTCTTCTAGATCTTTTTCTCTAACACTTGTTAGGTGTTCAACTTTAGAGACCGGGCTTTGATGCCAATTGAAGTAGCAATGTCGATTTACAAGGAAGGGGGATTTGAATTGTAAATGTTCCTATTTAAAAATTCCTGAAAAAACTAAAGAAAATAACTCAAGATTGATCTTGGTTGTGAAAACAGAAAACGAAGAACGTTCTTGGTTTTAACCAGAAAAACAGAGAACGTTCTTGGTTAGTTAAAATCAGTAATTCAGTTTATGTATTTAACTTGATAATCAATCAGACTGAAAGTAAATAGAAAAGGGAAGAGATACCACACAAGGATATATCCTGGTTCACCCAACTCGGGCTACGTCCAGTCCTCACAACCGTGAGATTTTCCACTAAGTGTTCAAAACAAAGAACCTTCTTGGTTTTACAGCACCTAGCTCAGATCAACCTTGATCTGTTACAATATTAAAACCTTTCCACCCAGAAAGGAGTTCAATCAGGTCACCTATCAACCTTGATAGGATTTCTTACAATCTACCCAAACTATACTAAACTCTTATAGTTTGAGTTTTACAATAATGATGAGATTGTTTTGTTAGAATCTGAGATGTCTCAACTCTTGTTTGAGATCTGATTTTTTGACAGAGAAATACACGATAATGATTCTAAGAATCGAATGGGAAAAATCAGAATTGATTCAATGTATGTGAGTGAGAGAATTCAAGTATGTAAGTGTTTGTGATTGATGAATTTTCTTAGTACTTGAAGCTCTGATTTTTCCTTGAGCTTGGCCTTCCTTTTATAGGTGATTTGAGCAATAAATTCTTGTCAGAAAGAGCTGTTGGGAGTGCTCTGTTTTCCTCTGACACAAGCAACCTTTCTGTTGAAAAAATAATCCATTGATGTGACAGTTTTGGGCCTTGCTTGACTGGGCTGTTTTGCTCAATTTCAAACAGATTTTCTGCGCTTTTAATGACCCATTAAGCTTCGAAAACACTTGATGATAATTGGGCTTTGATCTGGACATTTGATTTGATCCAAAATAGTTTGGAAAGTAATGAACAACTTCTGCGGAAATAAGAGAATCAATTATGCAGAAACGGAGATTGATCTTTGAAGCTTCATATGTAATTATTGATGTTACAGCTTCGATCTGGAGTTTTGATTATGTCCAAAATAGTTTAATGAATGATTATAAACATCAGCAGAAATAAGGAGATCAATGCTGAAATTCTGCAGAAATGGAGATTGATTCTGCCAAAACAGCTTGGAGAATGATGACAGTCTGCTGGAGAATGATGGCAGTTTGCTGGAGAATGATGACAGTCTGCTGGAGAATGATGACAGTCTGCTGGAGAATGATGTTGAAAATTCTAGAGACTGATCTGAACATTCTGGAGACTGATGATCATTCTGCAGATTGATGTTATCATTCTGGAGAATGATGTTAGCATGCTGGAGATTAATGTTAACATGCTGGAGAAGGATGTTAGCATGCTGGAGAATGATCAGAATGCTGTCAAGAATGTTGACAGTCAAGTTCAAATCTGTTTGGTCTTGCTAGTTTGTGATCTTCTCTCTTTGCGATTCGAATGCCTTCTTTGACTATAATGATTTCTACTTGTTCCTTGCCATGTACTGATGAACTAGTATAAAATTCAGAGGCAAAAGCTTCGTTGAAATAGTGGAGATTGATTGGTCAAGAGGCTGTGACGATCATTCTTGAAACTGGAGAACATTCTCCGTTTTCTAGATTTTGTTGTTTCTTTATATGTTCAGTTTTTAACTGTTTTCTTTGCTTTGCTTGATTCTTATCTTTGATTAATACACTCAAACACACATGTTAAAAACCAAAACACTTAGAATCATAATTATCATTCTTAATTAACTTTTTGTTTGTTTTCATCAAAACATTAAATTGAGATTTTGTCTCAACATATAGGTCATTTAGGTCTTTACAAGGTTTATTCTAGTCCATTTTTGATCTTAATCAATGCAGTTTACTAAAAATGGCATGAGTTTGAATGGATTAATATCTTAGGTCATTTTGGTCTTTACTAAGGTTATTCTAGTCCGTTTTGGTTCTTAGTCAAAGTAGTTCGTCCAATAAGTGCATAATTCACAATGGATTAAAATTATAGGTCATTTAGGTCTTTACAAGGTTTATTCTAGTCCATTTTTGTTCTTAATCAATGTAGTTTGCTAAAAACAGCATTAGTTTGAATGGAGTCTTCAAAAGCTCCAGTGACATGTTGTCAAGTGACTTCCCACCTCCATTTTTCCTCTTTCCCTAGGTTCAAATCATCATTACGTTTCCTCTTCAAAATACGAAATTCCTTCTGCCTAAACCCAAGTGAACCCTTTTAAACCTCTTTTCTGAAACGAAACTTCATCTTCTCCAAAACCGGATATGTGTTTCTACAAAACAAATCGTCTCATCAAAATAAAAAATGGTTCGAACAAAGACATCCTCACAGAAAACTCCACATCCAGACACACCTCCAAGATCTTCTTCATCACCTTCATCTTCACCAAGTCGTTCTCCTTCTCCACCACCAAGACCAACTCCCCCAGAACCTTCATCTTAGGAAACATTCTCAGATTATATGTCTTCTTCCCCAGAAAACTAACCTTAACATCATTTCCCTAAAACCTCTATCCACCATTCTTCCACCCCTTTATTCTTGCCCTCCTCCAAACATTGCTCAAGTTCCCTCACATTTGAGAAAACCACCATTAACCCTACTAAAGTAAAACGACGTTCCATGCGCGTCCTGGCTGACATTGGCACGTCTAAAGCAACAAACACCAAACCCACCGTGTTTGTTATCTCTGACTCCGAATCTGATTTTGATGAGTCATCCTTAACTCCGCCACAAATATTTCAATCAAAACAAATCACTCCCTCGAAACCATCCTTCTCATTTGAACCCTCACAAACAACTCCTCCAAACCAAAAGAGGAAATCAATTAAGGAACTTTTCTCACAATCTAAACCATCATCTTTATCCCCCAAACACAACAAACTAATTCAATAGAGAACACCAATATTACACTATCTGAGTTCTTAACCAACAATAAATTGTGAAATCCACAAAACCCTAAGAACTGCTGGACCAAAACGTTCTAAAAAACCCCCTCTCCAGAACGTTCTCTAGTTCAAGAACGTTCTCCAGCTCCTGAACATTCTCCCTCACCAAACCCAAAACGTTCTCTCACTCCAGAACGTTCCCCATCCCTAACTCAAGAACATTCTGCACAAACTGACAACCCACTAGAACCTTCCTCAAAACATTCTCCTCCATCCAAAAATAAAACCAAAAACCAAAGTCCTCCTCTTATCCATTCCAACAGAAAAATGGGCTCAACGACCCATAGGTGTTGGAAGAGTTTTTGTTTGGAAAATCTGCTTGTTGATGGCAATGCTGTCAAACATCATACAAATGCTTTAGGTTGGACTCAATTTTTGCAAATTTCTGAGTGTTTTTATACGGATGTTGTGGGAGCCCTTTACTGTCAAGCTCGAACATTCCCCGACAAACCTCTCTTCGTATCCACCATCAAAGGGATAGAGATCAGACTTACTCTAGATATTCTTGCTTCAATCCTCAATCTTCAGGAAGGGTCCACCCGTTATCTCTCCACCTACCTAAAACCCTTCCTAAGGTATTCAATAACATCAGTCAACATGCCATTCTTTCTCATTGTGAAAGCCATGAGTATGTGTTTGATAATGATGCCTTAATCATTCACCATCTTCTTAACTGCCAACGGATCAATCTCCCCCACATTATCATCCATCACATGATCTCAGCCGCTACAAAGGACTACAAGAGAAACATCATCCCTTATGGAATGGTTTTAACTAAAGTCTTTAAGCATTTCCACATACCCCTTACCAATGAAAAATCACTCATAAAAATTTCCAAAATTTCCACCAAGAACATCTCTCATATGAAGAAAACTTCATCTGAAAGAAGTGTTCCCACTCACACCTTTCCCCCAAAAACCCTTAAGAGAAAACGCTCAACAAGGAAGAAAGCTGCAACAACTAAACCAGCATCACCATCTCCTACTACTGAGTCAGTACTAGAAGCAGTTACTGAAACTGCTCAAGAATAGTCTCCACTAAACCGAGAATGTTCTCCAGAACAACCCATTAATCTTCCTACTTTCTTCGTTTTTCTTTCACCATCCACTATATCCCTAACAAACTTCCTCTCTTACTCACAAACCATACACTCTCCACCACACGACATGTGCACATTACTCCCGAACCATCATGTCTCCACCATGTCACCTATATTTATTTCACCACAAAAAACCAGCTTCTCAATCTTCGGCATCAGTCAATTTTTAGCCTTTCCCGACACTTCTAGCCCATCCATCAACCAATAATCTTCTTTTGATCCCTTACCCCTAGTGGCTACCTCCTTTGCCATTTTTCCCTTTCTCTGCACCTCCCTCATTCCCTCGACCACAACCATTCCTATCACTCCTCCGACCACCACTCATCATCCTACTCCTCCTCCAAAAGCTGAACCTTCAAACATGGAGATAATGGCTACCCTACAAACCATTATGGCACACCAAACTCAACAGGATAAGGAAACTACCTTACTACGGACTTGGATGGCAGAGCAGCTTGCTCCTAAGCTAGGATTAAGTCCCGCTCCTCTTCATTCTCCTCCTTCTCAGCCCATTCCTGATCCTTCAAAATCTTCTTCATCTGAGGGATCCTCCCCCTCGTTGGCTAAATAGCCGTTCTTTTTCCTACCTTTTTGTGTGACAAAGGGGGAGAATTAAGTTCAGTTTTATATATTCTGATAAATAGTTAGAAGGCCTTTTGTATATGGTACTTCTGTATATGTTTTGAAGCTGAAGTTATGTATCTCTTGAATATATCTATGAAATCTTATTTATGCTGAAACTGTGTATCTTTATGCTTTATTTCTTGTCAAAAATTAATTACTGAATAAATTTGGGGGGAGCTTTTAAGCTCTTCAAAGTTAAAATTAGAATTAGAATTAAAATCTAAATTAACATGTTTGTCATCATCAAAAAGGGGGATATTGTTAAGACAAACTCTCAATTTAAGTTTTGAGGAAAATAAACTAAGGTTAATTAAGAACGTTAATTATGATTCTAAATGTTATGTTAATTTAATTGTGCTTTTGAGTGTATTAAATTAAAGATAGGATTTAAACAAAGCAAAGAAATCAACATAAAAAGGCAAATATCTGAACAGACAAGAACGGAAAACATTCTTGAAAAAAATCTGGAAATCGGAGAATGTTCTCCAAGTCCAAGAATGATCAAGTCAGCTTCAAGAACAATAAATCTCCACTGATTAAAAGAAGATATTGCTTCTGAAATTAACAATAATATTATCAGTACTGTCCAAGGAACAAACATGATTCATTCTAGTCAAAGAAACGATTCGAATCACAAAAGAAAAAGATCGTGAATCAGGCAAGTTCAAATAAGACTGATCTTTCTCCAGATTGACTGCCAAGAATGATGAACGATCTTGATATATGTAAGACATCAGTGCACCCTCAAGAACGATCAGGCAAACATCTAGAATGAGGACTGGACGTAGCCCGAGTTGTGTGAACTAGGATACATCCTTGTGTGGTATTCCTTTTCTTATCTCCATATTTATTAAGCCTGATCAATTATTAAGTTAAAAATATAAACTGAATTTTTGATTTTAACTAACCAAGAACGTTCTCCATTTTCTGGCAAAAACCAAAAACATTCTCCGTTTTCTGTTTACTCAACCAAGATCTTTCTTGAGTTAAATTCTTATGTTTTTACAAGAAATTTTAAATAGGAACATTTACAATTCAAACCCCCTTCCTTTTAAATCGACATTTCTACTTCATCCACATCTTTTATCATCCATATATTTTCCTATGTAGGTTTACAATGTAAAATTTGAAAGAATCCGTCCATGCTCAAAACAATGGTGATAATGTTCTTTGTTTTCAAATTTTATTAAACTTTTTCTATTCATATTTGGTCTAAAGATCTCTAGATTTTTTCATCTCTACACCATCAAAAAGATGAGGGGAACAAATGGACCATTTTAAGCAACAAGCCAAATAATACAAATTTACATTCTTTTTAATATATATGAGGAACACTTTTTATTTTATTTTGACTCTTAAATATATATATATATATATATATATATATATATATATATTTCATTGTGTATTTATATTTGGTTAATTTTATAAAATAAAATTTTAAATTATTATATGATTTTTGTTGATAACAAAAAATTAAAATTTATAGCAAATTTGTTACTGTTAAAACCTATACCAATAGAAATAAGTTGTCACTTAAATGTATAGCAACAGAATCAAAATTGTAGGTATAACTTTTAAAAATTATGATTAAACTATATACCTACGGTGAAATGTCCGTAGGTAAAATCAAATGTTTACAACAACGGAAAAAATTCTGTCACTATACCCTATAACAACGGCGAAAAATTCGTAGGTATTGGGTAATTATGTACCACGAAAAAAAACCCCGTCGGTATAGGTTTTTTTGGCTATCCCTACGGTTTTTATACTTTTCCCTATAGATTTTGACTAGTGAATTTTCTTGTAGTGCCAAAAGCACACTTAAGGGCATGTGCATGTCTCTCGCAGTAGTAATAAAAATAAGGATGAAAGTCCCATATACCGTACCTAAGATATTAAAGAAATTATTATCAGACTAATCAAGTTCCTATGTTAATTAGACAAACAAAATTTTGATTAAAAAGGTTAAGAGTCAAAATAGACAAGAATAAAGTAGACAAAAAAAAACAAATTGCAATTCAACTTATGAAAATACTCATGCGTCTAGTTTCACTTATATCAGATATAATTATATCCCTACAACACTTATAATCTTTACTTCTAATTGATGCCAATAATCCACTTTATTGCTATTAAGAATCAATATATAATTAGTAATAAATAACATTCTTTTTCCTAATCATTTACAAATTCGAAACTAATTACCAAATGAAATAAATGATTGGATTATGGTCAATCCATCCTCTTCTTATCAATTAATCCTAAAGTTCTCTTAATTAATTATGGTGATTCTAAATCAGCAAAAGTAAATTTCATTATTTTTAGAATAGTCAATGAAAATTAATGGTGGTTTAATTTTCATACGAACTCAAAATTCCACAAAAATTAAATTTAGAGTTCCTATAACTAGTTATGATTGATCAAAAGAGTTAGATAAGTTTCTCTGTGGGAGAATAATTATTTGACTAGAATAATAATTAAGTTATTAAAAATTATTACCGAAGTCATTTAACAGTAAAATTTTCCAACACAAGTAAAATTGTCGGTATTACATTGATATGAAGTAGTTGACTTAGTGGGAGATATGAAATGACATAAGTAATGAAATAAGACTTAACTTAAATTAAGATTTGACATAATAATCATGAGATACCGAGATGAATAGTATATATAATAGTAGTAGGTTTGAGACTAGTATCAATTGAGCTAATTAATTTTAAAAGAATTACTGGCTTTGAATTTGGAGATGAGGTTTCTTGCAAAACGTTTGTATTTAAGTTAGGGAGTTTTAGAAATGGGTTAATAATTTTTTACGCACTAAAACCTATTCTTTCATAATTATTTTCAAAGGTATTTATAGAGAAAATATTGTTGAGTAAACATGTCATTAGGTGACTAAAGGTTATCATTTTCAATTAATTAAACTAGTTTTATTAAGAAGCATCTGTGCTTGTTTTGACCATACTATGATCTATGATTTATAAAAACTGAAAGTTTATTAAATCTAAAATAGGTCAAGTTTTTGTTGTTGAAGTAATCTCAAATTTGATTTAATTGGCCTCGACTGATTTCATGTCCATGTTAACTAGAAAAGGCTAAGATGAGTTTTGCACAAAATATATAAGTTTGAATATTATGTATAATTAAGGCATATTTTATAAATAAGTAATTAAAGATGAGAGATGATTTTTTTATTTTTTTTTTATTTTTAGAAAAATTATGTTAATGTATGTTCTAATTGAAGTCAATGTCATGCTATGCAAAAAAAACTAACTGAATAATTCTTTTTTAGGAAACTGAAACTATTCTACTAAAGATCACCAAATATAAAAAAAAAAAAAATTTTAAAATGTTTATTTTTATATATTAAGTTAAGTTGAGTTAATTAGAAGTTTGATCCAAAAATACAACAGTTCCATTTGTAACCATGTAATTTGGTTTACAATGGTTGGACAATATAGAATTCATAGCTTGCATCAAAATTTAATGTCGATAATTAGTGAGTATTTTACAATGCATTCAAACTATCTAAATTCCAATCAAATGATTAAAATATCGTTAACTCTAGCTTTAATTATGTAAATAATATTTAAAATAACTAATAAGCATCAATGCCCATTAGCTCAATTGATTAGAGTTTCTTGCCCCTTTATGGGCCAGTGCTATTTTTCTTTTTTATTTTCCCCAAATCATATGGAATCTGTTTTTGATGGCTAACAAAAGTTTAATTGGAGTGACTTTTGATAGAAACTAACATCCTAAATTTTGTTTTCAGAAACTAGACATTCTAAAGTTTCATTGGAGTGGTTTTTTTTTTGTCAAAATCCGAAACTAGACGTCAAGTTATTGTTCACATGCTGAAAATTCTTAAAATAAGAATTTTAAACTAGCCAAATTATCCACCTTTCTATAGAAGTCATAAGATATTTCTGTCTTTGGAATAAACATATTTTTTTTGACTAATAATACCTTAAAGGATGAGTTTGGTATATGTAAATTTTGAGAATCGAGATGGTCTAGAAAAAACAACCTATAATTATTTTGATGGTCTAGAAAAAACAACCTATAATTATTTTGATGATAACAAAATATATTAGAGAACAATTTATTCTCTAATGTATACTCTAGTCTGCACATGATGTTCGAAACAAGTTGGTTTCAATAACAATGATCTTTATGGTGTTTTGATGATAACAAAAATATACGTGAGAACAATTTACGTTTCATTGTATTTGTCTAAGTGTGAAGACTCTAATACAAGCACTAAAAGTATTCATTTGGGTAAAAAACTCTATTCGTTATGCAACACACTTTCAAGAATCTCATCAACGTGTCTCTTTTGTAACTATTTGTTAACGCAAAAGTGGTAATTGCTATAATCCTCTAGTTGATACTTTGATGATAACAAAACAAACAAAACAAACAATTGTCCCCTAATTGTATTTGCTAGTGTGCAGATTAAGTTAGAAGGCCAAGATCTGTATTAACGACTATCTATTTTAAGGTAACATAAATTATTAGTAAGTTAGAGATACCAATCTTAGTGTTTCTAATAGAGAATATTATCACCTAGTAAATAGGTAATTGTGTTTACTAATAGAACAAGGCATATTAAGGAGCATTGCAACAATCATATAATCTACGGTTCGAGTCAAAGCATTAAAATACAATGGATATACAAGTCAAGGTCTCACCCTCTAAAGGAAATGAACACTATAATGGTATCCGCCTCTGACAAAAGAACCATATTGATCCTCTGACTCTAAGACCTATATTCACAGTTCCTCTAAAGAATATGTTGAAGCTGTGTCTGACTTTGATGAACACGCTCTCAACGTGCCTCTGATGAATCCGTTAATACGAGCTCGCTCTGATAAACCTACATTTGTTATTCTAGAAAGTCAATTGATTTATGGTCAACATACCAAGTCAACACTCTAAAAAGAAGTCTATGTTGTAACATCCTCTTCTCATCATAATGGACTTACCTCAAACTAAAGAAGTTTATGACATCCTCTGATAGTGAATTCTTTTGAGATCTGTCTTCTTAATTGAACATGCCCTAAATTAACTTTAAAGGTATATATGGATATGTCTTAAAGACTGATTTGCCTTAAATGATGATTCAACATCTCCAACGGTAACATTCTCAATGGATACATTTCTAAGTATTTAAGTAGAAATAGATCAATCAATCAAAGAGCTGAGAGACTGAAAACAGACAATGTGTTAAGAAGAAATTCTGCAAAAGCCTCACATCCAAGGAAAAGAATGAATGAAAAATATTCTCAATAAAGAGCTATTAGAATTTATGTAAATCAATTAAGTTGTTTGATTCACATGATTTGATATAGGATTTCATAGATAACATTCTCTTAATGAGAGTAAGAATCGTAAAAAAAGACTTTGTGTTAATGCCAACCCAAGCTGGAACAGATGTAAATCAAAACGATAGATGCAACAATCCTTCACCCATAAGAGGTACCTTAAGAGGTATAAAGATACTTATGAACCACAAAAGTTTGACAATACTAAGCTAGATGGTTGAGAAGCCTTAAACACAATCAAGTTGTCTAAAAGGTGTTTAGTAAACATGTGATTCTAATGAATAAAGTCAGGAGAGGCTAATGAAGAATACTTAAAGCGTGAATAGGCAGTATAAATATTACTTGTATGCTATTGTTGAACTTGTGATTCTAATGGTGAGATCCTAGGGAGGACTAGATGTAGCAATTGTTTGTTGTGAACTAGTATAAAAATCCTTGTGTTCCTTCTCTCTTTCTCTCTTTGTTACTCTAATCTAAGTTCTTTATGATTCAACTTCATTTTACTAAACCTATTTTATAATCGTAAGTTGAATGATTTGATAAAGAATATATTTTTGCTTAAGCAATCAATGTATTTTTCAGAATGGCAAAACACAATTGATACCCCATTTTCTTTTGTTTTCCAGCACCTTAAATTGACATTAGAACTTTATCTCTTGATTGAGCACTTATCGTGTAAGAGAAAAGATTCTTTACTGTTAGAAATACTAGAGAAATGGTCTGAATTAATGTATGTTTTTGGATCAATCCTATTTTCAATTTTTTTCTTTAGAAATTTTTGTTTTTAAAATTTCTTTCAAAACCTGGATTGACAAAAACTAATTCCTGGATACTGTAATTGCTATATGAAAATATATAAAACGCATTAGCATAACATCTATTTCTTAAATGACATTTTCATCATATGAGAAGGTCTAGCTTGTGGTGAACTTCTTTCAGAGCTGTCTGGTTTTCAAACTTTAGATGGTGGGATTTTTTTCTTCTTGAGAGAAGAAGGCGACTTTCTTTTTATACTAGAAGACGATCCGACATCCATAGCATATGAGTTTTAGAAATGGTAAAAGATGAAAAATAAAGACACGGGAAGCTGAGATATGAAGCAAGAAAACTAGTAGAGGACCTGAAAACATTTGAGGTATATATAGCCAAATTTTTTGAGATAGAAAACAAAAACGTTTTAGAAAACAAACATGTAATGATGAGGGAGAGGAGGAAAACAAAGAGTGAGATAGAGAACAAACCAAGAGGTTGACAAACACGTGGAACAATTTCAAAGCTCTATATGATTTATGGAAGGAGATGAAGAGTTTAATGAAGAAGAAATAATATTTTAAAGAAAGAAAAAAGTAAAAAAAATTAAAACAAAAGAAAATAATCAAAAAAAACAGATGCATAAGGAAAATGAGGGCACAAAAAAGAAAACAGAGGAAGGAAAGAAAAGAAAAAAATCGAAGATAAAATAGGAAAACATTTAATCAATTCATAATTCATATTACACTTGTAACAAAAACAAATGACATTCCAACTGCAATACTTATTACAAAAGGGCTAAAAGGGAAAAATCAAATCCTAAGGTCTTTCTAAGACCATTCCAATACTACTTCGAGCTTTAAGTATTCTTCTTTAGCATCTTCAGGATATAATTATTAGAATAACAAGTTCACTGAACACCTTCTCGTCAACCTAACTGTGTTCAAGTATTGTCAACCTTCTAGCTTAGTGCAGTCAAGCTGTTGAGGTTCATAAGTATTTATATACCTCTTTAAGTACCTCTTATGGGTGAAGGAGTTGTTGCCACTATCAGGCTGATTTACATCAGTTCCAGTCAGTGTCTGAATTGACACAAATTCGTTACTAGGATTCTAACTCTCATTGAGAGGATATTACATTTCAAGTCCTATATCAAAATCATATGTATAGAACACTTTCATTGATTTACATCAATTCTAGTAACTCTCTATTAAGGCGGATAGCATTGTAGTGTTCATTTAAAGCTTAATTTAGGTCTTAGAGTTAGAGGATCAATATGTATCTTTTGTTAGAGGCGGATAACGTTGTAGCATTCATTTCATTTAGAGGGTTAGACCTTGACTCATATATCCTTTTTCTTTTAATGCTTTGATTTGAATTGTACACTATCATATGTTCGTTGCAATGCTCCTGATTGTTATATTATGACTTGTTCTATTAATAAACATAATTACTTTTTTATTAGGTGATAGTATTCTCTTTGTTAGAAACAATTATATTATTATCTCTAACTTACTCATAATTTTTTCTTCCTTAAAATAGAAAATCATTAATATAAATCTTTGTCTTCTAACTTAATCTACACACTTAGAAAATATAGTTAGGGAATAATTGTTCGTATTTGCTTGTTTTGTTATCATCAAAATATTAACTAGAGGATTGTAGCTAAAACCACTTATGCACTAACACAGAGGAGTGCATCTGCTGATTCAGAAGAAAGAATGACCATAACCAAGCTAACTCTGCATACGGTTAGAAGATCAACTAAAAGATAAGTCTGATGAACTCTGGTAAGACAAGAGTAAGGACAAATTTACTAAATCATCCTTGTATGTCATTGGTCAGGTTTCCTGCAATTTATTTCATTATTTTATGTGTACTTGTTTGTCTTACTTGATAAGTTTTTTGCTTGTTTGTCTTATCCCTTGTCGTTGAGTGTTTAGGAAATAGTTTTACTCTGTTTTGCGTGTTTGTGTTTTCTTTTCTACTTTATCCTATGTTTGTAAAAAAAATTATTATCCTTGTCACGTATCTTATTTCTTGGTCCATGTTGTCTAGTCTTTGGTCGGATCATTTGTTTTTTCTTAAATTGTTGTTTGTCTATATTTCTTTAAAACTTAAGTATTGATTTCTATCTATTATGTGCTTATTTAAACTTCTCTCAAGTGTTTTTTCAAAAATCGTATGTTTTGCTACAAACCTTTCTTTCCGAAACTGAATTCTTTTTCATTCAAAAAGTTTTAAATCTTAAACCCTCTAGGAAAAACCAGTTCAATATCTCGTCCTTTATGGAGTTTTAATCTTCCTACATGATCCTATTATGACACAGTACCCTAAAAAAGACTTTAAGTTCTTCTTAAAAGACGAACTTCTCAACTTCAGTCCTGAAAAGTTCAGAAATCTAAAATTCGTTACATTTGTGAAATATACGGTCAATAAGATGGATTATAAAAGAAGGTTCACAAAATGCATTCAAATGTTCACAATGAGCAAACCTTGGGTGTCAATGTCTCATTCCTTCACTAAGTACCTTAAGTACAAGGAGGAAGTGAGAAAAACAACATTGAAAGACTTGTGCCTCATTTTGTCTGAATCATTTGTGTTGAATAGAAATCTAAAAGTAATGACGAAGAAAGGTTGGATCACTAACAGTCCTATCAAAGGTTTATCATTGGAAGATTATATATCCAATTCAATATTCAGAGAAAGTCTCATCTTAAAAGTCAATGAAAATTAGAGAAAAAGGAAAAGATTAAATCATTTCTTTTTCCTTAGTTGAGTCTGAGAAGTCAAAAGGTAGGCTACGTAATATAAAAACTTCTTCATCACTATATCAGATAAAAGTTCAAAGAAGGAATACTACTACTGAAGAAGATGTAGATAAAGAGTTTTTGTGTATTTATGTATTTATGTATTAGGAATTGGTGATTCAAACCTAATATGTAATATAAATTAACGAATCTGGTTTAGAAAGCCTAAGAATAAACCTTAGGATCTTTTACCAAATTTTAGTTTTAAGCCCTTTTGTAATAAGTATTGCAGTTGTTATGTAATTTGTATTTGTTACAAGTGTAATATGAATTATGAATTGAATAACTGTTTTCCTATTTTATCCTCCATTTATGTCTTTCTTGTTTTCCTCAGTTTTCTTTTAGTACCCTCGTTTTCCTTTTGTATCCTTTTTTTTTTCATTTCAACTTTTATTTATTTTTGTATTCTTTTTCCTTTTTTTAAAAATATTTGATTATCTTCTTCTTCGTGCACAACTCTTCATCTCCTTCCATAAATTGTCTCGAGCCTTCAAAATGCTCTACGTGTCTTAAAGTGTATGTCAAACTCTGTGTTAGTTCTCTATCTCACTCTTTGTTTCTTTCCATACTCTTATCATTACGTCTTCTCTTTCCAAAACGTTTTCATTTTCCTTATGGAGAAATTTGGCTATTTATACCCCAAATGTTTTCAATTCCTCTACCCGCATTCCTTCATTCATCTCTTAACTTCCTATGTTTTCTTTTTTCATCTTTTACCTTTCTCAAACTCTTCTGCTATGGATGTTGGTTCGTCTTTTGCTAGGAAAAGAAAGTCACCTTGATCTCCCGAAAAGGAAGAAATCCGACCATCTGAAGTTTCCTCAATGGGGAACGACATTCGTCTTGAATAACTTGAAGCCCATAGAGCTCTGCAAGAAGTTCACCGTAAGCTGGACCTTCTCACCTCTCAGATGGAGGAAGTAGCTATTGAAGGTGCTGGAAAACACAAGAATTGAGAGGTTTGAATAGTGTTTGTTGTTTTCAATCTATTTTGAAATTTACCTTGTTCTTTATCACAACATTCAACTTACTATTAAAAGAGATTTAGAAGAGGGAAGATTGAATCAGAAACAACTAAGATGTGAGAGTTAAAAGAGGAATAAAGGAAACACATATATTTTATACTAGTTCACAACAAACTATTACTACCTCTAGTCCTCCCCTTATAGAGAGATTTTTGCCTCAGTACAATTAATGGCTTAATCCACTTTTTCCAATAAATAATTGTACAAATATTCTTAATTCGACCTGTTTAGGCTTTGAGTGTTTTTCTTTAGCCTCTCTAGGCTGTCATTCCCAGAACCTTTCTTCAACATACTGACATCCTACTGTTGAGGTTCATGAGAGTCGTCGTACCTTTTTAGGTACCTCTTTGATTAAGAGAGGGATGTGCCACTATCGAGATGATATACATCAATTCATTTATCGTCTAATTTGACACAAAGTATGTTTCGATGATTCTAACTCTTATTGAGAGGATGTTGCACATTGAATCCTGTATTAGTTCAAGTGTATGAAAACAATTTGACTGATTTACATCAATTCTAATAACTCTCTACTAAGAGGATTTTTAGTTCATGATTTTTGAGGTGTTCTTTGCTTTTCCAATATTTTGCTTTTCGTTCTATTCTTCTCGCTTGTCATTTTATTGATTGAACTATTTCATCTTAAATACAAGGAGGAAATGTCTATTGAGATATTTATGTTGGAAGTCCTTTAGGGTATAACCTTTGCACTCAAGGGTCAGTCCTGTGTAATTCATTTGCAGAAAGACAACCTATATCTTCATGAGATATTTATGTTGGAAGTCTTTTCCATAAGAGTTGACTTTATCAGAGGATACATAAAAGTTTAGAGTCAGACGATCAAACGCTTGATGAGATTATCAAAGGCAGAGACAAAAGAATTATTTGTTACGCTTATGTATCAGAGCCAAAGGAACATATTCCATGTGGGGTTCATCAGAGGCAACCGAGGTACTACGTTGCTTGCATCCCAAAGTTAATTGAAGCTTGTGACAACAAGGGTGCGTGTCACTAGACTTTATGTTGTCAAGCTGAAGTGATGTCTTGGTTTATTTTGCCTTCATCTAGTCATCAAAGGATATACCTTATATAGCGACGTTTGCTTTGCTACACTTGTTTCCACAATAATTCTTTTATTCTCTATATATACTTGTAATGTAGGATACTTTGAATAGTTATTAACATAACTTTTGCCTTCAATATTCACACTTAGCACATATAGTTAGGGGATAGTTTTCTTTATTTATATGTATTTGTTATCATCAAAAACTTAACTAGAGGATTGTATTTAAAAATACTTTTTCACTAACAGCCAAACTCTTGACGCGTGTGCTTTGATGTCTTTAAATATCCTTTCTAGGATTAGGTTCCTTTTAAGTTATCCTTTTTTCCCCTCACGCGCCAACTTTACAATAGTGATTCTCATATTAATGAATGTTAAACTTTCTTTATTCTATTCTATCATGTTTCTTCTAAGCAAATTATTTATGTTAATTAACTATATGTTGTGTGATGGTCTTAATTTTTTTTTTGTACGTCTATTTTGTTGGAACCAGATTGGATCAAAGAACAATTCCTTCAACATGTTTTGATGATAACAAAGGTACTTTGTGATAACCATTTATTGCACTAATGATTCCATTGAGTGTAAAATAAATAGAACTAGGATACAAAGGAAACAATATCAAGGAAATACGGTCCGAAGATTGAAGGAGAATTATTTTCAAGCGCTATTTGGACATTCTCGCACATAATCAATCTAGAAGATTTTGTTGAAGATTTGTTTTGGAATTTATCAATGGTTTATTTTTTGGTTTTTTCATGTATATCATCTCTTTTTTAAAAACACTCCATTATACCATACATTGAAATTTATATACCAAAATGCCATACTTTTTTTTACCTTCAAGAGGTCGCATCCTTGCCTTGCGATCACCAGATGGATGATTTTTTTTTCTACAATAGGAGGTCGCATCTCGGAGATGCGACCATCTATAGCCTTTAATTTTTTTTAATTTTAACATCCCAGGGAGGTTAAGATCAAACTGAAGGTTATTGATGGTGGCATCCCTGGGATTCAACCTCCTATTGAAGAAAAAAAAATCATCCTTTAGGTGGTATGGTGGGAATGCAACCTCCTGAAGGTAAAAAAAAGTTGGACATTTTGATATATAAATTTCAATGAAGGGTATAATGGAGAGGCTTTTTTTTTTTTTTTTTTTTTTTAATAAAAAAAAAGAGGATATACATGCAAAAAAACTGAAGGTTATAGATGGTCGCATCCCCGAGACGCGATTCCTATTACAGAAAAAAATCATCCTTTAGGTGGTCGTAAGGCGGGGATGCGACCTCCTTAAGGTAAAAAAAAAGTAGGACATTTTGGTATATAAATTTCAATGTAGGGTATAATCGAGAGTTTTATAAAAAATGAGGATATACATGCAAAAAAATCTATTTTTTTTTTGAAGATCTCTTTTGACCTCACTCAAAGAAGATATGCTTAGAAGATTGAAGGAGAATTATTTTCAAGTGCTATTACGATATTCTCGCAAATAATCATTCTAGAAGATTTAACGGTCGTATTCCCAAACCGTATCTATCAAGGTTTATTTTTTGTGAAGATCTCTATTGACCTCACACAAGGAAGATATGCTCAAAATTTGTTTGGGACAATTTTGAAACCGTAATTCATGCTATATAAAGGAATCAATTCTAAAGAAGAATGCACAACACAACAACTCTGAAAAACGTACAAACTCAAAAAATTCTCTAAGTAGTCAGTTTAAAATGAAATGCACTCATTCAATTTGTATTACTTAGTGCTCTGTTTTAAATGTGTAATTCAGTGTAATCAATCTTCTTAGAAGAAGCAACACATAACCAAGTTTTACCCCTTTGTAACCCAACCCGGTAATGGCTATCTTGCCTCAATGACTTGTTGGTTTCTCAAGTTAGAAGTTGGGAAGACTTCACTTGTAGGGTCAAGGTGTTATAGTGCCTCAATGGTCTGTAGGTTTCAAGCTGGAAGTTGAGAAGACTGACTTGTAGGGTCAGTGGTTGTAATTGAGATTCTGAATTAGTGGATGAATCCTTCTGTGTTAGGGGACTAGACGTAGCTGCCACGTTGGTAGTGAACCAATATAAATTATGGTGTTTTCCTGCTGCCTTGATACTTTGTTTTATTGTTGTCTCTGATATGTTATATCTTTTCTATTATCCCGAATCAGATTTTTGAAAAGAACTTTTTAATAAAGAAAAACACAATTCAACCCCCTTTTCTCATGTTTTTTCACCTTCATGTTTATGTGCTTGACAGCCTGCTATAATTTCTATAATTTTGCCCATTTGAGAGTGACAAAGGGGGAGAATAGTAGAAGATATAGTAATACAATTAATTGTGTGCTTGCGTCTAATTTTGGCATCATATGCATCATCTAAATCTGTTTGTTGCATCTGTATCTAAGTGTTATTTTGCATAACATTTGCATATATGACATGTACTTGCAATTCACCCTTGTTTTTGAAATGCTTAACACCCTCTAAAAACATGGTTTGTTTCATTAGAAATAACATCCTAAGAAGAACAATAATTCAAAGGATTTACATTGTGAGGATTTGTAAGCTGTTAATTACTAGACTTCATTAGAATCCAAATGTTTAACATCTTAGGAATCTGCGAATTCTTTTTGAAAAGTCTTGCCAAAATTTTGATATTGTATCTGTGGGCCTATCTTTGTGCTTCTTTTAAACTTTTTATTTTTGTGTGAAGGAAAATTATTTATTAATTGTATAGTTGTTTGTCAACATAAAAAAAAGGGATATTGATAATGCAAAAGTGGTTTTAGCTACAATTCTTTGATTAATATTTTGATGATAACAAAACAAACAAATAAGAACAATTATCCTTAAGTTAGAAGGCAAATATTTACATTAAAGGCTATCTATTTTAAGGTAGCATAAATTATGAGTTAAGTTAGACACAATAATCTAAGTGTTTTTAACTAAGAGAATATTATCTTCAAATAAACAAGTACTTATGTTTATTAGTAAAACAAGTCATAGTAAGGAGAATTGCAACAAACATATAATAATATATGGTTCGAGTCAAAGCATTAAAAACCATAGGATACACAAGTCAAGGTATGACCCTCAAAAGGAAATGAACGTTACAATGCTATCCGCTTCTAATAAAAGATCCATATAGTGTTAGAACAAGGATGGTCTGGAGAACAATTGCTTACCTTGTTTAGATGATAACAAAAGGTATTTTGTGGGAACAATTTGATGCACTAATAATTCAATTGAGTGTGCAGAAAATAAGCTAGAGGAAACGCTCAAGATCAAAGGAAGCACGTCCACCAGATGATACCATCAGAGGATGTAACTAGAGGAAGTGACCAAAAGAAGTTCCCAGAAGAAGAAAACAATTCAGAGGAAATGAACAACACGTGCCTTTCATTGTGTTGAATTGTACATTAGAGGAAGCAAATGAATTAGGAAGAAACAAAATAAAAGGTCGAATCAGAAGAAAGGAACAACACGTGCCATTCGCTGTGTTGAACTATACATTAGAGGAAGCAAGCTGATAAAGAGGAAACGGAATAAAAGAATGGATTAGACGAAAATAACAACACGTTTCCTTTGTTGTCTCCAAAGGAGATGCTTGTAAGGATATGCCTCTACCTCTAAGTATTTGAGTTTAAGGACCTGACTGTGATAATCGGCCTCCAAGGTTTTTCCTTTGAAGATAAGACTCTAAAGTGAAGTGCAACATGATCCAATAAGCTGCCTCCAACAAAGCAACTCATAGGCAAGCATTTGATTTTGATTTACAATGTTGACTCTATCTTTATTAAGTTGCCTTTGGCATGTAATTCAACACCAGAAGATGATAAGGTATGACTCTAAATTTCGCACTACTTATGATTCTAATTTTTAGACTCTACCTCCAATAAAAGTAAAGCGTCTGACTCTGAGGAAAGTCAATGCTTCTAATGAAAAACTCAATGCAACTTATGTTTACTCAAGTCAATGAAAAAGTCAATGCTCCCTAATAAAAATAGTTCAATTGAAAATGATTAATAGATTTAAAGCTATGACTAAAACAATAACCTTTAGTCACTTAATGACATGTTTACTCAACCACATTTTCATTATACATGTCTTTCAAAATAATTTTGAAAGAATAGACTTTAGTGCTTGAAAAATTATTAAACCATTTCTAAAAGTCCCTAACATCTTTCAAGAAACCTCATCTCCAAAATTCAAAGCCAATTTTTTAATATAATTGAAATGAAAAATTGTCAAAGGTATATGTCCAAGTCCTTTCTGAAACAAAAAATTTTGTGACAAACCCCAACATACTAAATATCATTAGAAAAATTACTTTTCTTAAAAACTCAATTGTATCAAATTGTAAGAAATTATATACTTTAGTTTACGACTTTACAGGTCTTAAGTCCATTAGTTTTTAGAGCACGCAAATGAAGTAGAAAAATCACCATACTTATTGAGATGGTAACTAACATGCCTAAAAACACTAAAAAAATTATTTTTCTAAAATATACCTAACCATTAATTTTTTTAAATTATTGAAATAAATTTGTTTTACCAAGAAAATTTGTAGAATTGCTTTCACACAATCAAACCTTCGTGCATGCAAAATCTAAGACTTTATAATATATAAAATTTTCTCCGTAAATTGGACATGCATTTCTACGACTATCGAACAAAAATCAAGGTTTCTCACTTTTTATTCTTCCACTTTTCATTGAAATTGTTGTTTTTACTAACAATACCAATCTCCTTTTTCATCAATCTAACTCAAAACTCGTAACTATACATGCAAGCTAAAAATCATATTTTTATGTTGGAGCGTAGATTTCTTATTCGAGCGTTGACTTTATCAAAGTGTTGACTTGATATGTTGATCAAAAGATCAACTGACTTACCAAAATCAACATACGTAGAATTTTCAGAGCTAGTTTGTATTAACTGATTCACCATAGTCCATTGAGAGCGCATTCATTAGTGTCAGACACAACTTCAATAAATTCTTTAAAGTCACTGCCAATTTAGAACTTAGAGTTAGAGGATCTATATGTAGGTGGAAAATACACAAGAAAAGAGGGGTTTGAATTGTGTATTCGGTTTTTAAGAAATTTCTGGGCTAACAAATTGTAAAAATAGAACAAGTAAATACATAGGCAATAAATAGAGGGAAGAGGAATAACACAGTAATTTATCCTGGTTCACTACCAACTCGGTAAATACGTCTAGTCCTTTCACTAAGGATTTAATCTAGTAATTCAAACAAAATTACAACCACTTAACTTCACAAGTTAAGTATTCTCAACATCCAACTTGAAAACCATAATTCATTGAAGATTTACAGCCACTATCGGACCAGGTTATGGAAGTGTTTAGTTTCTATTTTTGGGTTTACTCTCACTGGAGGATGCTTACAGTATTGCTCACAAACTTAGGACAACTAGAATGATATTACAATTAAGTGCTAAATAAAAACTAAATGTTTCATTATTGATGATTGATATGCAGCTCATATATTTTTTGTTCTTGTTACTTCGTATATGCCAATTGTTTGAGCTTTTCAAATTGCTTCTTCTTCTCTTACTTTTTCCAACGTTCAGATTATTTAATTATGGTTACTTCAATTTTCTAATATTTCCATTGCATTCATGTTCTAATGATCGTTGCTTTGATTTGTGTCCAAATGCTTAGTTGACCGTTTCTTTGAATTTGTTCTTTGTTCTTGAGCTTTGCATTTTCTGATCATTGTTTGATGATTGTTGTAATTCATTTCTTGTCAGTTACTAAAATTCAATTCTTGATCGTTGTTTGTTAGTTACTGAAATTCAATTCTTGATTGCTGCTTTGACTCCAGGATGTTCTATCTTTGATTGCATAGATCCGTTGTCGTGAATTTGAATTGGACCATTTCTATTTGATGAGATATTCAATTTGGTGCCCTTATGAATGTAACTGACTGAGCACTATAATTAATTCAAGTATTGACAAAAATAACCGTTTGGTCATTTGAATTTTTAGTATCAGAGTCAAAGGCAGTGAACCTTCATCAGATTCTATATCTGATTGTATGTAGAAGTGGTCTTCAAAGTCAACTTCTAAAGTCATAACGTTTATCAGAGTCAGAGCCGTTGACTTTTTTCATGTTGAGTTGACTTTTTCAAGTTGTGTTACCTATTTCATGTTGCGTTGACTTTTCATCGGAGGCATTGACTTTCTTCAAAGTTAGACGCTTTGCTTTGTTGGAGGTAGAGTCTAAAAATTAGAGTCAGAAGTAGTGTGAAGTTCAGAGTCAGACCGAATCATCTTCTAGTGTTGAACTATTGGCCAAAGGCTACTTAGTAGAGACAGAGTCAGCATCGTAAATCAGAGTAAGATGCTTGCCTATGTGTTGCTTTGTTGGAGGCAATTTATTGGAGTATGTTGACTTTAGAGTCTTATCTTCAGAGGTAAAACCTTGGAGACAGATTATTAGAGTCAGATCCTTAGACTCAAATACTAAGAGGTTGAGGAAAATCCTTAGAGGCATCTCCTTTGGAGACAGCGAAGGGAGCGTGTTGTTCTCCTCTGGACAATGTATTTATGAAGTGATGTCTCATATGGAAGAAGTGTTATCACCAAGTAAAGGAATTTTACTCTCATGAAGCTTGTAGTCTTCCAGCTGATGCTTCATCCATAGGAGTCGAGTACTACATCCTATTGCGGAGATATAATCTACTTCTGCTGTTGATAGAGTAATGGTGCTATGTCTCTTGTTGGACCATTAGACCAGATTAACATCTAGGAAAATGCTGTTTTGCTAGTGCTTTTTCTTTCAAGTCTGTCTCATGCATAGTCAGCATCACAGTGTCCCACTAACTTGTACTCAGAAGATTTCTTATAGAATAAACCAAGGTTAGTAGTACCTTTCACGTATACAAAGATCCTCTTAACTGCTGTTAAGTGGGATTCTTTGCGATCTGCTTTAAACTTGGCGCACACCCACACACTAAACATAATATCAGGCCTAGATGTAGTTAAATAAAGTAAAAAACCTATCATCCATCTTGAACTTCTTGAGAAGCTCTTTTGTATACTTAGTCTGATGAATCAAGACTCTCTTTTTCTTTTGTTGAATCTGAATTCCTAAGAAGAACTTCAGTTTCTCCCATCATGCTCATTTGGAATTCTTGTTTCATTAACTCAACAAAGTCTTAGCAAAGCTTGCCATTAGTTAATCCAAAAAATATATCATCAACATAAATTTGAATTTAGAATATCATTTTTAACTTATTTTCTAAACAAGGTTGTGTCCACTTGCCCTATTTAAAAAGCATTTCCTAGCAAGTAATTGCTTAGTCTATCATACAAAGCTCTGGGTGTTTGTTTCAGACCATACAAAGATTTTCTAAGTTTAAAGACATAATCTAGAAACTCGAAATTTTCAAAACTAGGGGGTTGTTTGACATAAACTTCCTCATTTATGTATCCATTTAAAAAAGCACTTTTTACATCCATTTGGTATAAAAAAATATAATTTTGTGCAACATAAGATAATAGAATTCAAATAGCTTCTAACCTTGCCACTGGATCAAATGTCTCAGTGTAGTCAATACCTTCTTATTGACTGTAACCTTGAGCTATTAGTCTAGCTTTATTTCTAACCACTTCTCCTTTTTTATTTAGTTTTTTTCTTCTAAACATCCACTTTGTTCCTATGAGCTTTATATTCTCTGGTCTTGGAACAAGATTCAAGACATCATTTCTCTTGAATTCATTTAGTTATTCCTGCATTGCTAGAATCCAACCATTGTCTGATAAAGCTTCATCTATAAAAGTTAGTTCAATATGAGATAATAGACCAAATAGTGATGTATCTTTCAAGGTTGATTTGGTCTTTAGAGGGTAACTTGTATTTCCATCCAATTTTGGATTCCTCTACTTTTTCTTGTTCTTCTGGTCTTCCAATATCTTCTTGTTTGCTTATATCCTCTGATTTGTCTTCTACTTCTGGTGCTTTTGGTTTTCCTGCAAAATCATCATCTTGCTCTGACCTTTTAAAGTCAAGTTGTTTGTCTTCAAACTTAACATTGATTGACTTTTCCACAAATCAGAGTTTCCAAATTGTAATTTATCACGGTTCACTACTTACTTGGCAACATCTAGTCCTTTCACTTAGAAGGATTTAATCCACTAATTGAACAACTTGAATTACAAAGCACCTGACCCTCCAAGCCAGTCTTCCCAAACAGCCAGACAACCCCATACTTTTGAGGAATACACACATCTTGACTCTACCAGCTAAGTCTTCTCCATACAATCTCACAACCCCAGACTGTTGAAGGCACACTAACACCACTATCGGGTTATAATACAAAGGTTTAGAACTTGAGTAGTTGTTTCTAACAAGCTGATTATAACAATGACTGTCACACTCAAAGAAAGACACTTAGAAAATAATTCTCATTCGAACAAGTGTTTTTCTCTTTGAGCTCTAAGATGAATTTGGAATTTTGAGCTTGAGTTCTTATACTCTTTCTCGATTTTTCGATGATCTTCATCTTTAACCTTGAGTATCTATTTATATATAAAATTAGGGCTTCAATTTAGTCCTTGTTTAATTCTGAATTGTATCTTCATTCCTAGCTTGGGCAACAATGATCTTATTCAAAAATAAATCTGAGCAAGATGCTTTTTGATAATATGTTCTTTAGCCAATTCTTTATTTCTAAATCCCATCCGACAGTTCTTCTAGATTTATTGTGTTCGTATTTTGTTCACATTGAGTTTTTAAATGCTTTAGATTGTTAGTGTTCGTATTTTATTAAGATTGTGTTTGTAAATTATTCAGATGGATACTATTCGTATTTTGTTATGATTGAGTTTGTAAATTCTTCATATTGATACTGTTCTTATTTTGTTAAGATTTCTTTCGCAAATTCTTCAGATGAAACTTCCTTCATATTGCTTACTTTTACAAGTAGGAATATGACTAAGTTCAATTTAGTATTTTGTCCTTTGTCAAAATATGAATCATATCTTTGCAAATAATAAATGTTACTTATTGTGAGTGTTTCTTCTTGTTAACAATTCTTGATATATGTTTTAATGACAACAAACCTTATGAAATAAATGATTAAGTTTTATGTATGGTGATCTACTAATGATTGCACTAGAGTTTTATTTAAGGAACATGAATTGCATAAGTGAACAAGCAAGAAACCATTCACTTCATCAAAGTGCATAAAAATTGATGACAAGATCATTATGGAGAAACAAATATCATTCTCGTTTATCAAAAATAGAAATCTGAGAAAGCAAGACTGTTCTGGTTATTAATTAGAAAAACGAAGATCATTCTGGTTTACACAACATTCAGTCCAAGAACACTATGGACAAAGATTTCATTAATCAAGATCGTTCTAGGCTGCGAAAATATATCAACCTTCATTACAAATAAACCAGTCTTCAAAATGAAAAGACATAATTATACAACAAGATTGCTTTGGATCGATTCGATCAACAAAAAGCAAAGCAAAGTATCAAGAATAAATAGCAAGATCAATCTCCAGATTGATGACTAAGATAAGCAAGTACAGCCGGGACAGAACACAAAAGCTTGACACGTAACAGCTGTCAGAAGTTAAAATCCAGCAAATCACTCAAAACAGAAACGAAGAACGTTCTTGTTTTCACAACTTTAATCCAAGAACATTCTGGTTTACAAAGAACAAAATCTGTTGTAATTTAAGATCGATCAGGGCTACAAAAGTACATATATCTACACTACAAATCATTAGTATTCATTACAGAGGTATTTAATAATCTACACAAGATCGTTTTGGATAGATTTGATCAAAGAGCATCAACGAAAGCAAAGGAAAACATCAAGAACAAACATCAAGATGAATTTCCAAATTGATGAGCTATGAGCAAAGACAACCATGACAACAAGGACACTACTGTTGCACCTTTTTGCACAAAGCACATCATGTTTCTTAGGCAAAGGACTGACACTACACAACCTCTAAATCACTCATCCACGTTTTCCATACAACACATAACCAAGAACGTTCTAGTTTTGCAAAAGAACATTATGGTTATTCTATTTTAAAGACAAAATCAAAACAGATGATTTTCCACAATCCAAACCACATATTAAAGAGTATCAAGATTGATCAAATCAATGGTGAAGCCCAGAACTCGAGTTGAATGCCCAAAGGAGGAAAACAACCTCAAGATTGATCTCCAAATTGATGACTTGTGAGCAACGACACAAGTACATTGTACTTACAATATTCCGCAGAAAGCTCTACATAATTCTAATTGGAAACAGTACCAAACTGACATTTCACAACTCATTCACGTTTTCCATCAAACCCAAAAGAAAGAAAGATCTTCGATTGTCAAGAACGTTCTGGACAACAATATAAACACATGTTTAATTGCTTTAAAATATATCTAAAAAGAAGTCAATTGATTTATGGTCAACATACCAAGTCAACACTCTAAAAAGAAGTCTATGTTGTAACATCCTCTTCTCATCATAATGGACTTACCTCAAACTAAAGAAGTTTATGACATCCTCTGATAGTGAATTCTTTTGAGATCTGTCTTCTTAATTGAACATGCCCTAAATTAACTTTAAAGGTATATATGGATATGTCTTAAAGACTGATTTGCCTTAAATGATGATTCAACATCTCCAACGGTAACATTCTCAATGGATACATTTCTAAGTATTTAAGTAGAAATAGATCAATCAATCAAAGAGCTGAGAGACTGAAAACAGACAATGTGTTAAGAAGAAATTCTGCAAAAGCCTCACATCCAAGGAAAAGAATGAATGAAAAATATTCTCAATAAAGAGCTATTAGAATTTATGTAAATCAATTAAGTTGTTTGATTCACATGATTTGATATAGGATTTCATAGATAACATTCTCTTAATGAGAGTAAGAATCGTAAAAAAAGACTTTGTGTTAATGCCAACCCAAGCTGGAACAGATGTAAATCAAAACGATAGATGCAACAATCCTTCACCCATAAGAGGTACCTTAAGAGGTATAAAGATACTTATGAACCACAAAAGTTTGACAATACTAAGCTAGATGGTTGAGAAGCCTTAAACACAATCAAGTTGTCTAAAAGGTGTTTAGTAAACATGTGATTCTAATGAATAAAGTCAGGAGAGGCTAATGAAGAATACTTAAAGCGTGAATAGGCAGTATAAATATTACTTGTATGCTATTGTTGAACTTGTGATTCTAATGGTGAGATCCTAGGGAGGACTAGATGTAGCAATTGTTTGTTGTGAACTAGTATAAAAATCCTTGTGTTCCTTCTCTCTTTCTCTCTTTGTTACTCTAATCTAAGTTCTTTATGATTCAACTTCATTTTACTAAACCTATTTTATAATCGTAAGTTGAATGATTTGATAAAGAATATATTTTTGCTTAAGCAATCAATGTATTTTTCAGAATGGCAAAACACAATTGATACCCCATTTTCTTTTGTTTTCCAGCACCTTAAATTGACATTAGAACTTTATCTCTTGATTGAGCACTTATCGTGTAAGAGAAAAGATTCTTTACTGTTAGAAATACTAGAGAAATGGTCTGAATTAATGTATGTTTTTGGATCAATCCTATTTTCAATTTTTTTCTTTAGAAATTTTTGTTTTTAAAATTTCTTTCAAAACCTGGATTGACAAAAACTAATTCCTGGATACTGTAATTGCTATATGAAAATATATAAAACGCATTAGCATAACATCTATTTCTTAAATGACATTTTCATCATATGAGAAGGTCTAGCTTGTGGTGAACTTCTTTCAGAGCTGTCTGGTTTTCAAACTTTAGATGGTGGGATTTTTTTCTTCTTGAGAGAAGAAGGCGACTTTCTTTTTATACTAGAAGACGATCCGACATCCATAGCATATGAGTTTTAGAAATGGTAAAAGATGAAAAATAAAGACACGGGAAGCTGAGATATGAAGCAAGAAAACTAGTAGAGGACCTGAAAACATTTGAGGTATATATAGCCAAATTTTTTGAGATAGAAAACAAAAACGTTTTAGAAAACAAACATGTAATGATGAGGGAGAGGAGGAAAACAAAGAGTGAGATAGAGAACAAACCAAGAGGTTGACAAACACGTGGAACAATTTCAAAGCTCTATATGATTTATGGAAGGAGATGAAGAGTTTAATGAAGAAGAAATAATATTTTAAAGAAAGAAAAAAGTAAAAAAAATTAAAACAAAAGAAAATAATCAAAAAAAACAGATGCATAAGGAAAATGAGGGCACAAAAAAGAAAACAGAGGAAGGAAAGAAAAGAAAAAAATCGAAGATAAAATAGGAAAACATTTAATCAATTCATAATTCATATTACACTTGTAACAAAAACAAATGACATTCCAACTGCAATACTTATTACAAAAGGGCTAAAAGGGAAAAATCAAATCCTAAGGTCTTTCTAAGACCATTCCAATACTACTTCGAGCTTTAAGTATTCTTCTTTAGCATCTTCAGGATATAATTATTAGAATAACAAGTTCACTGAACACCTTCTCGTCAACCTAACTGTGTTCAAGTATTGTCAACCTTCTAGCTTAGTGCAGTCAAGCTGTTGAGGTTCATAAGTATTTATATACCTCTTTAAGTACCTCTTATGGGTGAAGGAGTTGTTGCCACTATCAGGCTGATTTACATCAGTTCCAGTCAGTGTCTGAATTGACACAAATTCGTTACTAGGATTCTAACTCTCATTGAGAGGATATTACATTTCAAGTCCTATATCAAAATCATATGTATAGAACACTTTCATTGATTTACATCAATTCTAGTAACTCTCTATTAAGGCGGATAGCATTGTAGTGTTCATTTAAAGCTTAATTTAGGTCTTAGAGTTAGAGGATCAATATGTATCTTTTGTTAGAGGCGGATAACGTTGTAGCATTCATTTCATTTAGAGGGTTAGACCTTGACTCATATATCCTTTTTCTTTTAATGCTTTGATTTGAATTGTACACTATCATATGTTCGTTGCAATGCTCCTGATTGTTATATTATGACTTGTTCTATTAATAAACATAATTACTTTTTTATTAGGTGATAGTATTCTCTTTGTTAGAAACAATTATATTATTATCTCTAACTTACTCATAATTTTTTCTTCCTTAAAATAGAAAATCATTAATATAAATCTTTGTCTTCTAACTTAATCTACACACTTAGAAAATATAGTTAGGGAATAATTGTTCGTATTTGCTTGTTTTGTTATCATCAAAATATTAACTAGAGGATTGTAGCTAAAACCACTTATGCACTAACACAGAGGAGTGCATCTGCTGATTCAGAAGAAAGAATGACCATAACCAAGCTAACTCTGCATACGGTTAGAAGATCAACTAAAAGATAAGTCTGATGAACTCTGGTAAGACAAGAGTAAGGACAAATTTACTAAATCATCCTTGTATGTCATTGGTCAGGTTTCCTGCAATTTATTTCATTATTTTATGTGTACTTGTTTGTCTTACTTGATAAGTTTTTTGCTTGTTTGTCTTATCCCTTGTCGTTGAGTGTTTAGGAAATAGTTTTACTCTGTTTTGCGTGTTTGTGTTTTCTTTTCTACTTTATCCTATGTTTGTAAAAAAAATTATTATCCTTGTCACGTATCTTATTTCTTGGTCCATGTTGTCTAGTCTTTGGTCGGATCATTTGTTTTTTCTTAAATTGTTGTTTGTCTATATTTCTTTAAAACTTAAGTATTGATTTCTATCTATTATGTGCTTATTTAAACTTCTCTCAAGTGTTTTTTCAAAAATCGTATGTTTTGCTACAAACCTTTCTTTCCGAAACTGAATTCTTTTTCATTCAAAAAGTTTTAAATCTTAAACCCTCTAGGAAAAACCAGTTCAATATCTCGTCCTTTATGGAGTTTTAATCTTCCTACATGATCCTATTATGACACAGTACCCTAAAAAAGACTTTAAGTTCTTCTTAAAAGACGAACTTCTCAACTTCAGTCCTGAAAAGTTCAGAAATCTAAAATTCGTTACATTTGTGAAATATACGGTCAATAAGATGGATTATAAAAGAAGGTTCACAAAATGCATTCAAATGTTCACAATGAGCAAACCTTGGGTGTCAATGTCTCATTCCTTCACTAAGTACCTTAAGTACAAGGAGGAAGTGAGAAAAACAACATTGAAAGACTTGTGCCTCATTTTGTCTGAATCATTTGTGTTGAATAGAAATCTAAAAGTAATGACGAAGAAAGGTTGGATCACTAACAGTCCTATCAAAGGTTTATCATTGGAAGATTATATATCCAATTCAATATTCAGAGAAAGTCTCATCTTAAAAGTCAATGAAAATTAGAGAAAAAGGAAAAGATTAAATCATTTCTTTTTCCTTAGTTGAGTCTGAGAAGTCAAAAGGTAGGCTACGTAATATAAAAACTTCTTCATCACTATATCAGATAAAAGTTCAAAGAAGGAATACTACTACTGAAGAAGATGTAGATAAAGAGTTTTTGTGTATTTATGTATTTATGTATTAGGAATTGGTGATTCAAACCTAATATGTAATATAAATTAACGAATCTGGTTTAGAAAGCCTAAGAATAAACCTTAGGATCTTTTACCAAATTTTAGTTTTAAGCCCTTTTGTAATAAGTATTGCAGTTGTTATGTAATTTGTATTTGTTACAAGTGTAATATGAATTATGAATTGAATAACTGTTTTCCTATTTTATCCTCCATTTATGTCTTTCTTGTTTTCCTCAGTTTTCTTTTAGTACCCTCGTTTTCCTTTTGTATCCTTTTTTTTTTTCATTTCAACTTTTATTTATTTTTGTATTCTTTTTCCTTTTTTTAAAAATATTTGATTATCTTCTTCTTCGTGCACAACTCTTCATCTCCTTCCATAAATTGTCTCGAGCCTTCAAAATGCTCTACGTGTCTTAAAGTGTATGTCAAACTCTGTGTTAGTTCTCTATCTCACTCTTTGTTTCTTTCCATACTCTTATCATTACGTCTTCTCTTTCCAAAACGTTTTCATTTTCCTTATGGAGAAATTTGGCTATTTATACCCCAAATGTTTTCAATTCCTCTACCCGCATTCCTTCATTCATCTCTTAACTTCCTATGTTTTCTTTTTTCATCTTTTACCTTTCTCAAACTCTTCTGCTATGGATGTTGGTTCGTCTTTTGCTAGGAAAAGAAAGTCACCTTGATCTCCCGAAAAGGAAGAAATCCGACCATCTGAAGTTTCCTCAATGGGGAACGACATTCGTCTTGAATAACTTGAAGCCCATAGAGCTCTGCAAGAAGTTCACCGTAAGCTGGACCTTCTCACCTCTCAGATGGAGGAAGTAGCTATTGAAGGTGCTGGAAAACACAAGAATTGAGAGGTTTGAATAGTGTTTGTTGTTTTCAATCTATTTTGAAATTTACCTTGTTCTTTATCACAACATTCAACTTACTATTAAAAGAGATTTAGAAGAGGGAAGATTGAATCAGAAACAACTAAGATGTGAGAGTTAAAAGAGGAATAAAGGAAACACATATATTTTATACTAGTTCACAACAAACTATTACTACCTCTAGTCCTCCCCTTATAGAGAGATTTTTGCCTCAGTACAATTAATGGCTTAATCCACTTTTTCCAATAAATAATTGTACAAATATTCTTAATTCGACCTGTTTAGGCTTTGAGTGTTTTTCTTTAGCCTCTCTAGGCTGTCATTCCCAGAACCTTTCTTCAACATACTGACATCCTACTGTTGAGGTTCATGAGAGTCGTCGTACCTTTTTAGGTACCTCTTTGATTAAGAGAGGGATGTGCCACTATCGAGATGATATACATCAATTCATTTATCGTCTAATTTGACACAAAGTATGTTTCGATGATTCTAACTCTTATTGAGAGGATGTTGCACATTGAATCCTGTATTAGTTCAAGTGTATGAAAACAATTTGACTGATTTACATCAATTCTAATAACTCTCTACTAAGAGGATTTTTAGTTCATGATTTTTGAGGTGTTCTTTGCTTTTCCAATATTTTGCTTTTCGTTCTATTCTTCTCGCTTGTCATTTTATTGATTGAACTATTTCATCTTAAATACAAGGAGGAAATGTCTATTGAGATATTTATGTTGGAAGTCCTTTAGGGTATAACCTTTGCACTCAAGGGTCAGTCCTGTGTAATTCATTTGCAGAAAGACAACCTATATCTTCATGAGATATTTATGTTGGAAGTCTTTTCCATAAGAGTTGACTTTATCAGAGGATACATAAAAGTTTAGAGTCAGACGATCAAACGCTTGATGAGATTATCAAAGGCAGAGACAAAAGAATTATTTGTTACGCTTATGTATCAGAGCCAAAGGAACATATTCCATGTGGGGTTCATCAGAGGCAACCGAGGTACTACGTTGCTTGCATCCCAAAGTCAATTGAAGCTTGTGACAACAAGGGTGCGTGTCACTAGACTTTATGTTGTCAAGCTGAAGTGATGTCTTGGTTTATTTTGCCTTCATCTAGTCATCAAAGGATATACCTTATATAGCGACGTTTGCTTTGCTACACTTGTTTCCACAATAATTCTTTTATTCTCTATATATACTTGTAATGTAGGATACTTTGAATAGTTATTAACATAACTTTTGCCTTCAATATTCACACTTAGCACATATAGTTAGGGGATAGTTTTCTTTATTTATATGTATTTGTTATCATCAAAAACTTAACTAGAGGATTGTATTTAAAAATACTTTTTCACTAACAGCCAAACTCTTGACGCGTGTGCTTTGATGTCTTTAAATATCCTTTCTAGGATTAGGTTCCTTTTAAGTTATCCTTTTTTCCCCTCACGCGCCAACTTTACAATAGTGATTCTCATATTAATGAATGTTAAACTTTCTTTATTCTATTCTATCATGTTTCTTCTAAGCAAATTATTTATGTTAATTAACTATATGTTGTGTGATGGTCTTAATTTTTTTTTTGTACGTCTATTTTGTTGGAACCAGATTGGATCAAAGAACAATTCCTTCAACATGTTTTGATGATAACAAAGGTACTTTGTGATAACCATTTATTGCACTAATGATTCCATTGAGTGTAAAATAAATAGAACTAGGATACAAAGGAAACAATATCAAGGAAATACGGTCCGAAGATTGAAGGAGAATTATTTTCAAGCGCTATTTGGACATTCTCGCACATAATCAATCTAGAAGATTTTGTTGAAGATTTGTTTTGGAATTTATCAATGGTTTATTTTTTGGTTTTTTCATGTATATCATCTCTTTTTTAAAAACACTCCATTATACCATACATTGAAATTTATATACCAAAATGCCATACTTTTTTTTACCTTCAAGAGGTCGCATCCTTGCCTTGCGATCACCAGATGGATGATTTTTTTTTCTACAATAGGAGGTCGCATCTCGGAGATGCGACCATCTATAGCCTTTAATTTTTTTTAATTTTAACATCCCAGGGAGGTTAAGATCAAACTGAAGGTTATTGATGGTGGCATCCCTGGGATTCAACCTCCTATTGAAGAAAAAAAAATCATCCTTTAGGTGGTATGGTGGGAATGCAACCTCCTGAAGGTAAAAAAAAGTTGGACATTTTGATATATAAATTTCAATGAAGGGTATAATGGAGAGGCTTTTTTTTTTTTTTTTTTTTTTTAATAAAAAAAAAGAGGATATACATGCAAAAAAACTGAAGGTTATAGATGGTCGCATCCCCGAGACGCGATTCCTATTACAGAAAAAAATCATCCTTTAGGTGGTCGTAAGGCGGGGATGCGACCTCCTTAAGGTAAAAAAAAAGTAGGACATTTTGGTATATAAATTTCAATGTAGGGTATAATCGAGAGTTTTATAAAAAATGAGGATATACATGCAAAAAAATCTATTTTTTTTTTGAAGATCTCTTTTGACCTCACTCAAAGAAGATATGCTTAGAAGATTGAAGGAGAATTATTTTCAAGTGCTATTACGATATTCTCGCAAATAATCATTCTAGAAGATTTAACGGTCGTATTCCCAAACCGTATCTATCAAGGTTTATTTTTTGTGAAGATCTCTATTGACCTCACACAAGGAAGATATGCTCAAAATTTGTTTGGGACAATTTTGAAACCGTAATTCATGCTATATAAAGGAATCAATTCTAAAGAAGAATGCACAACACAACAACTCTGAAAAACGTACAAACTCAAAAAATTCTCTAAGTAGTCAGTTTAAAATGAAATGCACTCATTCAATTTGTATTACTTAGTGCTCTGTTTTAAATGTGTAATTCAGTGTAATCAATCTTCTTAGAAGAAGCAACACATAACCAAGTTTTACCCCTTTGTAACCCAACCCGGTAATGGCTATCTTGCCTCAATGACTTGTTGGTTTCTCAAGTTAGAAGTTGGGAAGACTTCACTTGTAGGGTCAAGGTGTTATAGTGCCTCAATGGTCTGTAGGTTTCAAGCTGGAAGTTGAGAAGACTGACTTGTAGGGTCAGTGGTTGTAATTGAGATTCTGAATTAGTGGATGAATCCTTCTGTGTTAGGGGACTAGACGTAGCTGCCACGTTGGTAGTGAACCAATATAAATTATGGTGTTTTCCTGCTGCCTTGATACTTTGTTTTATTGTTGTCTCTGATATGTTATATCTTTTCTATTATCCCGAATCAGATTTTTGAAAAGAACTTTTTAATAAAGAAAAACACAATTCAACCCCCTTTTCTCATGTTTTTTCACCTTCATGTTTATGTGCTTGACAGCCTGCTATAATTTCTATAATTTTGCCCATTTGAGAGTGACAAAGGGGGAGAATAGTAGAAGATATAGTAATACAATTAATTGTGTGCTTGCGTCTAATTTTGGCATCATATGCATCATCTAAATCTGTTTGTTGCATCTGTATCTAAGTGTTATTTTGCATAACATTTGCATATATGACATGTACTTGCAATTCACCCTTGTTTTTGAAATGCTTAACACCCTCTAAAAACATGGTTTGTTTCATTAGAAATAACATCCTAAGAAGAACAATAATTCAAAGGATTTACATTGTGAGGATTTGTAAGCTGTTAATTACTAGACTTCATTAGAATCCAAATGTTTAACATCTTAGGAATCTGCGAATTCTTTTTGAAAAGTCTTGCCAAAATTTTGATATTGTATCTGTGGGCCTATCTTTGTGCTTCTTTTAAACTTTTTATTTTTGTGTGAAGGAAAATTATTTATTAATTGTATAGTTGTTTGTCAACATAAAAAAAAGGGATATTGATAATGCAAAAGTGGTTTTAGCTACAATTCTTTGATTAATATTTTGATGATAACAAAACAAACAAATAAGAACAATTATCCTTAAGTTAGAAGGCAAATATTTACATTAAAGGCTATCTATTTTAAGGTAGCATAAATTATGAGTTAAGTTAGACACAATAATCTAAGTGTTTTTAACTAAGAGAATATTATCTTCAAATAAACAAGTACTTATGTTTATTAGTAAAACAAGTCATAGTAAGGAGAATTGCAACAAACATATAATAATATATGGTTCGAGTCAAAGCATTAAAAACCATAGGATACACAAGTCAAGGTATGACCCTCAAAAGGAAATGAACGTTACAATGCTATCCGCTTCTAATAAAAGATCCATATAGTGTTAGAACAAGGATGGTCTGGAGAACAATTGCTTACCTTGTTTAGATGATAACAAAAGGTATTTTGTGGGAACAATTTGATGCACTAATAATTCAATTGAGTGTGCAGAAAATAAGCTAGAGGAAACGCTCAAGATCAAAGGAAGCACGTCCACCAGATGATACCATCAGAGGATGTAACTAGAGGAAGTGACCAAAAGAAGTTCCCAGAAGAAGAAAACAATTCAGAGGAAATGAACAACACGTGCCTTTCATTGTGTTGAATTGTACATTAGAGGAAGCAAATGAATTAGGAAGAAACAAAATAAAAGGTCGAATCAGAAGAAAGGAACAACACGTGCCATTCGCTGTGTTGAACTATACATTAGAGGAAGCAAGCTGATAAAGAGGAAACGGAATAAAAGAATGGATTAGACGAAAATAACAACACGTTTCCTTTGTTGTCTCCAAAGGAGATGCTTGTAAGGATATGCCTCTACCTCTAAGTATTTGAGTTTAAGGACCTGACTGTGATAATCGGCCTCCAAGGTTTTTCCTTTGAAGATAAGACTCTAAAGTGAAGTGCAACATGATCCAATAAGCTGCCTCCAACAAAGCAACTCATAGGCAAGCATTTGATTTTGATTTACAATGTTGACTCTATCTTTATTAAGTTGCCTTTGGCATGTAATTCAACACCAGAAGATGATAAGGTATGACTCTAAATTTCGCACTACTTATGATTCTAATTTTTAGACTCTACCTCCAATAAAAGTAAAGCGTCTGACTCTGAGGAAAGTCAATGCTTCTAATGAAAAACTCAATGCAACTTATGTTTACTCAAGTCAATGAAAAAGTCAATGCTCCCTAATAAAAATAGTTCAATTGAAAATGATTAATAGATTTAAAGCTATGACTAAAACAATAACCTTTAGTCACTTAATGACATGTTTACTCAACCACATTTTCATTATACATGTCTTTCAAAATAATTTTGAAAGAATAGACTTTAGTGCTTGAAAAATTATTAAACCATTTCTAAAAGTCCCTAACATCTTTCAAGAAACCTCATCTCCAAAATTCAAAGCCAATTTTTTAATATAATTGAAATGAAAAATTGTCAAAGGTATATGTCCAAGTCCTTTCTGAAACAAAAAATTTTGTGACAAACCCCAACATACTAAATATCATTAGAAAAATTACTTTTCTTAAAAACTCAATTGTATCAAATTGTAAGAAATTATATACTTTAGTTTACGACTTTACAGGTCTTAAGTCCATTAGTTTTTAGAGCACGCAAATGAAGTAGAAAAATCACCATACTTATTGAGATGGTAACTAACATGCCTAAAAACACTAAAAAAATTATTTTTCTAAAATATACCTAACCATTAATTTTTTTAAATTATTGAAATAAATTTGTTTTACCAAGAAAATTTGTAGAATTGCTTTCACACAATCAAACCTTCGTGCATGCAAAATCTAAGACTTTATAATATATAAAATTTTCTCCGTAAATTGGACATGCATTTCTACGACTATCGAACAAAAATCAAGGTTTCTCACTTTTTATTCTTCCACTTTTCATTGAAATTGTTGTTTTTACTAACAATACCAATCTCCTTTTTCATCAATCTAACTCAAAACTCGTAACTATACATGCAAGCTAAAAATCATATTTTTATGTTGGAGCGTAGATTTCTTATTCGAGCGTTGACTTTATCAAAGTGTTGACTTGATATGTTGATCAAAAGATCAACTGACTTACCAAAATCAACATACGTAGAATTTTCAGAGCTAGTTTGTATTAACTGATTCACCATAGTCCATTGAGAGCGCATTCATTAGTGTCAGACACAACTTCAATAAATTCTTTAAAGTCACTGCCAATTTAGAACTTAGAGTTAGAGGATCTATATGTAGGTGGAAAATACACAAGAAAAGAGGGGTTTGAATTGTGTATTCGGTTTTTAAGAAATTTCTGGGCTAACAAATTGTAAAAATAGAACAAGTAAATACATAGGCAATAAATAGAGGGAAGAGGAATAACACAGTAATTTATCCTGGTTCACTACCAACTCGGTAAATACGTCTAGTCCTTTCACTAAGGATTTAATCTAGTAATTCAAACAAAATTACAACCACTTAACTTCACAAGTTAAGTATTCTCAACATCCAACTTGAAAACCATAATTCATTGAAGATTTACAGCCACTATCGGACCAGGTTATGGAAGTGTTTAGTTTCTATTTTTGGGTTTACTCTCACTGGAGGATGCTTACAGTATTGCTCACAAACTTAGGACAACTAGAATGATATTACAATTAAGTGCTAAATAAAAACTAAATGTTTCATTATTGATGATTGATATGCAGCTCATATATTTTTTGTTCTTGTTACTTCGTATATGCCAATTGTTTGAGCTTTTCAAATTGCTTCTTCTTCTCTTACTTTTTCCAACGTTCAGATTATTTAATTATGGTTACTTCAATTTTCTAATATTTCCATTGCATTCATGTTCTAATGATCGTTGCTTTGATTTGTGTCCAAATGCTTAGTTGACCGTTTCTTTGAATTTGTTCTTTGTTCTTGAGCTTTGCATTTTCTGATCATTGTTTGATGATTGTTGTAATTCATTTCTTGTCAGTTACTAAAATTCAATTCTTGATCGTTGTTTGTTAGTTACTGAAATTCAATTCTTGATTGCTGCTTTGACTCCAGGATGTTCTATCTTTGATTGCATAGATCCGTTGTCGTGAATTTGAATTGGACCATTTCTATTTGATGAGATATTCAATTTGGTGCCCTTATGAATGTAACTGACTGAGCACTATAATTAATTCAAGTATTGACAAAAATAACCGTTTGGTCATTTGAATTTTTAGTATCAGAGTCAAAGGCAGTGAACCTTCATCAGATTCTATATCTGATTGTATGTAGAAGTGGTCTTCAAAGTCAACTTCTAAAGTCATAACGTTTATCAGAGTCAGAGCCGTTGACTTTTTTCATGTTGAGTTGACTTTTTCAAGTTGTGTTACCTATTTCATGTTGCGTTGACTTTTCATCGGAGGCATTGACTTTCTTCAAAGTTAGACGCTTTGCTTTGTTGGAGGTAGAGTCTAAAAATTAGAGTCAGAAGTAGTGTGAAGTTCAGAGTCAGACCGAATCATCTTCTAGTGTTGAACTATTGGCCAAAGGCTACTTAGTAGAGACAGAGTCAGCATCGTAAATCAGAGTAAGATGCTTGCCTATGTGTTGCTTTGTTGGAGGCAATTTATTGGAGTATGTTGACTTTAGAGTCTTATCTTTAGAGGTAAAACCTTGGAGACAGATTATTAGAGTCAGATCCTTAGACTCAAATACTAAGAGGTTGAGGAAAATCCTTAGAGGCATCTCCTTTGGAGACAGCGAAGGGAGCGTGTTGTTCTCCTCTGGACAATGTATTTATGAAGTGATGTCTCATATGGAAGAAGTGTTATCACCAAGTAAAGGAATTTTACTCTCATGAAGCTTGTAGTCTTCCAGCTGATGCTTCATCCATAGGAGTCGAGTACTACATCCTATTGCGGAGATATAATCTACTTCTGCTGTTGATAGAGTAATGGTGCTATGTCTCTTGTTGGACCATTAGACCAGATTAACATCTAGGAAAATGCTGTTTTGCTAGTGCTTTTTCTTTCAAGTCTGTCTCATGCATAGTCAGCATCACAGTGTCCCACTAACTTGTACTCAGAAGATTTCTTATAGAATAAACCAAGGTTAGTAGTACCTTTCACGTATACAAAGATCCTCTTAACTGCTGTTAAGTGGGATTCTTTGCGATCTGCTTTAAACTTGGCGCACACCCACACACTAAACATAATATCAGGCCTAGATGTAGTTAAATAAAGTAAAAAACCTATCATCCATCTTGAACTTCTTGAGAAGCTCTTTTGTATACTTAGTCTGATGAATCAAGACTCTCTTTTTCTTTTGTTGAATCTGAATTCCTAAGAAGAACTTCAGTTTCTCCCATCATGCTCATTTGGAATTCTTGTTTCATTAACTCAACAAAGTCTTAGCAAAGCTTGCCATTAGTTAATCCAAAAAATATATCATCAACATAAATTTGAATTTAGAATATCATTTTTAACTTATTTTCTAAACAAGGTTGTGTCCACTTGCCCTATTTAAAAAGCATTTCCTAGCAAGTAATTGCTTAGTCTATCATACAAAGCTCTGGGTGTTTGTTTCAGACCATACAAAGATTTTCTAAGTTTAAAGACATAATCTAGAAACTCGAAATTTTCAAAACTAGGGGGTTGTTTGACATAAACTTCCTCATTTATGTATCCATTTAAAAAAGCACTTTTTACATCCATTTAAAAAAGCACTTTTTTCTTCTAAACATCCACTTTGTTCCTATGAGCTTTATATTCTCTGGTCTTGGAACAAGATTCAAGACATCATTTCTCTTGAATTCATTTAGTTATTCCTGCATTGCTAGAATCCAACCATTGTCTGATAAAGCTTCATCTATAAAAGTTAGTTCAATATGAGATAATAGACCAAATAGTGATGTATCTTTCAAGGTTGATTTGGTCTTTAGAGGGTAACTTGTATTTCCATCCAATTTTGGATTCCTCTACTTTTTCTTGTTCTTCTGGTCTTCCAATATCTTCTTGTTTGCTTATATCCTCTGATTTGTCTTCTACTTCTGGTGCTTTTGGTTTTCCTGCAAAATCATCATCTTGCTCTGACCTTTTAAAGTCAAGTTGTTTGTCTTCAAACTTAACATTAATTAATGATATTTATTCAATTGACCTTGAGATATGCATTGCATACATGATGTAAGAAAATATATTGCATTGCATAAATAAGACAATGACATGCATGATCTAAAGAAATATGGTGGGTCATTTAAGCTTTGTTTTAGGCATGAAACAATGGGTTAAAACAATTGGGATGCCAATTGCAGTCATGGCCATACCACCCTTACAAGAGACTCTAGTTATCTTGGTGACCCACATTAGGATAATTGGAGGAGCTTTTCCATACTCTAAGGAAAAGAAATGATCATGAAGCTTTCTAAAATTAAGAAAAGAAAAGATTGTTTAGCTTTTCCATACTCTAAGAGAAAAAAAAAGATTATGAATGTTTGGTCTGATGACTAATGTGAATCATTGTATTTTATGTCAAATTTTCATTATACTTCAGGAAAATTGTTTCAAACTGCCCCTTCCTTTTTAGAACTCAATGAGATTATTATCTCACCCTCTACTTTCTTATGTATTATAGCAAATGAGAGGGAATAAGTTAGGGTTCCAGAACTAGAGGACATAATTTTGCTTTTATATTTTGTTTAAGAATTTGTATGTTTTGTAATTTTGGTACATCACAAGATGATTGTAAACTATATAACTTATAATTTTAATTTATTTAAATGAATGTACTCATGAGATACTTAAATGATTGCCTCTGTTAATCTAAATCTACGAATTAATTACCATATTGTAGACCATTGGTAATGATTGCTACAATCATTCTTAGACAAAATATGTTCATTCTGATGATGGAACAAATATAGTCTAATGTGATCTATTGATGACAAAACCAGTTCGTTTTTACGATGGACTAAATCTCTCTCATGGAAGATCATCATCTGATCCCTCCACTAGAGAAGTGTGTATAATTAATAAGTCAAACTCATGGACATATCAGAACCTAAAAAGAGTAGATTTCACAATCCTCTAACTGTAAGGTTTGAAGCCATTCCCCTGTCAACTCTAGAAAAAGATCTTTGCTTCTAGTATATAGTGTTCTTGACTCATCATCTTTGATTCACATCTACAAAATCAAAGCACCAGAACAAGGTGAAGGTGCTAGAAAACACAAGAAATGTGGGGGGGGGGGTTGTATTGTGTTTTGCCATTTCTAAAAAATATGTTGATTGCTTAACCAAGAATATGTTTTCTATCAATTCATTCAACTTACGCTTATAAAACAGGTTTAGTAAAAATAAGGTGGAATCATAAAGAATTTAGATTAGAATAAGAGAAAGAGAAAGGGAACACAAGGATTTTTATACTAGTTCACAATAGGTTGTTGCTATATCTAGTCCTCCCCTTTAATAGAGATTTTGCCACAATACAGTCGAGGACTTAATCCATTACTTCATCAATAGCATATAAGTATTATTTACCCTACCTCATCAGGCTTTGAGTATTCTTCTTTAGCCTCTCCAGGCTGTAACCATTAGCATCACAATTAAGAAGACATGTCTTAGAGGATGTCACTATCTAGAGGACGTTGGAGCGTAGACTTCTTATCGTAGCTTTAGCTTTATCAGCGTGTTGATTTGATATGTTGACTAGAAGATCAACTATCTTACAAAAATCAACCGACACATGATTATTAGATTGAGCTTGTATTAATGGATTCACTAGAGGCGCGTTGAGTACACGTTCATTAGAGTCAGACCCAACTTCAACAAATTCTTCAAAGTCACTATAAACTTATTTGGTAGATTCTATTTTCTTTGTTCATCAGAGAATCTAGCTTGTACTAGAACTTGGACTTTATCAGACGCTTCACTTATTTTTTCTTCCTTTTATCTTTGAGTTAGAGGATTAACATGGTTTTTAGTCAGAGGTAGATAATCATTGTAAAGCTCTTTTCTTTTGTCTTATGAGGGACAATCAATGATTTGTACTTCTTGTATTTAACGCTTTGAATTGAGCTGTAGATTGTCATATGCATATTGCAATACTTATTGACATATTATAACTTGCTCTATTAGTAAACATAATAACTGATTTATTATGTGATAATATTCTCTGTGTTAGAACCAATATTATTATCTCTAACTTACTCATAATTTATGCTAGCTTCAAATAGATAGTCATTAATAAAAATCTTGGTCTTCTAACTTAATCTGCACACTTAACAAATACCATTAATGGAAAATTGTTATGTATTTGTTTGTTTTTGTTATCATCAAAACATCAACTAGAGGATTATAGCTAAAACCACTTTTACACTAACAATCTCTCCCTTTTTGATGATGGCAAATAATTATACAACTAATGAATAATTTACCTTCAGACAAAAAAAAAGTTAAAAGAATGCACCCTCTAAATGTAGTACTCAAATGTTTTTTAGCAAAATAATAATTTGATCTTCTAAAAGAAAACTTATAAATCTATATTTTGAGACTCCCTTGAATATCATAAACATGTTTCCTTAAGAGTTTCAAACTTATTAAGTTATTTTACTTTTGATACACATGAAGGTAAAATCAAAAGGGATTGCAAAAAGACTAAAGAACGCTCAGAGACAAGCACACAAATTATCAAAATATTGACAAGAATTTCCAAAAAAGAATTCACAGATTATTAGGATGTTAAGCATTTGGATTCTTATGAAGTTTATTGATTAACTGTTCACTATTCTCAAGATGTAAAGCCTTTGAGTTATTGTTTTTCTTAGGATGTTAAGCCTAATGGAGCAAACAATGTTTTTAAGAGGTGTTATGCCTTTCAAAACAGGAGTGAATTTGCAAATAGTAGTCATATATGCAAGTGTTATGCAAAATGACACTGTAATAAAAATGCAACAACACATATGCATATCAGATTCACATGCAACAACTAGATGCATATGCAACACAGAAAGAAATGCAGATGATGCAAACACATGATTAATTGTATTACTATATCTTCTATTTTTCTCCCCCTTTGTCATTATCAAAAACGGTGAAATTATAGAAATTTCAGCAAGAAGTCATCCATCAAAACACATACAAGAAATAGATGAACATGCCTCATACAACAAACACATGAATAAGTTGCTCAAATAAATCATGAAAGAATAGAATAATGAAAGGGTAACATTTTATTAAAAAAAAGGATCATGATTACAAAGTAGACGCATGACAGAAAATACAAAGATAACTGAAAAGGAACCTATTTCTAGAAAGAAGATCTAAATACATCTAAGTACACGTCTCAAGAGTTCAGCTTCTTCCTTCGTTTGAGAGGTGAAAAGGTTCAGCTTGTGGTAAACTTCTTGTAGAGCTATCTGGGCTTCAATTTGTTCAATAAGAATGTCACTCACCAGAAGAGGAAGGTGACTTCTTTTTCCTAGCAAAAGACGAACCGACACTCATAGTAAAAGAGTTTGAGAAAGGTAAAAGATGAAAAATAAAGACACAAGTAGTTGACATATGATGGAAGGAATTGAACTAAAGAGTGTAGGAATAAAGTGACATAAGTAATTTATCCTGGTTCACCACTAACTTGGCTATATCCAATCCCTTCACTCAAAAGGATTTAATCCAGTAATTCAACAACTTGAATTACCAAGCACCTGACTCTCCAAGGCAATTTTCTCAAATAGCCTGACAACCCCAGCTTTTGAGGAACACAAACACCTTGACTCTACCAGCCAAGTCTTCTCCACACAATCTAACAACATTAGATTGTTGAAGACACACTAACACCACTATTTGGTTTGTATACTAAGGTTTTGAATTTGAGTAATTGCTTCTAACAAGCTAATTATAACAATGACTATCACACTCTAATAAAAACCCTTAGAAAATGTTTATCATTCGAGCAAGTGTTCTTCTCTTCCAACTCTAAAATGAATTTGGAATTTTGAGCTTGAGTTCTTCTACTTTTTTTTTTTGATTTTTTGATGATATTCTTCTTCAGCCTTGAGTATTTATTTATAGATAAAATAAGGGCTTCAATTTAGTCATTGTTTAATGCTGAATTGTATCTTCATTCCTAGCTAGGTAAAAAATGATCGTATTCAAAAACAATTCAGAACAATATGCTTTTTGATAATATGTTATTTAGCTAATTCGTTATTTCTGAATCCAATATGAGTAGTTCTTCTAGATTGATTATGTTCGTATTTTATTCAAATTGAGTTTGTAAATTCTTCAAATTGATACTAATCGTATTTTGTTTGCTATTGGTTGCTTTGATTTGGGAGGGAACATACTGTTGGAACGGTTCTTGAACTTTCACAAGTAGGAATATGACTTACTCCAATTGGGTAAATCTGAATCATATCTTTGCAAATAATAAATGTATCTCATTGTGAGTGTTTCTTCTTGTAAACAATTATTGATCGTATCTTCTTGTAGATAAATCTAGATCAAATCTTCTTGTAAATAAATCATATCTTCTTATGATAAATCTTGAACAATCATTCCTGTAAATAATTCATATCTTCTTGTAGATAAATCTTGTTTAAATCTTTTTTTGATAAATCTTGGTCGAATCTTTTTTTAAACCTGGTTAAATATTTTCTTTAATTATTAATCTAAATTAAATCTTATTTTAGATTTTGTTCAAAAATACGAATCTTCTTTCATACTCTATGAAGTCAAATATATTGTTTTTATAAAATACTTTTGTTAACATCGAAACTCTAAGTATAAAACCAACTTGGTTCCAACAGGAATCCAGGTAGAGGACCCCAAAACATTTGAGGTATATATAGCTAATTTTTTTGAGAAAGGAAGCAAAATTTTTTTGGAAAATGAACATGTAATGATGAGGGCGAGGAGGAAAACAAAGAGTGAGACAAAGAACAAACCTAGACATTGACAAACACTTTAAGACACGTGGAACAATTTAAAGGCTTGAGATGATTTATGGAAGGAGAGGAAGAGTCGGACGGAGAAGAAAAAAATATTTTAAAAGAAAGGAAAAAAAAAAGCAAAGAAAAGAAAAAAACAGATGTAAAAGTAAAGCAAGGCCACAAAGAAGAAAACAAAGGAAAGCAAGAAAGACAAAAATAGAGGATAAAACACGAAAAAATATATTCATTTCATAATTCATATTACACATTTAAAAAATACACATGATATTACAACTGCAATACTTATTACAAATGGGCTAAAAGGGAAAAATAAAATGCTAATGTCTTTAAGGCTATCTTAACTGGATCCATTAATTTATATTACATATTAGGTTTGAATCAACAATTCCTAATACATAAATAAACTAAGTCTCTCTATTTACATCTTCTTCAATAAGTGTTTACCTTCTTTGAACTTTCATCAGATATAATGATCAAGAAGTTTTAATATTCATGATTCTTCCTTCTGACCTTTATTTGAATATTGAATTGGATATATAATCTTCCAAAGATAAATATTTGATAGGATAGTAGGTGCTCCAACCCACCTTCTCTTTAGCTCAATTAGTAATGGGAATGAAGGGGCATTGATATTTATCCCCTAGGTACCGGGTTTGATTCCTACAAAAGGAAAACACTCACAATTTCTTAAAGAACTTCAACTTGTTTCCATTCTACCTTATGAATTTGTGCTCTTGAGTGAGAGATCGCATTACTAGCCATTTATTTTAAAGGATTACCTACAAATTTGATCATACATCATAGATCATTGAAGTTTTAGTAAACTTCTCCCTGTTTGGTTAGTTTCATTGTTGAAAGGCATTATAATGTTTCCATTACTTTACTCTAAAAATGGTTAGTTTCATTGTTGAAAGGTATTATAATGTTTCCATTACTTTACTCTAAAAATTATGGTGTATCAACAATTACTTCTTTCTATCAGAAGAAAAATTTCAGTATTAGCATACTAACTCTTATAACTGATCATCTCACTATGCCTTATAGAAGCAATAGAGTTTTGTTCAGTTTGTCATTGAAGAGTATTAAGAACCACAATCAAAAAATAAAATAAAATTGAGAGTATTTTCAAAAGAAGTTTAAGCAGATCTTTAAGAAAGAGACATGGAAAGGAGTTTCAATATGCTGTTAAAAACTAATCACATGATGAAGTATTTTCTTAGATAATTTACTCTCAGATAATAACTCTCATATAGATATGACTTTGAGATGTTTACTCTGTTTCGAAGGATACAATAAAAATCCTTTTTCATTTCTATTCTTCTATTTGAGCATTCATTTATTTCAATACAGAGATTCTATTTTACCACTTAAAATTTAATTGAAGAGTGATTTCATAAAAACAAAATACAACACCGATACTTACACCTTAAAAAAACTTTTTCAAGAAAAGACACTGGAAAAAACAAGAAATTTTCATTTGAGAAATATATGTTCCTCTAATGCGTTTTATCTATTTTTCATATAGCAATTAAAATCTTTAAGAAATAGTTTGGGCAATCCAGGTTTTGAAAGAAATTTTAAAAATATATGTTTAAAAAAAATGAAAATATGATTGATCCAAAGTCATACACTAATTCAGACCATTTCTCTAGTATTTCTAGCAATGTAGATTCTTTACTTTTACATGGGAAAGTGCTCAATCAAGAGGCCGAGCTCCAATACCAATTAAAGGGTCTAGAAAACATAAGAGGGGGGATGAATAGTGTTTTTCTATTTTTGAAAAATACTTTGATTACTTAACCAATAATATGTTCTTTATTAAATCATTTAACTTACGATTATAAAACATGTTTAGTAAAAATAAAGTTGAATCATAAAGAACTTAGATTAGAATAATAGAGAGAGAGGGAACACAAGGATTTTTATACTAGTTCACAACAGACTATTGCTACATCTAGTCCTCCCCTTATAGAGTAATTTTGTCTCAGTACATCGAGGACTTAATCCCTATTTCAAAAATAGCATACAAGTCTTTTTTACACTTCCTTTTCATGCTTTGAGTATTCTTCTTCAGAATTTCCAGGTTGTAACCATTATAATAACAAGTTCACTGAACACTTTCTAGGAAAATTCACTGTGTTCAAGTTTTATCAACCTTCTTGCTTAGTAAGGTCAAGCTGTTGAGGTTCATAAGTATTTTTATACCTCTTCAAGTACCTCTTATGGATGAAGGAGTTGTTGCCACAATCGGGCTGATATACATCAGTTCGAGTTTGTGTTTGAATTAACACAAAGTCTTTTTTAGGATTCTAACTCTCATTGAGAGGGTATTTCATTTCAAGTGCTACATCAAATCAAGTGTATAGATTACTTTCACTGATTTACATCAATTCTAGTAATTCTATAATGAGAGGATTTTTCATTCATTCTTTTCTTTTGATGTGTTCTAGGCTTTTAAAATTGGAGATCTTAAATCACAATTTAAGAGAAATCAACCTTTCAGACATATCCATTTATATCTTCCTAACTAATTCAGTATATATGCAATTAAACAGACATATCTCAGAGGATGTCACTATCAAATGATGTCATACACTTCTCAGTCAAAGAATAAGTTGAATATAATGAGCAGAGGATGTTGGAGCATAGACTTTATATTAGAGCATTGACTTTTTTAGAGTGTTCACTAGATATGTTGACCAGAAGATCAACTAACTTACAAGAATCAACTATTGTAACTTTATCAGAATGAGCTTGTATTAACAGATTCATCAGAGGCACATTGAGAACACGTTCATCAGAGTTAGATACAACTTCAACGAATTCTTATGTGTCACTGTGAACTTGTTTAGTAGATTCTCTTTTCTTTGTTCATTAGAGGATCTAGACTTTATCATTGGCTACATTTAGAGCATATTTTAGGTCTCAGAGTTAGAGGATCAATATAGATCTTTTGTTAGAGATGGATAGCATTGCAGCATTCATTTTCTTTAGAGGGTTGATCAATGCATTTGGGCACATGTTTCTAGCTGTGTACTATGACATTTTGAAAGCTCTTTATAGCATATTAGTTTTTAAGCATAATTATAAACTTTGGGTCATAATTGAGTTTTAATGTTATTATTTGCATACTGATCGTTGCTTGCTCTACAGACCATAACTTGATAGAATTCTGTTTCTAAATTAAGTAAGTTGTAGTTTTTCGATGTTTGATCGTTAACTATAATATATTGATCACTATGATTCTTAATCTAGTCCAAGAAACATAATTCACGTAGGGTTGATTATGCTTGTTTGATCAATTCTATAGTCAAATAGGAATAGAGTCACAATTTGGAAATTGAATCCATCGTCCGAACCTAAATTCAAAACCCCCCTCTTTAATTTTTTTTATTTGATTCTAAATTCGGTTAATATTGTCGGAGTTCTTAAGAGACGACTCGAGTTATTTCCCTAAGCTACGATTTTTTTACTCACATTTGACCCATGAGTGATAATGGATCAAATTGGCGTCGTTGTCGAGGACTCTTTGATAACAGTATTAACCAAATTGGATCGTGTAGGCACTTTTTCAGTAAAAAAATTCAGTTTTCAGGAGACTGTCTCATATTACCACGATTTTTCGCTCTAAAATAACAAAAAAATAAGGAAAGTGTTAACGACTTAACAAAGCTGCTGCACCTGATGTCATTTAATCCTAAAATGGATAGGACTTTTCATTTGCTTCGTAGACTTAACAAAGCTGCTAGTGCTAACGAGTTAGGTAGTGAAAGTGATTATGAGTTTAATAATACCTTGTTTGACTTTGATTGTGAGTGTGAGTTCACTAATCACAATATGGATAAAAAAAACCTTAAGACAACTTGTTGCACCTAATGTCACTTATAATGCATTGTGTATCAAATCTCCTGAAGTTACTGTACCATTTGAACTTAAATCTAGTTTAATGCACTTGCTTCCAAAGTTTAATGATCTTGTAAGTGAGGATCCCCATAAACACTTGAAGGAGTTCCCTGTTGTGTGTTCTACCATGAAGCCTGAAGGAGTCACAGAGGACCATATCAAGCTGAGAGCCTTCCCATTCTCACTTCAAGATGTTGCCAAGGACTGGTTGTATTACCTTCAGCCAGGTTCTGTTACAAGTTGGAATGATCTAAAGAGGTTGTTCCTGGAAAGTTTCTTCCCTGCCTCCATAGCTGCTTCAATCAGAAAAGAAATATGTGGCATTAGACATATTGACAGAGAATCCTTGCATGAGTATTGGGAGAGATTCAATAAATTATTGGTTAGCTGCCCTTATCACCAGATTTCTAAACAGTTGCTCATCCAATTTTTTTATGGATAAAAGCATCCTAGATGCTGCTAGTGGGAGAGCACTTGTCGATAAGACCCAAGAAGCGGCAAAAACCTTGATTGAGAACATGTCCATTAATTCTCAGTAGTTTATAGCAAGAAGCAATTCAATACTATGGACAAAAGGAGAACGAAATTCAAGCTTCTTCGCACAATAATCTAGAGAGCTTACGTGTTAAGTGAAAACATTGGCAGTAGGTAAAGCCCAAGCAACAAAGGTCTATGGTATTTTCACTTTTGCAAAGCATCTTAGAGATTCATGTCCTACATTGTAGGAATACCCAATTATTGATGTTCCTCGAGCATATGCATCAAACTTATACAATCTCAAGCCAACTATGATTTGTCATCTAACAGGTACAATCCTGGTTGGAGAAACCTTCCAAACTTGAGATGAGGTAATTCATTTGCACAACAACAACCTTGGCAACAGTATAACAATGCACAGCAGCAGAACAATGCACAATAGCAGAACAACACACTTTCATTGGAGAACCTTGTCAAACAGATGGTTGTCCAAAATATCCAATTTCAACAAAGAATAGATTCCACCATTCAGAATTTGGAGACAAAAATTGGAATGTTGGCCATGTCCATTAATCAGATGCAAACTCAGGGGTCAAGCCAACTACCTTCCCAGTCAGTAGTAAATCAATGTGTTCCTAATGTCAGTGCAATTACCTTGAGGTCTGGCAATGCTGTTGAAATACCAAAGGTACTTGAACTTGGAAGTGCTACTATGAAAAATAACAAAGTATTTGAGGACACTCTGGTACCTGAGTTTATTAATGTTGAGCAAGATATACCACTTCGTTTCCCTCAAAAGGCAGTGAAGACTAAGAAAATGCACGAGGCAGATAGGGACAAGGAGATCTTGGATACATTTAGGAAGGTGGAAGTGAACATTCCCCTCCTTGAAGCAATTAAACAAATTCCAAGATATTCCAAATTTCTAAAAGAGTTGTGCACACACAAGAGAAGGTCAAAAGGTAATGAAAGAGTAAACATGGGGCGCAATGTTTCAGCCCTCATTCAGCCTATGCCCCGAAACTGCAAACATCTAGGGACTTTTCCATTCCATGTACCACAAGCAATATTCAATTTGAAAATTCCATGTTATATTTAGGAGCTTCCATTAATGTTATATCTACATCTACTTTTAACTCTCTTGCTCTTGGATCTTTATAGAGTACAGGTGTTACCATTCAATTGGCGAACAGAACCAATGCTCACCTTGTTGGACTGGTAGAAAATGTACTTGTTCGAGTTAATGACACCTATCATCTTAGCCAGTCTGTTCTTGAAAAATGCTAAAATAAAAATTGATGTTCATGCTAGAAATCTATCCATGGAATTTGATAATAATATTGTAAAATTTAACATCTTTGATGCTATGAAACACCCCATGGAAGAACATTCTTTTTTTCCAATTGAATTGCTTGTTGATTTGGTTGATGACACATACCTTGATATGTTTTCTACTGATTTTCCTTCAATGTCTGGTTTTAATGACACTTACACTAGTGATTTTTGCACAGATACTCAGTTGTGCTATGCGTGTGCTTTGATCGAAGCTACTTTGCAAGTTGATCATTTTGCAGACTTAGCTTCGGCCACTAGTGTTCTTCCCTCTGTTGAGCAGCCATTAGCTTTAGAGCTTAAACTACATTCTGAAAATTTGAAATATGCATATTCAGATTTAAGTGCAGAGTTACCTGTGATTATTTCAGCCAAACTTGAAGATAAACAAGAAGAGAAGTTGCTGTAAATTTTGAGAAAACACAAGAAGGCAATCAAATGGACCTTGGCTGATATGCCTAGTATTAGCCCGTCCACGTGTATGCATAGGATGCTACTGGAGGATGGGGTAAAATTAGTTAGGCAGCCACAAAGGCGACTTAATCCCTTAATTTTGGATGTTGTAAAAAAACAAGTGACCAAGCACTTACAAGCTGGCATCATATACCCCATCTTTGATAGTTAGTGGGTGAGTTCGGCGTAGGTAGTCCCTAAGAAAACAAGACTCACAATGGTTAAAAATGAGAACAATGAACTTATCCCCACTAGAGTGAAGAATAGTTGGAGGGTATGCATCGACTGCATGAGACTAAACTAGGCAACCAAGAAGTATAATTTTCCTTTACCGTTCATTGATCAGATGCTTGAACGATTTGCTGGTAACTCACATTATTGTTTTCTTGAAGGTTTTTCAGGTTATTTTTTAGATCCATATTGCACTAGAGAACCAAGAAAAGACCAAATTCACTTGCCCTTTCGACACATTTGCCTATAGGAGGATGCTTTTTGGCTTATGCAATTTTCCTGGCACTTTCCAATGGTGCATGATCAGTATCTTCGCTGATTTCATAAAAAAAATGTATAGAATTTTTCATGGATGATTTTATTGTGTGCGGTCCTCATTTGATGCATGCTTGAATAGTTTAGATAGAGTTTTGCATAGATGCATTGAAACTAACCTTGTACTAAATTATGAAAAATGTCATTTTATGGTTGATCAGGGCATAGTTTTGGGATATATGTTCTCTAAAAAGGGGATGGAAGTGGATCCTGCCAAGATTGATGTGATTTCTAACTTGCCTTACCCATCTTGCATCTGCGAGATTCGTTCTTTCCTTTGCCATGCATGTTTTTACTAGTGCTTTATCAAGGATTTCAGCAAGATAGCTCTTTCGTTGGCAAATTTGTTGCAAAAAGATAACAGTTTCACCTTTCATGACAAATGCAAGAAGGCTTTTAAATGCTTAAAGAAAGCGTTGACATCTACATCCATCATTCAGCCACCGAACTAGACCCCCCATTTGAAATTATGTGTCATGCATACAATTATGCAGTGGGAGCAGTCCTTGCACAAAGGGTCGGCAGGGCTACCCATGTTATTTATTATGCTTCTAGGACTTTAGGTTTTGCATAGGCTAATTACACTACCACTAAAAAGCAACTTTTAAGTATTATTTTTGCTCTTGATAAGTTTAGATCATATTTTCTAGGTTCCAAGGTAGTTGTTTTTACTGACCATGCAGCTCTGAAGTTCTTGTTGAAGAAACCAGAAGCAAGATTGAGATTTATCTGGTGGATGTTGTTGCTCCAAGAATTTGATTTGGAGATTAAAGATAAAAGTGGACCTGTAGGGACTAGGTGATTAGGCGATGTGTCCCCCACCATGAGGCTCAATCCATTCTTCATTTTTGTCATGCCTCTCAAGTAGGGGGATATTTTGGTCCTCAACGGACAACAATAAAAGTCTTAGACTTTATTTTGGCCCACTTCGGTTAAGAATGCATTTGAGACTTACTGAACATGTGAAAAATGCCAAATAAAAGGAACAATAATCACTCGTAGGAGTGAGATGCCTATACAACCAATGCTTTTTTGTGAATTATTTGATGTGTGGGGCATTGACTTTATGGCCCTTTTCCCTATATCATTTGGTTTTGTCAACATTTTACTTGTTGTTGATTATGTTTCGAAGTGGGTGGAGGCAATACCCACTAGGACTAGTAATTCTAAAGTTGTTGCAGGTTTTGTCAAGTCAAATATTTTCTGCAGGTTTGGTATACCCCGAGCCATCATAAGTGATCAAGGCACTCATTTTTGCAGCTGCTCCATGGAACCTTTGCTTCAGAAGTATGGGGTTATGCATAGAGTTTCTACACCTTATCATCCCCAGACTAACGGGCAAGCGGAAATCTTAAATAGGGAAATTAAACAAATTTTAGAAAAGATGGTACAACCAAGTAGGAAGGGCCGGAGCCGCTGGCTAGAAAAAGCTCTTTTGGCTCATAGAACAGCCTACAAAACACCAATAGGGATGTCCCCTTATCCACTTGTGTTTGGTAAGGATTCCACCTCCCACTGGAAATAGAGCACCGTGCTTATTGGGCGGTCAAGAGCTGTAACCTTGAGATGTAGAAAACAAGTTTAGAGAGAAAGCTTCAATTGCAGCAACTTGAAGAGCTTAGGCTAGAAGTCTATGAGTACTCACGGATCTATAAGGAGAAAACTAAGAAATTTCATGATAAGATGATTTCAAGGAAGGAATTCTCCATTGGCCAAAAAGTTTTATCATTCAACTCCCGTATGAAAGTTGTGGCTAGGAAACTTTGATCCAATTGGATTGGCCCTATTATTGTTACTATCACTTTTCCTCATGGTGCAATTGAAATAAAAAGTGAAAACTTCGATAAAGGGTTCAAAGTGAATGGACAATGCCTCAAGCTATTCCGTGAGAGCTCTGTGCTTGAAGATGCTACTATAGAAGAACTCTCATTGGAAAAGCCCACCTTCACTGCAATTTGAACAGGAAGTTCCTTTTCCTTACTCTTATTTTATACTAGTTACTTTCACTAAGGACAATGTGTAATTTAAGTGTGGGATATCATTTAGGATTTTATTTGTTGTAGGATTTTATTTTATTAAAAAGAAAGTGCATTGCATTACATTTTAGGCTTTTTCATTAGATTTTGGTGTTGCAAATATTGTGAGTTATTTTCGGTTTGTGGCATGATTGGATAGTATCTCTGCATTCTTAGTACAATAAGTTGGATTAGAACGTCAAATTGTGTATCATTTGTGTGATTTTGAGCCTTATTATGGATGGAATACATTTTTCCATTTTCTTTTTCTTGTGTGTGATCTCGCTCATGATTGCTAGTGACACTAGAGCTTGAATTGACTCTTATTCGCATGCATATATTGAAATGATCTAGGCATTTTTCTCTTGTTAAGCTACTGGCCAAATAAGTCTACCCTGCAATAATCCCTTTGTTTCAGTCCCTTTCAGCCTATTTATCCCATTCTTTGTTATATAGCTCATTACAAACCTAAAAGTGAAAAACAATGAATTGACCCAATCTTGGGGGATAAAGGAGTCATTCTTTAAATAATTGTGGGGGTGTTCAACTTGTTTGTTTGGTTAGATTTGAGATTTATTTTATAAAAACAAAAAAATAAAATAAAAAAATATATCAAAAAACTAAATAAATAAAAGAAAAGAAAAAAAAATAATGAATAAATGACGAAAATGGTGGTGTTGTGAACAAAGAGAGTCCGAGAATAAAAGTCAATGATATTTTGTTGAGTTATCTCTCAATGTTATTTTTCTCTCCTAATCATTACTCCTTTATTCTTTTTGGTTTTTAGCCTTAGTCTCCGTAGGATTATATCACCCTTACCTTGGCCCCATTACAGCCTTAATAAAGACATTTTGACCATTATATGCATGTGTTTCAAGTATAGATGTTAGAAGCTTGTCAAGTCTATGGTAGTGCTAGCTTTCATGATGTGTTTTGAGTGTAAACATGAGCACAAACACTTTATATCCTGTGAGAACTCTATCACTTATGATACATTATTTAGTTAATTTGTCCTCTTGTTTTCTTTGGTTGTGATAAAAAGTTATTCATGATTGCCGTATTCTTTGAAGCTTAAAATTTTTTCTCACCACTTTGCATTCTTGAGAATATTTGGAATCGTATGCATTGCTTTGCTCGGAGTGCAAAAGATTAAGTGTGGGGGAATTTGACCAATGCATTTGGGGACATGTTTCTAGCTTTGTAACCTATAGTAGTTTTTTAGCATGTTTCTAAACTTTGGGTCATAATTGAGTTTTAATGTTATTATTTGTATATTGATCCTTACTCCCTCTACATTCCATAACTTGAGCTCTGGATATCGGATTGACTCATGCAAGCAGGCGTTGAAAAGAAAAAAATTATAGTTACAACTTTTATGTTGGCGCAAAGGCCCAATTCAAAATTTTACGGGGTCTAATATGTTGATTAAGTGACCTGAGTACTATATATTTTGGTATTTTTTTAGAAAGAGTTTGGTTTGGCTTTTTACACACTCATATACAGATACTTAGAGTTTTCTTGTTTTTGGATAAATAGAATATTTTCAATGGAAGGCTAATTTTTCAAATTAATCAACTATTTCATAATTTCATCAAGACCTTGAGGTTCATTTCATAATGTTAATTTCACATTGATGATTCTACTTCTTTTTATTTGATTATATTGTTATTCTGATTGCTTAATTTAAATCTTAATAGGATTGATAAATTTAGTTTGACAGAATTCGGTTTCTAAATTAAGAAAATTGTAATTTTTTGATGTTTGATCGTTAACTATAATACATCGATCATTGTGATTCTTAATCCAGTCAAAGAAACAGAATTCACGTAGGACTGATTATGCTTGTTTGATCAATTCTATAGTCAAATAGGAATAGAGTCACAATTTAGAAATTGAATCCATCAATAGAATATGTGATAGGCCAGAAACTCTCGAATCAGTGGATTAATCGTTCCAATGTGATTGTAATTCGTTTTCTTAATTTGTCCGAATCTAAATTCAAAACCCCCGTTTTTTTTTTAATTTGATTCTAAATTCGGTTAATATTGTCAGAGTCCTTGCGGGACAACTTGAGTTGTTGTCCTAAGCTACGTTTTTATTACTCGGATTTGACTCTGTGGGCGTTAGCGGATCAACGGTCAGACCTTGACTTGTACGTCATTTGTCTTTTAATGCTTTGACTCGAATTGTAGACTATCATATACTCGTTGCAATGCTCCTGATTTTTATATTATGACTTGTTCTATTACTAAACAGAATTACTTGTTTATTACATGATAATATTTTCTGTGTTAGAAACACTTAAATAATTATCTCTAATTTACTCACAATTTATGCTTTCTTAAAAAAGATAGTCATTAATATAAATCTTTATTCTCTAACTTAATATGAAAACCTTAACAAATATAGTTAGGGGTTAATTATTCTTATTTGTTTTGTTATCATCAAAACCACTTTTCCACTAACACACACTACGCCAAAAATGACATTTTATAGCGTGCCTTTTATAGCGCATATAAAATACAAGCGATGTTGTATAATATTTTAAAATAAACGGAGGATACAACAACGCTTTTTTGACAAGCGCTGTTGTAGGGTCATATAGGGTCACATAGCGCTTGCACATAATGTTTACAATGCTTTTGATAAAAGCGTTGTAAATTGAAATGCTCTCACATAATGTTTACAGCGCTTTTGGAGCACTTTGTACACAAGCGCTGTAAAATATAGCGCTCCCACTTTATGTTACATAGCTTTTAAAGCGTTTTTTTTTTGTAAAAGCGCTGTAAATTACATGTGCTTTCACATAATTAAATGACCTATTAGAGCGCTTTTTATACAAGCGCTGTAAAAGGCTTGCGCTTTCACATAATTAAAGGACCTATTAGAGCGCTTTTTATACAAACGCTGTAAAATCATTCACTTTAAATAAAAATATTCACTTTAAATAAATAAAAACAAATTTTAAACAAATTTAATACGCTGTCCTAGCCCTACGAACCCTCATCTCCTCTACTCTGCGAACCCTCCTCTCCTCTACTATGCGTCCATCTACTGATCCTCCTTTAAAACAAATTGGATATGTTGTCTCAGGTATTGTATTTATTAATTTGTTGTTGTCAGTAAAACTGATAAACTGTTACATAATAAATCATATAAAATCTATTCTTTTTTGAAATTTGTTGATTTGTTCTATTTTGAAATCATACTTGGACCATGGTTTCCATTTTCCAATATTAGATATGTGTACTATAAATTGGTATAATGTTATCAGTAGCTTATTATTTGTGTAACTGCATTATATAGGTCATATAAAAATGGACCGGAAATGGATGTCTGCCAATCGATTGTCAAAAGAGTATGAAACTGGAGTGAAGGAGTTTGTTGAGTTTGCAGTGAAGAATGCAAAAGATCCAAATCGAATTGTTTGTCCTTGTATAATTTTTTTTTGGAAAACGCGTTAGAGCAGATGAATTGGAAGGACATTTAGTATGACATGGAATTGATCAAAGCTATACATGTTGGATAAGACATAGTGAGAAAAAAAAAGGAAACATTAATTGTGAAGGGAACTGAGTTGAGGAGATTGTAAAAGCAGTTGAAGAAGATCGTTGGGATTGTCCTAAAATGTTTGAGAGTTTGTTGAGTGATGCAGAGAAACCATTATATAATGGTTGTACGAAATTTACAAGACTATCGGCGATATTAAAGTTGTACAACTTAAAAGCGAGTAATGGATGGTCTGATAAAAGCTTCACATAATTATTAACACTCTTAGAAGGTATGTTGCCAGATGATAATGAACTTCCTAGTCGAACCTACGAGGCTAAACGAATTTTGTGCTCTATTGGCATGAGATACGAAAGGATTCATGTGTGTCCTAACGATTGCATTTTATTTCGAAACGAATATGAATTACTAAAGGCGTGTCTGAAATGCAATGTCTCTCGATATAAGAAGAAAGAATCTACTCCACGAAAGTCGTGTGGTATTTTCCTATAATACCAAGATTTAGGCGCATCTATCGCAGTGAAGAAGATTCAAAACACTTGACATGGCATGCATATGAAAGAATTAGAGATGGAAAGTTTCGACACCTTGCAGATTCTCCTCAATGGGCAAAAATTGATCATGAGTATCCTGAATTCGGGAGAGAGTCATGAAATCTACGACTTGCACTTTCTACTAATGGAATGAATCCACATGGTCTTCAAAGCATCTCACACAACACGTGGCCGGTGATTTTGTTGATTTATAACCTACCTCCATGGTTATGTATGAAGTGTAAGTTTATGATGTTGTCTCTGTTAATTTCTGGACCCAAACAACTGGGGAATGATATCGACGTATAGTTGACTCCTTTAATTGAAGATTTAAAAATTATGTGGGAGATGTAAGACCCATTATCATTTGTCTAGAATATGATAATTAGACCCATACACCTTAATGAAACAGAGGTAACTAATAATGAATAATAAATTAGAATCACCATCATAACTGAAAACTACATTCATAAATATAGTTTACAACTTGTTTAGTAGATTCATAAAATATTACATCTTGAACATAAACTATGATTGACCAATTACATCATAAAACAAAATATCAAATTCTAATTCCACGAGTTTGGAACTGGTCTTCTTATGATAAATTCGTGGCTCATGTTCCACCAGCTGCTAATAAAAATAAAATAAATGGGGTGAGATAAAAATATCTCAGTGAGTTTTGAAAAAAATAAATGGGAAAAAGTCTCAAAGAGTTTATTTCATAAAAGTGTATAAAACATGAATACAATTTTACATCTCAAGTTAAAACTCTCAATTTAAATTTTATAAAATTTTTACTCATAAAAATATTATTATTGTTATTATTATACACATTTTTTTTCTCTTCTGAAAAACATATGCATGACCTCAAATCTTTTCCTTTGAAATAAGGAAAATTCGCTCAATATCTTGATGTGAGTCACCAAGATAATTGAGTCTTGATTGGTAAAGGTGGTCTGGCAAAACCCCAATCAGCGTCCTGATTGTTCTCCTTTACTTGTTATTCCATGCTTGAAATAACCTGAATATCCCACCATGAATAAGGCCATGCATGATATTGTACTAAACTTGAGATGTTTTGTATGAAATGTCTTTGTTATGTCATATATGAAATGCATCATTCATCCACAACAATTATAAATAAATTATCGATATACTAAACCCATAATAATTAAATCCTAAATCTTTAATTCAAAATAGAAGTCATAGGCAGAAAAAGAGAAAAAGAGTAATGAAAATAGTAACAACATCAAAGTCATGACAATTACAACAATAACAAAGTCATGAAAATAATAATAACACAAGAGTCATGAAATTAATAACAACATAAGGGTCATGAAAAAATCATTTGGATGCATTTTTAAAACACCTATATGCGAAAATTTCATTTCCTAACACTCTAATTCTCCTAGTCCGCAATCACCCAAAACAGTTTATTTAAAAAAATTTCAGTGCCTAAAACCATCATACTAAAAGAAATTAATGTAACAAACCAACAATAGTAACGAAATTATTGTAACAAAACTAACAGTTTCACATACATATCAACCAACAGCTGTAACGAGCAGAAATCGTGCTCGACAAGCATACTCAACCTTAAATCTAGCTATGAGCATCTATTTAAATTTGTGTAACATATAATTCATTCACAACCAGAGATAATCTAGCTATGAGCATCTAATTAAATTTGTGTAATATATAATTCATTCATAAACAGCACACCCAACGATAAACAATAGCTAAAATTTTCAATTGAATTCCTATGGATCAGATTTCCTTTTTCTTCAATATTTTAATTATCTTCTTCCATTCCTTATGTTTTTAATTTTCCAAACAACTTCATAATTTTTGTAATGAAATTAAGTCTTCAATTTCACATAATATAAAAAAAATAAAACCTTAATGAAAAAAAAAACTCACCGTTTGTGTTAAAAGAGAAAATGAAGTTCGGATTAACTTGGTTTTTGAGCTTCCAATTGCAGTTTGGCTAAGTTCTCCAATTTTGGGTCATTTTCCCCTGTTTCGAGTCTGATTTCTAGAAATGCAGACACAGAGTTGAACATGCAAGGTTAAAGAACGGTTTTAAAGAACTTTAACAGGCTTTTGGGTTAAAGTGATTTGAAAAATTAAAGAACGAAAAAAGGATCGAAGATTGGGAGGATGAACTTGCACGGTGACTAGAAGAAGAAGAGAAGGTGCGTCTGAAAATGAAGACTTTTCTGAAGTAAAGAAAAACAAAAAGGTTGTACACTGTAAATTACCTCATTGTCCTTCATTTGTCCAAATATTACAATAGTGCCATTTTCTTAATTAAACAAATTTTAAATCAATTATTATTATTATTATTATTATTATTAAATTAACAGTTTTAATAATTAAACCAAAAAAAGGTTGTTACAGGAGACAGGTGTGGAAGTTTATGATGGGTATAAGAATGAATGTTTCAATTTGAGGGCTATGTTTTTGGCACAATTAATGATTTTCCAGGATATGGTAATTTATCATGATATAGCATTAAAGGTCAGTGTGCATGTCCTATATGTGAAGAGAGTACAAATTGGATGCAGTTGAAACATTGTAAGAAGAATGTATTTCTTGGACATCGTAGATTTTCACCTTATAGGCATTAGTATCGTGGATGGAGAAATGTATTCAATGGAAAATTAGAGGAAGATAAAGCTCCTTTAGCACCGACTGGATATCAAATACTTGAAAAAGTACAAGGTTTGACCAATAAATTTGGCAAACCTTTTGTGGGAGAGCTGGTGAAAAATGGGTGGAAGAAAAAGTCAATTTTCTTTGAATTGCCATATTGGAAGTCATTGTATATAAGACATTTCCTCGATGTGATGCATATTGAAAAAAAAATGTATTTGATACTCTTCAAACATTAAAAATTTAGTTTGTATGAAAGACCTCAAGTTAAAAGGTTTGAAGACCCATGATTGTCATGTTCTAATGGAGCATTTGCTACCAATAGGTATACATTCCATTTTACCTAAAAAAGTTCGACGAGCCATCACTAAATTATGGTTCTTCTTTAGGGAAATTTGTAGTAAAGTGATCGATCCTCAAAAATTACCGACATTGCAGAGGAAAATTGTTGTTACTTTGTGTGAGCTTGAAATGTATTTCTTACCCTCGTTTTTTGATATAATGATAGAACGATATATAAAAATATTAAAAGGATACGTAAAAAGTAGAAGTCGACCAGAAGGTTGTATTGCTTAACGGTACATTGTCGAAGAAGCTGCTGAATTTTGTACGATTTAAATATGTTTTTGGTCCCTGTAAATATAACCTTTTTTGATTTTGGTCCTCGTAATTTATTTTTTGGTTTGCATCCCTGTAATATCAAAAAAAGATTATTTTTGGTCCTTAACGTTAAGTGGACGTTACAAAAACGTTAACTGACAAACGAAAACAGTTTTTGGTCCCTGTAAATATAACACTTTTCAGTTTTAGTCCCTGAAATTTTTTTTTTTTTGAATTTCATGCTTGCAATATTCAAAAATCTCCTTAAATATAAAATTACATACAAGTTGATCTTTATTAATAATAAACTTATGCCAAGTAATGTTTAAAATATTTTCACTTCAATAATTTAAAATTTATTAATATTCTGTTTTATTTATTTATTATTAATAAATTAATTTTCATTTTCTATTTCAAAAAAATCACTAAAATCTTCTGTTTTATTTAGTTATTATTATTAAATTAATCATTATTTTTTAATAATATAATTGTAGTTAATATTATATTAATTTTATTTTAATTATAATATTATAT
>JBBPBP010009777.1:28713958-28744742 GCA_037974735.1 Cicer chorassanicum | reverse complement strand
AAAATTAATATAATATTAACTACGATTATATTATTATAAAATAGTGATTAAAATAAATCTATCACCTAATATATATTTTATTTATTTTAAGTTATAATAAAACAAATCTAAAGCGTAAAAGAATATTTTAGTTAAATTATAAATCTTAAATCTAAAATTATTTTAATCATTATTTTATACTAATATAATTAATTTAATAATAATAATTAAATAAAATAGAAGATTTTTGGTAATTTTTTGAAATAGAAAATAAAAATTAATTTAATAATAATAAATAAATAAAACAGAAAATTAATAAATTTTAAATTATTGAAGTGAAAATATTTTAAACATTATTTGGCATAAGTTTATTTTTAATAAAGATCAATTTGTTTTTTATTTTATATTTAAGGAGAATTTTGAATATTGCAGGGATGAAATTCAAAAAAAATATTTTTCAGGGACTAAAACTGAAAAATGTTATATTTACAGGGACCAAAAACTATTTCCGTTTGTCAGTTAACTTTTTTGTAACGTCCACTTAACGTTAAGGACCAAAAATAATTGTTTTTTGATATTACAAGGAAGTAAACCAAAAAAATAATTATGAGGACCAAAATAAAATAAAAAAGTTATATTTACAGGGACCAAAAACATATTTAAACCATTTTGTATTGAATATAAGTCCAATGTTGAATCCATAGGGCTTCCCATGTCTCATCATTCGGGAAGAATATCAGGAGAAGGGATAATTGGAAAGAGAGTAATGTCTATATCAAGGACAGAGTGGGAGAAGGCAAAATTGTATGTTCTGCACAATGATGATGAGGTTCAATCGTATGTTACAATACACATGGATAACTCGAGAGCACAATCGAAGTTTTATAACATGGTTAAAAAATCACATTAACACAAAGTTTGATATAGGCCCCAGATCAATTTCAAAGAGATTGAGGTGGCTAGCAAATAGTCCGAGTTTACATGTCTTTTCTTACATCGGTTATGTAATTAACGGCTACACATTTTACACCAAAGAACAAGATGATCAAACCACTATGCAAAATAGCAGAGTCACTCTCGTAGCTGAAGCGATGCATATCTCAAGTGCAAAAGACAAAAACCCAATATATGCAAATCTATCATATTTTGGGGTTATCGAGCGCATATGGGAGTTAGACTACACAATGTTTTGTGTTCCCATATTTGGTTGCAAGTGGGTTGATAATAATAATGGTGTTTGGATTGATGAGTAAGGGTTCTTGCTTTTCGATTTTAATAGGGTGGGATACAAAGATGAGCCTTTTATTTTAGTGTCGCACGATCAACAAGTGTTTTATGTCACAAGCACATGAAATTGATTCAAATTGATGATGGTTTATATCTTAGAGATGATCATGATGAGGGAATTTGGATGAATCCATCGTTTTGTATAGTTAATGGACAAACAAATGTGAATCCCACCAAGAAAAGAAGAAGAGCATCTTAATGTGTTTAATTGTTTTATATAAGCCATGTAATCTGAATTGAGTTCATGTAATTTAATTCTTTGATCTGCCAGAATTGAGCATTTTAGTATTTAGCTTGAACTGTATTTGATTTTCTACTTATACTTATTTTTTTTCTTATATTTAGCTTGATCTTAGTGTTTTATACTAAGCTCATGTAATTTAAGTGTTTGACCTGTCAGAACTGATTTTCTGCTTATATTGAACTTGAACTTGAAAAAGCTTTGTTTGAGTACTGGGAATTTTTCTTGAACTTGAACTGATCCCAATATGAGCTGATCATGTAATTTAGCATCGATATATATATATAGGTATTTAACTAATTATTTGGAAGAAAAAAAAATCTAAATATAGGTATTTTACTAATTATTTAGCATTTTACAGAAACTGAACTTATATTGTAATTTAACATATTTAACTTGAACTGAACATAAACTTGTAATTTTACAGCGCTTTTGTCAATAAGCGCTATAAAAAGCCTTTAAAAAAAAAAGGAGGTCACATAGCGCTTGCACATAATAAAACAAAGAGGTCTTTTAAAGCGTCTTTTAATGAAAAAAAAAATAAGGAGGTCTTTTAAAGCGCTTGTTCTATAAGCGCTGTAAAATGGTCACATAGCGCTTGCACATAATAAAACAAAGAGGTCTTTTAAAGCACTTTTTGGACAAGCGCTATAAAAGGCTTTTAATAAAATAAAATAAGGAGGTCTTTTAAAGCGCTTGTTCCATAAGCGCTGTAAAATGGTCACATAGCCCTTGCAAATAATAAAATAACGAGGTCTTTTAAAGTGCTCTTTGGAAAAGCGCTGTAAAAAGCTTTTAAAAAAATAAAATAAGGAGGTCGTTTACAACGCTTTTGGACAAGCGCTTTAAAAGGTGTAACAACCTATCTATTTTGTTAAGTCTAAAATATTAAAATTGTTAAATTTAAAAATAAAATAAAATAATTAGTTTAAAATTTATTTAATTAAGGAAATGGCACTATTGAAATATTTGGACAAATGGAGGACAATCATGTAATTTCGCGTGTACCCTTAAATATCATTTTCTCTCTTCTTTCTCCTTTCTTCAGAAACCCTTCTCTTTTCTTCTTCTACGGTAAACAAGCCCAAACCCCAGCTTCATCCAATCTTCAAACCTCCCATTTTCCTTCATTTTTTTCAAATCCTTTAAACCCAAAAGGTTCTTAAAGTTCATTAAAACAGTCTTTTAACCTTGCATGTCCAAATATGTCTAGAAATCAGATTCGAAGCAAAGGAGAATGACCCAAAATTGGAGAAGTTGAACCCAACTGCAATTCAACAAAAAGGAGCTCAAAACCCAATTTGATCAGAACTCCATCTTCTCTTTTAACAAACTGTGAGTTCTGTTTATTTAAGTTATTTTTTATATCAGATTGATGATTCAATTTTATTGCAAAATTCTGAAGTTGAAAAAAAATGGAGGAAAAGAATTAAAATATGGAAGAAAAATGAAATCTGACCAATAGAAGGCCGTTGAAATTTTTTAGCTTGTCTGTTAATTTAGAATGTGCATGTTGTTCTTGGCTGGTTTTGATGTTAGTGAATGAAATATATGTTACAAAAAATTGATTAGATGCTCATAATTATTGGCTGATGTTAGTAAATGAAGTATATGTTACAAAAATTTGATTAGATGCTCATAATTATTGGCTGGTTCTGATGTTTGTAAATGAAGTATATGTTACAAAAATTTGATTAGATGCTCATAATTAGATTTAAGGTTGAATATGCTTGTCGAGCACGATTTCGGCTCGTTACTGTTGTTGTTCTGCTGTGTATGTGAAATTGTTAGTTTTGTTACATTAATTTCTTTTAGTAAAATGGTTTTAGGCACTGAAAAATTTTAAATAAATTGTTTTGGGTTATTACGGATTAGGAGAATGAGAGTGTGAGGAAATGAAATTTTAGGTGTTTTAAAAAATGCATCCAAATGATTTTTTCATGACCCTTATGTTGTTATTATTTTCATGACTTTGTTATTGTTATAATTGTCGTGACTTTGATGTTGTCACTATTTTCATGACTCTTTCTACCTATGATTTCTATTTTGAATTAAGGACTTAGGATTAAATTATTATGGGTTTATTATATCGATAATTTATTTATAATTGTTGCGAATGAAAGATGCATTTTATATATGACGTAATAAAGACATTTCATAAAACATCTCAAGTTTAGTATAGTATCATTAATTAGATCATGCATGGCTTTATTCATGGTGGGACATTCAGGTTATTCCAGGCATGGAATAACAAGTAAAGGAGAACAATCAGGACGCTGATTGGGGTTTGGCCTGACCACCTTTACCAATCAGGACTCAATTATCTTGGTGACCCACATCAAGATATTGGGCGACTTTTCCTTAATTCAAAGGAAAAGATTTGAGGTCATGCATATGTTTAGAAAAAAAAAAAGATGTGTATAATAATAATAATAATAATAATAATAATAATAATAATAATAATAATAATAATAATAATAATAATAATAATAATAATAATAATAATAACAATATTTTTATGAGTAAAAATTTTATAAAAATTAAATTGAGAGTTTTAACTTGAGATGTAAAAATTGTATTCATGTTTTATACACTTTTATGAAAGAAACTCTTGAGACTGTTTTCCCATTTATTTTTTCAGAACTCATTGAGATATTTTATCTCACCCCATTTATTTTTTATTAGCAGCTGGAGGAACATGAGGCACAAATTTATCATAAGAAGAACAGTTCCAAATTCGTGGAATTAGAATTTGACATTTTGTTTTATGATGTAATCAGTCAATCGTAGTTATTTTCAAGATGTAATATTTTATGAATCTACTAAACAAGTTGTAAACTATATTTACGAATGTAGTTTTCAGTTATGATGGTGATTCTAATTTATTATGCATTATTAGTTCCTCTGTTTTATTAAGGTGTATGGGCCTAATTATCATATTCTAGACAAATGATAATGGGTCTTACAAAAGGCTTCTAAAAAAGCGTTGTAATAGGCTTTTAAAAAATAAAATAAGGAGGTCTTTTACAGCGCCCTTTCAAAAAGGGTTGTAATAGGGTTTTATATATAACCTGATAATTGTAAACCGCTTCAGTTTTCTCTTCATTACGTAATCTTCCCTACGAACTTTTGGCATTGTGAAACCTCCTTCTCTTCATTGTCCTTCTTATTGTGAACCCTACTGTTCCTACGAAACCTATTGCGAACCATTTCCATTGCGAACCATCTCCATCTTTGTTACTATCCCTACGAACATTACATACTCCATACGAACTTTCATTACGTATTTCTGCGAACCCCACACTGTCCTACGAACCATTCGTATTCTGCGCACTCTTCTTGCACTTCGTTCTTAAGCGAAGCCGTAACCCTACGAACCCTCATTACATATTTCTGCGCACTCTTCAGGTATTGTATTTGTTAATTTTTTGTTGTCACTAAACTGCATGTTGATCTTATACTGCTACGTACTTAGACTATTTCATGTTGAACTTGTTGAATTTATACTGAACTGCATGTTGAACTTGTTGTAGATAAATGGATTCCAACAAGGATTTAGATCGTCAAAATGAGGAATTTGTCAACACTAAGACTTATGAAAACGAATTTAAACGTGGTGCAACCATTATGCAAATGGTCATAAAAGCAAGAAGTAATGGCATTATATTTGAGGTATACTATACTTTGTTTGTTGTTTATTTTTTTATCTTTTTTGAAAGCATGTACTTACTCTATGAGTTTATTAGGTGGGATAAAATGAAAGTGGCCAGCCAATTGAGCCCAACAGTTCCATGTTGGTAAGTTATATTGGTGCAGTTGTTCGTCAGAATATCCCAATGACAATTGACAATTGGAGAGATAAGCCTTTGAATGATGCAAAAGATATATTGTGGAATGATATACAAGTAACTTTTTTACTCCACTTTTTTGTTACTTATAATTTTTTCCATTGAAATACTATTTGTCAAACTATATCTTTATTTGGTTTGCAGTTTGCTTTCGATGTTGATGAGGTGAGAAAAAATTACGTGCTTAGAGTTGCCGAAAAAATACACAGGGGATTTAGATCTCATCTGTCAAACTGCTGCTTAAGAGATCGTGATGGAAATGTGAATGTTGAAGCTCCAATAATATAAACACTATATATCAAATGACGAATGGAGCGCTTTTGTAGCTAAACGTGCAGACCCCACGTTTGTGGTAAGTGATTAATTTATTAGCATTTGTGTTTTATTATTCATATTCATAGCATATTTTAAATTTTTACATGATTGTTATTTTTTTATATAGAGTATAAGTACGACAAATTGTGAGAGGGGCAAAAATCCAACGCATCAACACAAAAAATCGCGTATGGGGTATGCACGTTTAAAGCAAAAAATTGTAAGTAAACGTCACTTTTATATAATGTGGTACATTATAAACTATAGTTTCTAACTAATATTTTGTTTATGATCTCAACGAATATCTTTTGTTTATGTCTTAATGAATAGCTACAAGAGACCCAATCCAATCAACCATTGGGTCGTCATATTTTGTGGAAGGAGACTCGTGTGAATAAAGATGGAATTGTTGATAATGAAAATGTTCAAAAAGTGATACAACTTTGTGTAAGTATATTATCACTTTAATATTTTTTAATATTGTATTTTAAAAATGATATTGAACTTATCTTTTTAATCCTACATGTATTTTAGTAGAATCTAGAACAAAGTTCTGAAAATCAAGAGGACAATAAACAAGTTAGTTCCAGGGACATACTTGGTAAAGTATTTAATGTTCCTGAATATTCTGGCCGTGTGAGGGGTAAAGGATTTGGCGTGACTCCAAAAAGCTATTTTTCACAAGAGAAACGCACAAATCCATCTAATGAGGAAGTACTAGAGAAGCTGAAAATCCTAACAGAGCAAGTGGCATTCTTGGTGAAGATGAATAAAGAAAAGCAACTTCCGGAGCTCCAACGTGAAATACAAATGGAGAGTGAAAACGCTATTTGCAACATTGATCTTAAAAGTCTTCCCGAGGTAATTAATTACTTAATAAAATAAGAAATTCATTCAACCTAATTGTTTCACATACTTATGTATTAACCATTAATTTAGGGTGTCTCTACTTGCGTGTTGTATTAACCTCCCCTACTCATCGCAAGGTTGGAAAAGGAACATTGTACAATACCTTGGGAGAAGTATTACAAAACACTCTAATCCCTGCTGGCCATGTCAAAGTATCACCCGTGATTGCTGTTGAACCAAATGCACCGTTGCCTATACCGGACAACGATGGAGATATGAAGTATTTGGGAGAAGCAATAGGTAGTTATGTGGCATGGCCCAAAAATCTTGTTGGCCTTGATAAGGTATGTTTAATTGATATGTATGTTTAATTGATATGTATATTTAATTGCACGATATATGATTGTGATTGATTATATTTAACTGCTAATTTTTTCCACTGTTAACTTTAATTTCACATTTATTTAGATTCATACAAAGTCTAAAGGGAATGACAAGAAGATTCCCCGCAACGAGTCAGTCACGTCACCAAAAAAGGTTTGACATTTTTTCAGATTAACCTCATTATTTTTTCAGATTCAATTAACTAACAAATTGATTAACCTCATTTTTTTAGATTCAATCAAAACCACCCGCACAGCAAACCTGCCAGAATAAAGCCGCACCACAGTTGCATGTTCGTGGTAAAAAATAAAGCTGGCAAACTTCAAAAACTGGAGGGTAATAAAGCTGCCAAAATTCAAAAACTGGATGGTGGAAAATCAGTTGCTGCTCCTAAAATAAGTCATCTACGCCTTGCTCGATTTGGGTCGTGTCTTGACATACAAGCAAAAACGAATATGGACAGCAATGATTCACGTATCATAAGCATGGAGAAAGCTATTTTCGGAGATGAGTATGAAGAATTACTTGATAAAGAGCACATATACGAACTTCTCAATCATAAGGAGCTGAGTGCTACTGTCGTTAGCATATACAATAGATAAAATACTTTATTTAAGATCAAAATTACTTTTAATTGCATTTATTGGTAATTAATTTAATTTATTGGTAATTAATCTAATTTGACATTTTCATTGAAGGTTTTTGTATGAGAAGTTGGTGTGCATGCGCAAATTGTCAGATAGATTTTTATTCTTGTCTCTGCATAAGCTTTCCATGTTTAAACTCGATCCAGTTAATGTAAAGAAATATGTTGTTGATATCCTATTGGGAAATAAAGAGAAGGATAGATGTTCCTTGCGCTATATAATTCAGGGTTATTATATATTCTTTATTTATATCTTTTTTAATTCATGATACTTAATTTATTATTTGTGTAAACAAAATTGTCAACCAAATTTTAGTTTGGGTGCTGTTCACAATCAATGCGACCTCTGAAATTATATACTATTTAGATCCCTTGCACGACCATTACAACAATCACTCGGATATAAAACTATCTTCGACACGTAAGTAATATTCATTTATTTCTTACATATATATATAAATAATGTGTTTGTTAATGCTATAATAATCACATTTATTTGATAGTGCTTTACAAGTTTTCCGAGCTCAAAGAGGTGCAACAGTGGAAATAATTTTCCTACATCTGCTGCCAACATTCATTCTGATACTTCTCAATTCCACCGCGTCCTTTATTTGCAGCTTGATGATTATCTTGTCATTATGACAGGTCAAACACATTGTATTCCCTCTATCACTTTTCCATTTATACAAACCTTAAATTTCTACCTCGAACCTTGATACCTCTTCATTATTCTGAAATCATTACTTAGCTTACTCTTGTATGTCTTTTTCCAAAATTTGTTCTCTCTCTCTCTCTCTCTCTCTCTCTCTCTCTCTCTCTCTCTCTCTTTTTGACAGCCACAATTGGCACACACCATTGTGCGTTATATCCCAAAATATCAAACATCCTAACTTGATTTTCTTTTTCGTCTTTTCTTTTACTAGTAAACTTTTATTCTTTCGAATACGCCTGTCATCCAGGTCATTAAGAATTCCTCAACAAAATCTTCATTCCTTCCAATTTCACACTTCCTATGAAATATTCCACCTTTTAAAATATATTTCAAAACACTTTTCACCTCTACTGTCATTCAATCGTCCATGTGGTCAACATCTAGAGTCCTTTATTTACTTAGCTCATATGCCATCATACTTCGTCTTTCTTCATCATAGTGATTTCAATAATTCAAGCTTTATTAGTTCTCATCAAACAGTTCCATTCCATGCTCAATTCTTCCCTACCAATCAAACATTTAACTATTTTGATCGACGAACACAATAATGTACCCCTATGACATGCATTCAAGTAGTGTCTTTGAATTCATTGGCATACCCTTCTAATAACAATGTCTGATTTTCGGATGGATAATTCATTTCATGAATCCTTAATTGATATAAGCCACACACCCATGCGCTGCTCCTACAAGTTCTCATGGCATGTTTTCCCACATTTGGTTCACTCGCTGGATTTTCTTATTCATTCTCAACCTTCACCAAGGTACCAACTAAAAGAATCCCGACAATCGAACGTCCTAAAGAACTAATTCTCAAACGTTCCCAATAAGCATCTCTTAAAGAATAATTATCTTTAAACTACATCCTCATAAATTAGCAGTAAAATGTTTCTAAGACCCACATACCTTTTTCGTCCATCTAGTAATTGAAACACACTTTTCAAATCTTAACGCTGGGCCTCCCAAGAACAACAACTAAATCATAAATCATTTGTTACATTTCTTCCTATTCACTCTATGTCATTGAATAAAATTATAAATTCTAATCCTTGAAATCTTCAAATACTCATTACACCGTCTAAATTTATCCATTTCACCTTAAGATACAATACAAGGTCTTATTCATCATTGACTCTAACCGCCTTGGTAATCTCGCTAATGAAACCTCTTCTAATCATATCACAACATTATTAGTAAATCTTTAAATCTTCAAACACTCTTATCCATAACATGAATTATTTATCACTTGCCTACCTCAACTCCCTCGATCATACCAATTTAAGGTGTCATTGGGTCCTCCATCCAACCTCATGGATTTTAAATCGTCGGCTTAAAGATTAACCATCTTAGGGTCCTAAATCAAATCTTGATTAGTCCCTCTAACTTATCAAAATATTCACACTCTCCTAGTGTTTACCATCTTTTAATAGGCTCTCAAAGCTTTCATTGCAACAATCTCTAAGTTTTCATGTACTCTGTACTTCCAATTCTAGTTAATAGCAATATGTGGTTCAATATATCAAGGCTTAATTCCTTCTGTTTACCTGAACATTACTCAAAATTCACACTTACGCGCCAATAGTTTCCTCTAAGACCACTATCCATACTTATTATCTCCTAAACCACACAGAGATTTGTCACTTACCAAAAAAATATATAGTCTCGCTCCTATAATCTTCATGAGGTTCATACTTAACAATCTAAGTCACGAATCTAGTTTGACTCGAATGCTCAACCTTACCCCTCAAGGTATCGACTATTCCTCAAAGCGTCCTTTGCCTAACCAAGATAATATTCACCCCTAACGTGTAGCGCACCTTAACTTCATTACAAGCCTCTTTAGTTGACACTTAAGCACCAAATGCTATTCCAAACGAAAGCCTCGTCTTCTCAACAGTTCCATGGTGTTCAAATCTCTCTGACAGTTATCAAACTTCACCTAATCTCGTCATGAAATCTACCAGGAAAATATCTAATACTTTTCTTAAAAATAAATTCTCCACTCAGATCCTTACTTGAAATCCCCTATCTGTCTCACACCAAAAACATCTTCGAGTTAACACCAATAACATAGCCTCTATATCCTTGAAATTACTTCATAAATCCCATGCCGTCATGATTCGCTTCAACCATGTCTTTCCCAGGCCGATACGTTTCAGGAATTTAGGGACACTCGTTGACCAAAGTCGAATAATGTTCTCTGTTTTAACTACTCTTCCAACTAAAGTGCTACAAGGCACGCTGTTTTGTATAAGAAACAATAAACTACTTAAGCATATCATGCTTGACCAAAGAAAACAAAACACAAAGTACACGTGGACTCCAGACACTTGATACCCCTAACCTCGACTCTTGATCAGCTTAGGACACCCAAATCACAACCCCAAAGAAATTTAAAACCAAAGCTCTGATACCACAATGTAACACCCCGATTTTAACAACGCGAGTGTATTTTTTTCAAAACAAATTGATAAAAATGCCAAGTTAAATCCATAAATGAAGAAAATACTCTTGGATAAAATATTTTAAGTTGTAACACAAATTACAAAGGTCAACATTTATTACAAACAGCGGAAATGGTTTTGAACAAAAATCCAAAGTATCCAAGCAAAATATACACCGACTAAAATATTTTGTTCGAATACATAAGTTCGCTTTTTACAACAACAACTTCTTAATTAACACTCTAAACTGATCATTAATCTAACTGAGGGTGACAGGGTACTGATAATCCACGAGCGCCATCAAGACCCCTGCTTTCTGTCACACAACCAACCCATCGTTGTGCCACCCCTTAGATCGACCTTGGTTCTCATCTGAGGGAAAAATCCAGATTTCCAGAAAAGTTGTAAAGGGTCACCAACCAAAATTAACAAATACCACATAGCATTCCATTTTAAATGCACAAAATCACCTTTCAACTTAGCATGCATCTAGAAAGGGTTTGCATATGCTAAACATGCATAAAAAAGGTTGAAAAATGAAGTTTCGGACAAAACTGCACTGTTGTATTCGAATACAGCATATCTGTAGTCGAATACAGATGCGAAAACAGCAGAAAAACAACAAACACAGCAAAAACAGCACAACTGTATTCGACTACAGCCTCCTTGTAGTCAAATACACTTGCGAAAACAGTGAAAAATTCTGCAGATTTTGTATTCGAATACAACCCTCTTGTATTCGAATACAATTGCGAAGTTAGTGGCAAAATTTTGAGATCTGCATTCGACTACGACCTCCTCGTAGTCGAATACACTAGCAAATACGCAAGTCAGAGGCAAAAACAAGTCATCTGTATTCGACTACAACCCTGTTGTATTCGAATACAGCTGTAAAAATGACAGATTTTCAGTTTTGAAAACACACCTAAGTCATTTAAAAAATTTCAACACCAATTCAATCAATCATAAACACTAAAAATGGCACATTCCACACACCAGAATCAAGTACGTATATACAACCATCACAATATATCAAACATGACTCGCGTGCCAAGCACCCTAATGCAATGCATATATGTTAATGCACATGATTCCGGAATATCACCAAAACCCTCCTCGAAGGGGCGTAGATCATAATTGTACCGCCTCTCACGGGATGATGTACTAATTAACAAGGTGCAGTCGCTCACAAACCAACACGATCAACTAAAGTGTAGCCGCTCACAGATCAGCACAACTATAGTGCAATCTCTCACAGATCAGCACGACACGATAATCCCCACAAGGAGAAGATGAACCAACAATTTACATTGCATCATCCCATGGCCCATCCGGTCACCACTATCACCATGGCACCATCGCGGTCACCATGTACCACGGAATGCATGAGCATACTTTGACTCTCGACACCACAATCATTAAGTAAATGCAGCTATTAAATGATTCCCCATTTTTAATGCTCATTTAACACTAATGATTTTCACATTTAACACAGAGCATACTCATACATATAATCCTCAAATCACAGGAAATTCAAATCACCATATACACCAATCTCATTAATTCAATTCATTTCACACCAAATGAAAATCCACACATAAATTACATTTATTCAAAACTCCACATCCTCAAACATAAAGCAAATTTTCACATTCATAATATTACCCATAAACACATCAATCACACCAAGGAAAAATCACCACCACCCACACCTCAAAACTCATTAAATTCAATTTCACCATTTCACTCATAAAATGCATTAAATTCATTTCCCACAACATTACACCTGAAACCATTCAAATTCATTTTCCAAAATTTTCAACCATAACACACCAAATCAAAACTCCAAATTGTTAAACATAAACCACCAATTTCTTTTCCACAACTCACATAAAACCCATTAATGATGTTGTGGTGAATAAAGAAATATGATTTTCAAAAAGTAGTTGTTATGGTTGATCAAGAATGTATACATGTTGTTAACAAATCTTTGGACTTGTGTTTAAAAGAAATTAGTGAGTTGTGGGTTCATGTTTTATATGTATACTTTCAATCTTTAGAAAAGTTTGCATGATTTTAATTAAAGTTTCAAGTTTATTAAGTAAAGGTTCAAGTTTTGAGTTAGAATTTCATTTTTTTTAAAAGATCCTAGGTTTCATGAATTAAAATACAAATTTTGTTAATATATATATATATATATTGAAAGGAATTAGACTATTTCAAAGAGTTAGAACTTTGAAACTAGAAAAAAAAAACATTTATTGATATTTTTGGGTGTGGTTGTGTTGTAATGAGGTAGATACTTTAATTGAACGCTTAGTCTTTAAAAACGTAGTAGATCAAACTTGTAGTTACTTGAAACAAAAAAATGAGTTAGGGAATTCTGTGAAAAATTTAAAAGATGTTAATTTCTAAAAATTATGTTTTTATATCTTGAAAGTGTGTATTGTGGATATTAGTACTATTAGTCCTTACTCGTTTTTAAATATTTTAGTAAAATATGCTCTAAGGGGATTAGGAGTGAGAAATGGTTTGTAAGGTAGTTGAAGTCTCAGGGACTAATTTGACTAAGTTAAATACTATTGGATTGAAGGTGTTTGCACAAACGAGATTTTCGTTGTGTTTGATTGTGGTAGCGATAATTGTTGAAAAAGCTATAAATGAGGTAAGGGCTCCTTCCAAATTTTTCGTTTGCACATAGGGACCTTATATGTGTGATTGATGCGTGAATATGTGATGATTAATATTGATGTGATTATGCATTGTTGAGTGATAATACGTGTTGCTACATGTTATGAATTTATTGATGAGAATATGTCTTGAGTATATTATGTTAAAAAGTATTAAAAATTATTAGTGTTTAATGAATATTAAAATGGGAGTCTTTTAATAGCTGCATTTACATAATGATTTTTGTGAAAGAGTCGGAGTATGCTTTTGCATTTCATAGTTAGTGGTGACCGTGATGGGCCGCGAGGTGGTTCCATGAGTTGATTGGTCCACCTTATCCTTTCAAGGATTTTTGAGTCATGTAAGTCTGTGATACACTACACTATGGTAAGTCGAGTTGATCTGTGACAAGTGGCACCTTAATAATTAGTACTGGTCTGCGATAGGCGGTACATTTATGATTTACACCCCTCGAGGAGGGTTTGTAAATTCCAGAATCATGTGTACTAGCATATAAGCATTGCATTAGGGTGTTTGGCACGCAAGTCATGTTTGTTATGATATGATATATATGTATATACATGTTATGTTATTGTCTATCATCATACCATAGCTACTAAGTGTTAATTAGTTGTCTTCATGACATAATTGTTAAATGTTAATTGTTAATTTTGGTTGGTGACCCTTTACATTATTGTGGAAATTGGGCTTTGCCCTCAAATGATACCCGAATTCGTTCTACCGACTGTTACCCTGAGGACAGAAACATCGTTAGACTTTCCTGATCGGCATTCGCCAGCTGCTTGGGTATACAACCCCATCTCAAGAAGGGCTACATATACGATGCTGATGCCGACGAGAGAGGATATTGCAGGACCGTCTTGGATGGTTGGGGACCAGGGTTTTGTTGATGGATCACCAGTACCTTTGTTGGTGCCACCCTGAGATAGAGCTTCCACTTCCAGTGAATGATCCTCTACCGACTGTCTCTAAGGTAGTGAGCTATTTTGAGATTCTAGCGCCGTCGAAGCCACCTATCTCATGGGTGGACCTGACCTTTGAGGATACTGATCCCTCTATGGCCGATGAGGAGGAGGAACTTACTTCAAGGAGAGATACTGCATCAGAAGGAACTTGTGTGGTGTGTGGAGGCCATCCATGTTACTGTAGTTGTTAGTGTATGATCAGATTAGTTTTTTTGTTGTATAGGGCCTTAGTGTCTCTATTTTTTGTGGTTGTACTTATTTTGTTTTGGGATGGGGCATAGCATTCTTGGAGCAATACTTTTGTGCAAGTATCTGCCGAGAATACCCTAGAGGTATGAGCGATGTCTGAGAGGTCTCATAATCCCGGTGTATTTTATATTTTTATACTTTGTATTACTGTCCCAAAAACTATCTTAGCTTGTTTGTATGTATGATGTAATTATTTACGACTCTTTTCATTTTGTGATAATCCTACGTTTGTTGATTCTAGTAAGTTAGTTGATCGTCTAGTCAACATATCAAGTCAACTCTATGATAAAGTCAATGAGCAGAGAGAATGAAAAAGGCAATGTGTTAAGAATAAATTTTGTAAAAGCCTAGAACACAAAAAAGAAAACACAATGAGTGTCAATTCAGACACAAACTGTAATATCCTCTCAATGAGAGTTAGAATCCTTAAAACAAACTTCGTGTCAATTAAGACACAGACTAGAACTAATGAAAATCAACTTGATAGTTGCAAAAACTCCTTCACCCATAAGAGGTACCTGAAGAGGTATAAAAATACTAATGAACTTTAACAATTTGACTTTACTAAGCTATAAGGTTGAGAAGACTCGAACATAGTCAGGTTGACTACAAGATGTTCAGTGAACTTGTCATTCTAATGGTTACAGCCGAGAGAGGCTAAAGAAGAATACTCAAATCCAGAAGAGGTAGAATATATAATACTTGTATTCTATTGTTGAAATAGTGGATTAAGTCCCCCACTGTACTAATATAAAACTAGATGCTAACCCGCGCGTTAGGCAGATATATTTTTATTTATTTATTTAGTTTAAGTGGATTTAAAAAAATTAATATGAAGTTTTCTGTCCGAATTGTTCAAGGATCCACAATTTAGGAGTTATATCAATAATATATATACAATTGTCCCAATGTAATTTGTAGAAGAGAGGTACCATTTTTAGACGAATGACTTAAATAAATGAAGTAACATATTAATATTGAGATTGATGGATATGTCAATTGATGAAGTAATGTATCTGAAAGTTGATATTAAGAGATAGACTCAATTGATATACAATTGAGATACAAAATGTATTACTTTATTGCTGAAACTGTAAATGACTAAAGTGAAATATTTGGAAATACATTCATCTTGTATTCCCGATTATAAGTTTTTAAGTTTTTTTTGGATAGCTATGAGTTAAACAAAATGAAGGTGGGGAAAGTAAAATTTTATGTGATACCTTGGTGCAGGGTACATTTATGTCATGTCACATGAGGGACAATTGTATTGTTGGCCTTTTTGAGTTAATTTTGTGAGACTATTTTCACATCTAATGTAATTCCATCAAAATTTGTAATCAATGTCATTGATGGTGGCACAGATTGTGAATTCCCTTTCTTGTATTCCATTAGTCATGTAGAGTTTGAATTTGATGATGATGATCAAAACGATATTACAGCAGCAACTATAGTGATAAATATAATTTATGTTTCGCCGTTTTTTTTTAAAGAATATTCTTTTTTTTTTCAAAACAATACGGAATAGTAAACATCACTTAAAGTCGACACACACAATTATAAAGTTTTGAGTTCGAACCCATAATATAATGTTTTAATGTTTTTCAACTGTTGTCCAAATTTTAAGTTACATGTTATTTTTTGATATTAAATAGTGCATAAATAAGTAAATAATCGAAATGTAAATTTATCATGTATATAATCTCTCAATTTGATGTATAAAATATAATTCAGCAAAATCATGTGATTGCATGTATATATGTGGTGCTAGGTAAGTAGATAGGTATGTATTACATACATATTAGTATATGGTGATGGAATTATGAATTACATAATAGTTAAAAAATTGTAAGTCCACCTGAACATTAGGTTCCCACTTCGTGGCCATTATATGTTTCAATGTTGTTTGATTCCTTACCATTCTTTTCTCTGGTGTACTGTGGGAAAAATCTTGAGGTGGTATTTCTCTAACTCCATCTTCTTTACTTTTACTAGATTCCCTGTAAACATAATATGTTTTGAAAATTGTTTTTGTAATTTTTTTTATTAATTTGAATAAGGACTTATAGAATGATATTGAAAATAGAGATTAAGTGAAAAGAAAGAAGACAAAAAGATGTAAAAGGTACACCTTTGTGAAAGCATGTTGAATTCTAGTATGTCTAGGTTAATACAAACCCTTTTTGTTGAAGTTGAGTTGATTGAGTAGTCATTTGTAATTACAATAAATAAGTTAATGTGCACTAACACTTACAGTATAAAGAATAAGAAATGTATTAGAATTTTGTTGAAAAAAATGAAATGAATTTTAATTTTGAGACCTCTAAATTTTTTACCTATTGTTGATGTTATTGCAACAATCATAGGGCCATCATGTAACTTGTGATGGACAAATACATTTTGAAAATCAGCAACTATGTTCCTCCATAAAGTGACTTTGATAATTTCACCCCTAAAAATTAAAGAAAAAATAAAAAACAAAAAAATTGGTTAAATGTTATTAAGCAATGGAATTATAATAATGTTATTGCGTTTTGAATTTAAATTGTTTTGTATTTTATATTAAAATTTGTTACCCATGCATTTTGATTTCTAGTCTGAGTATTTTTGCAGGCTTTGTCAACAACATAAACTTGCTCTTCATGTCCTAGAGCATGCAATGTTCCAATGATGTCTGCAGTCGAAAAAATAGTTAGTACCAAATGATGTTTCTTTGATAGTTTAGAAGTTGAATTTTCTATTGAAAGAATGATTACCCATTAGATTTATTTTATCTCCCAATCTTTGTGCTAGTGATTTGAATGAAGTAAACTCAAAGTAATAGTTTTGAATGGTAATTTTTGGGTCTTGGATTTTGGTTACAATAGTTGTCTTAAAAAACAATGCCTTCTTTGTTCCTACGATAGGTCTGAAGAATCATTTGCTGATGATATTTTTAGATTTGTTATGTTGTATATATCACCCTCTTGTATACTATTTTTGAAAGTTGAGAGAAGTTCTTTCTTGATTGTTGCATGCAAAGGTGTTTCCTGTGAGTAAAAGTCAAATAGTTTTAGACCTGGTCATTCAAAAAGGTTTAAATATATTTGCATTTCAATAAAATAAAATGTGGAAACAAAGTTGATATATATATATGTATACACACACACACATAATTGAATGCAAATAAAAATCTTCAATCATTGTGATTGTATACCTTTTCATCCAACAAAATCATGTCCAAAGAGATTGGTTCATCCTCACTTTGTGTGGTGTAGATAGTAAACATGCGAACAGCTCGAACTTTGATACTCTAATTATCGCGTTGATCATTAACATATTCAAGAAAAGTATAGTCCATCTAAATTTGTTTTGCAAAGTTTGTATTTCAAAGATGTGGGGTTTTTTGTTCTGTAAATCGAGTCGGAGAACAAAAAATATTTTTATTTGATTTTCTACTTTGGATATTGGTAAATATATATAGTATATAAATATTTAGAAATGATGGACAAAGTCATGTCTCTTTGAATTTTGATCAGTTTTATTTTACTAAATTTAATTAAATTTAATTTGTTGTTTCAATGTGTTAATTGACATGAAATTAAAGTAATTCATTTGCAATTATTTGTATTTGATGTATACTTGAAATTGTTTGACAATTAATATTTTGTAGCTGAATTGTTATAAATTTTGGATTTCAGTTTTGAAACCAAAAATGTGGGATGTGTACTTGTAATTGTTTGACAATTAATATTTTGTAACCGAATTGTTAAAAATTTGGATTTCAGTTTTGAAACCAAATTTTGGATTTCAGTTTTGAAACCAAAACATAGTATCCATTAAAAAACCGACCCTCTGCAAACCAATGTCACACATTTTCTCGTGTACTAATAAATCCAACAAAAGAAGTCCTAATCTATTAGTAAATTAATTACATAGTTAAGGAATGGAAGAGAATTTATAGAATCAAATGTGACACAGAGGTGTGACACCACAAAGATCGATGATTAAAATTATCGAAGCCATTAACTTTAACATTTGATAAAAATTTCCACAATACATGCAGTTTGTAAAAACAATCGACAAAATAATATGCATCCTATTTAGTTCATTATAAGATGTAAAATATTAAACATGTACAGGATCAAACACTATAAATAATATGCATCCTATTTAGTTAATTAAACATGTCTGCAAGTAAATTACCCGCTTATCCCTCACGTTTTTAGTCTTAAAGTTATATTTTTATTTAGACTTAATGAGAGTGTTAATGAGAGTGTTCAATTTATCAAAATTCAATTTATATCTCATTCAAAATGAGATTCGTAACACAAAGTAAAAAGACCCCCCAAAAAGTTCAAGTAAAGTCCAGTTCACATAATAATAACTTGATGAAAAAATGTGTTTATGCATCAATACAAAACAGAAATGTTTCAATTTCATATTTTAATATATATATATATATATAAAAGACAATTTTAGGGACAATTTTGAGGAAAATTTAAGGACAATTTTAAGAAGTCTGTGACCACCATGGAGCATCACCAGTTCTGATAATAGATATTCACGAAAGAGTGCATTAAATGGTAAGAAGAGGTTGTTATCTTGTGATTTTTGTTGAAGTTTCTATAAGTATTATGTGATGAACATTTTAGATTGACATTGGCAAATTGAGTAACTTAATAGGAGATTTAATTGTAAATTACCCAACTTTGTCTATTCAATCAAACATAATGCATACATAATGTGTTTCTCTAACCTGTGAATAAGGGTCTTGTTATGATATTTGCTGCTATAATACGGATCTTGTTGATCTTTCAGGATTTCCTTGTCATTCTTTAATGACGGCTTTTTCCTATTACTGCAAACTTGATTGATATTCTTAACAATAGAATTATGAAAAATCAAAGAAAGAAAATTACCAATCGTGTCATGACAATGATATGTAATTAATGAAAAAGAGACACTTACTTTTGAAGCCTTCTTTCTGATCATCGTGAATAGTTTTGGTGTGCTAATTAATTAATAATCAAAGAATGTAAATCATATTAATATTGCATAGTCGTGCCATATTGTTTTTTAAGATTCAAAAAAATTTCATTTGACATTAGAATTGGTGTTTTGATTTGGGGATCATGTCTCGTGTCATAAACTTGTTGTACTTTTTTGTTTGATTTTTGGGATGGAAAAATAACATATTAAATTTAAAAAGGTATGTATATATTTATGGGCAATGTAGATATGCAAGGTTGTGTAATGTTATAACATTTCTATAATAATGCCAACTCAATAGGATATTTAATTGTAAATTACCTAACTTTGTCTATTCCATCAAACAAAATGTATGCATAATGTGATTCTCTGACTTGTTAAGTTGAACTTCATATATGTTCTTGGATTCTTCTGATTTTTCTAGTTTAGTCGCAAGTAATTGAGTCTTTGATACTGTTTCTACTTCAACCGCATGAACATTGTCATCAAGAAGTCCACGATCACTTTCCACCTTTGAAGAAAAACGAGACATGAAGCAGAAATATTTAATTTCCACTGAGATTGCAATTATTTGATATTATCATTTTGGGCCAGCACAATTGAAGCCACAAACCAGAATATACTTTGTAAGATTTGAAAATGAGGTAAAATACAATAAGACAAATTCAAAGCATATCACCTCATTATGATGTTTGCTTATGTAATAAGGGTCATGTTGATCTTGCAGGATTTCTCTGTCATTCTTTAATGATGGCTTTTTCCTATTATCGGGATGTTGATTGGTATTCTTAACCACAGAATTCAAATAAATCAAAGAAAGAAAATGAACAGTCGTGTCATCACAATGATATGTAATTAATGAAAAAGAGACACTTACTTTTGAAGCCTTCTTTTTGATCATCGTGAACAGTTTTGGTGTGCTAATTAATTAATAATCAAAGAATGCAAATCATATTAATATTGCATAGTCGTGCCATATTGTTTTTTAAGATTCAAAAAAATTTCATTTGACATCAGAGTTGCTGTTTTAATTTGGGGATCATGTCTAGTGTCATAAAGTTGTTGTACTTTTTTGTTTAATTTTTGGGATGGAAAAATAACATATTAAATTTAAATAGGTATGTATATATTTATAGGCAATGTAGATATGCAAGGTTGTGTAATGTTATAACATTTCTACAATAATGCCAACTCAATAGGATATTTAATTGTTAATTACTTAACTTTGTCTATTCAATCAAACAAAATGCATGCATAATGTGATTCTCTGACTTGTTAAGTTGAACTTCATATATGTTCTTTGCTTCTTCTAATATTTCTAGTTTAGTCGCAAGTAATTGAGTCTTTGATACTGGTTCTACTTCATTATGATGTTTGCTTATTTAATAAGGGTCATGTTGATCTTTCAGGATTTCTCTGTCATTCTTTAATGATGGCTTTTTTCCTATTATCGGGAAGCTGATCGGTATTCTTAACCATAGAATTCAAATAAATCAATGAAAGAAAATTATCAGTCGTGTCATGACAATGATATGTAATTAATGAAAAAGAGACACTTACTTTTGAAGCCTTCTTTCAGAATTTTGCATAGTCGTGCTAATTAATTAATAATCAAAGAATGTAAATCATATTAATATTGCATAGTCGTGCCATATTATTTTTTAAGATTCAAAATTTTTTTATTTGACATCATAATTGGTGTTTTAATTTGGGGATCATGTTTAGTGTCATAAAATTGCTGTACTTTTTTGTTTGATTTTTGGTATGGAAAAATAACATATTAAATTTAAATAGGTATGTATATATTTATGGGCAATGTAGACCTGCAATGTTGTGTAATGTTATAACATTTTGAGCGAATTAAATGTCTACAATAATGCCAACTCAATAGGAGATTTAATTGAAACAAAATATAATGCCAATTCAATAGGAGATTTAATTGTAAATTACCCAACTTTATCTATTCAATCAAATAGAATGCATGCATAATGTGTTTCTCCGACTTGTTAAGTTCAACTTCATATGTATTCTTGGCTTCTTCTGATTTTTCTAGTTCAATCGCAAGCAATTGTGTCTTCGGTAGTGGTTCTACTTCAACCGCATGAACATTTTCATCCAGAAGTCCATCTTCACTCTCAACCTATGAAGAAAAAGGAGACATTAAGTATAAATGTGTAATTTCAAGTGAGATTGCAATTATTTGATATTATCACTTTGGACCAGCACAATGGAAGCCAAAAAACCAGAATATACTTTGTAACATTTGAAAATTAGGCAAAATACAATAAGACAAATTCAAAACATATTGCCTTTTTCTAATGTTTGCTGCTTTCATAAAGGTCCTATTGAGGTTTCATGATTTCTCTGTCATTTTTAATGACGGCTCTTTCCTATTACTGGGAATTTGATTGGTATTCTTAACCATAGAATTTTGATAAATCAAAGAAAGAAAATTATTAGTCGTGTCGTGACAATGGTATGTAATTAATGAAACAGAGATAGTTACTTTTGAAGCCTTCTGATCATCGTGAACAGTTTTGGTGTGCTAATTAAGTAATAATCAAAGAATATAAATCATTTTAATATTGCATGGTCCTGCCATTTTTTCTTAAGATTCAACAAAGTTTCATTTGAAATCAGAATTGGTGTTTTAATTTGGGGATCATGTCTAGTGTCATAAAGTTGTTGTACTTTTTTGTTTGATTTTTGGGATGGAAAAATAACATATTCAATTTAAAGAGGTATGTATATATTTTATGGGCAGTGTAGACATGTCAGGTTGTGTAATGTTATAACATTTTGAGCGAATTAAATGTCTACATACATAGTTGTCGAACACGACCCCTGGCAAAAATGAAAATTGAAGGATATATAGACAAAGAGTTGAGTGTAATTGAAATCCAAGTGAACTGCCAACAACCAAAAAATTCATGACATCAATTCGATTGATTGAGAAAATTTCTAAGTAATAAAAAACATAAGCTATTAACTTGTTTAGGGATGTATAAATTGCAGAAAAGAGTTAAAATGGTAAAGTTAAAAACAATAAACCTGAGTAATAGCATTTTTTGTACACTTTTCTGAGTTTTCGATATTGATTGTAACCCTGTGCATAGTTCAACACATCCAAATCACATGTAAAGATCAAAATAATGTTAATAAAATAATGATTGGTTGTTAAAATATTTGTACAATATATAAATGTTCAGTGAACAGTCGGTACCAAAGATTCTATACAAATGTTATTGTGTTACCTGCACAATCATGTAAACAAACAACTAAAGAATCTCTTTGTACACAATATTTAAGACCTTGTTTTCACTGGGCTGGTCATCGTCGTTACTAATAATATGTAATCCATTTCGATTGGTTACTCTCGAGATGGCGACATACAATTATTCGTGAGTAAATACTTGTTTAGGCAAATATAATCCAACATGTTGCAACGATTTTCCTCGACTTTTATTTATTGTCATGGCAAAACATATTGATATAGGATATTGTCTTCGATTAAGAATAAAATGTCAATTGGATTCTAAAGGCGACAAAGATATTCTTAGAATGACAACTTATCTCTATGACAGATCCACTCTACACTTCTTCTTCAACAAACCATTTTCCATTTTGTGTGACTTTCATTCTTGTATCATTACATAACCTAGCTCCTTGATTCAAATTTCTCATTAACATAACTACTGATCCTTTTTTGAGCGTTATAATGTGTGATGGCAACCCCGGAAATTTGAGTGTATTCAAAAACTCAGTACAATAAAGAAGATCTTGATGTTGAACATTGAAATCTGTCTTACAAATTGAGTCTAATGATAAATTGATCCTTTCTTCGCTTGTGAAGTTATTCAAAATGCAGTGATTTATATCGTCAACTATTTCATTTGTAGATGTCAAGATAGGTCGCGACAAAAGGTAACTTGTGTCCCCAATGTGGCTATTTAAATATGGATAAATAGTGTCAACTATAGATTGAATACCATCATGTGATTTTGGGAGGATCAAATTTTGTTCTATTGATATCCAGGATTCTCCGATATCTCCGATATTCAAGCATTGTTTTCCATCACCTACATCAATTATCCAATCTGCGAACTTTTGCATTGCATATTTTGAGATTGAGTCCAACTCATTTCATTGTAGACACATGTTTTTACGTAGCAAATGAACCTCACATGATTTTCAAAGGTATGAATTTTTTATGCAAGCTTGGATCATATCATGCCTATCACCTTGTCAAACTACAGGTAAAATTTGACGAAAATCACCACCCAATACAGTAGTTATTCCACCAAATGGTTTCAAATTGTAGTCTTCTTTGATTCCTTCATAATATCATGAAGTGATCGATCTACTTCTTCAAAGCAATAGCAATATTTGTTGGCCATGGGTGCCTCATCCCAAATAATTAAAGATGTTTGCATAATTAATTTAGCAAGATGTGTGCCTTTATTGATTGAACATGTTGAAGCCTCATTTGGATTCAAAGGTAATTAAAATCTAGAATGTGCAGTTCGGTCACCTGGTAGAAATAGAGCTGCAATGCCAGAAGTTGCAACAGCTTGAGCAATCTTACCGTCCGATCTTAATTTTGCAAGTAGTGTTCACCAAAGGTAAGTTTTTCCTGTTCCACCAGAACCATACACAAAAAAGTAACTTTCCAAAGATCAAGGTAATTGATTGAAGCACAAAATCATGAATTGCCTTTTGATCTGAATTAAGACCGTGTAGCAACTAAGAGTATTCTTCATGCATTTTTAACATATCACAATTTAGCTCCTCTGTAATAAGACGGTTGTTCGTTTCCTCAATTACATTGCTATTGGGAATGGTCATTCCTTTGTAATCTTCCAAAGACTTCCCGACCTTTCTAAGATACTTTTCTATCTCTGAAAGCGCATAGTTTTTTAATTGGTCATCTGAAAAATGGAAGTCGGGGAAGTTTAGTAGTCGACATTTCCTGTATAAAATATCTTCAGAAAGCAATTTCGAATTAGATTCCCAAAGCAATCATAGATTAATAACAGTATAATTCAGTAAAATTGTTGAGAAGAGTTGACGTAGTTGAATTCCAATACCCTATACTGCTGCTTCTTTACTACAATCATCTAATTCTTTATCATCTTCTAGTAAACCAAGTGCATAACATGCGTCCTTATAAATTAGATGTACGAGCCCATTAACAGTTTTAATTTCTTCGAATGAACGACTGCCTCGTACTTCGTTTAAAAGCATTCGTTAATAAAAAATTTCTCTAGTTGTGGGAGGAACATAATATATTCTTCCAACACACCTTCCATTTTTCCGTCTAGTCCACTTTTTGTTGGTCTTGTTCCAAACATATTTAGTAGGAAATTCTGCATATGTTAGTTGTCAAACTTCCATGTCATCATCCACTCTGTGAACATCGTGGTTTCAATTCCTTCTCTATTTAAAATGGTAGAAATACGCATAGACTCTGGGAAATATATTGTTTGCTACCAATGGAAGTGAAAGAAAAGGCGTTCGACTACTGGTTCTCTAAAAAACATATTAAACTGGAAAATTCTCCACGAAGCCTCTGATGGAGAAATGTATCTACAGTAAAGATACTCTTTAATTTCAGCACGAAAGTGCATTGAACTTGTAGAACTGTTATCAAAGTTTTCTACATTAGAAATGACTGCTCTACCTCAATCAAGACCTTTGTTGATATAGATATTTAACTGATCTAGAATGATTGCAAACCTCAACATTAATATGGGCATCATATTCTGTCAAAAGATTTCTATTGTATTGGACCACATAAAGACTATCAAGTTGGTTGTCATTTTTCAAGATGTATCGACCACCATTTTGTCGCATATAGATAGGGAACCCATCTTCATCTATTGATGTTTTATCATCAAATCTCTTTGGATGATGCTTCCCACATTTTCCATTAACCATACATGGAGATTTTTTATTTAAAATACCACATGGTCCATGTATCATAAATCACTCAACTGCACTAAAAGTAAAAGGGTCAATATCTTTATCTGCAATTTATGTCGATATGGTGACATCAATCTTAGATGGTGTTTGTATTTTATCTTAGGAATGTAACAACACTAATATGTGGGCATGGGGAAAACCTCTTTTTTGAAATTCAACGGTGTACACAACTGTTAAAAAAAAGGAAACACATGATTAAAAGGAATGAAATAAATAAAAACATTATGGGATATTTTTATTTTAATATTCATAGATTTTAGTAGCATATGAAAATTGTTACATACGATAATAGGTAGTGTAGATAAATTTTGATATTTTTTTAGTTTGTAGATTAATCAAAAACTAAAATGAATTAAAATTGTGACAAAATACATTACCTGCTGTGACTTTGCCAAATATTTGTTGATGTTTAATATCATTGATTAGCTCACATAACTTAATAGAGAAAACACGACTAATGATGTCAGGTCTGTCGTCACTTTTTTATCATTCAATGGTTTCAAGGAAAAATTGTATTTCTGGCTATTTTGGGTTGCATGTGAATGTTAAAAATAAGTCGGGATATCCAGCATATCGACATATAGTCATCGCATCCTGAGTATGATTTCAATTGTTAATTATTGACTTAAAAAAAATACGTCTTTGAAAAATGACCATCAATTTAGAGAGACGTTGATAAAATTCAAATATAGGCAGCCTAAGAGGATTTATTTCAAAACAAAACATATTGGAAGCCACAAAGATTTTTTGGGTATGTATATATAGATAGTGAAATAATTATTTACTTGATAATTTTGAACATGATATCGCGGTCCATCTCTATAAGACGATGGAAGGATTGTCATTTTACCGACGGAATTTGTCATGACGTCTCCTTAATTAATAGCATCTCTCAATCCACTATATAGTTCTGCACGCAATTGCTTTTGATTCTTTCTATTCCAATTGATTCTAACTTCTTCGATGGAACAAACGCCCATCCGTAATAATGTTTGTGCCTCTCCAGCTTCTTGTTGCAAGCGAAAAGAATAATATTGTCTCATAGTAACTGTTTTTCACCTGTAGCAGCTCCCAATTTCTGGATTTCGATGACTTATTCCAATCCTATAACCATATTCTCTATAGGGAAATAATAATGGGTATTGTAGTGCAAAGAAACTGGAGTGCAATTATGTAATTCTCTGAAGACCAATTGTTTTGTGTTCAACAATTATATCCCGATGACTTTCTTCATTTGATCTTTTATCAATTAAAAGCGCTACAACTTCTTGGTAAAAGGACAAGTAATTTTGTCTCCCATCAGTTGCTAAGCAATCTTAGTTTCAATTCTCCAACATCATGGTGATCATATTTATCTTTGACCATCCTAAATGATTTTACCAAGACATTGTGATTGTCCAGCATTGTGATTTTACCAAGACATTGTGATTGTCCAGCATATCACCTTGTATAAAGCCTAATCTATTTGAGATCTCATTTTTGGTGTCATGTATAAAAAGTTGGGCAAATTTGGGCTTTTCTCCATTCTCAGGGCATAAACAACCAAGTAAGTGGTAGGTCTGTCCACTGATTCGAAAGACATAAGGGTCGCCGTGTTTGTTGATTTCATAGTAAATTTTTAAACCCATAGATGTAAATGCAAAAGCCGCATTATAAATTCTAATGTTACAACGGAAATATTTTGCTGCACTATCTCCATCATAATCAAGCAAGTCAGAAAGCAAAGTTGGTGGAAATTTTAGTAATGGAAGTTGCACCCGACCTTCCATGCAACATATACAAAACTTTGGATGTTGAGGGTAGTGAAGAGCTCCACAACATTCACAAACACATGTCGGCCTTCAAAAATTCCAAGTTCCATTGATGGAAGCTAATCAAGAAAATAATTTTTTTTAGAATGCAAACCATATAAGTAGACCGAATATCAATAAATGTTAGCAATCCTTTTGTTTAAAATAATGATTAAAATATTTTAGAAGTTACCTGTTTTTCTATGGGTGGCATTGGAAATTGTAGATGATGACGGATTAGCTTGGGTAGCTTGTCTAACGACTGCAAAAGGACATAAATGGAACAAATTACATGATATTTTGGAGGCAAATAATTTCATCCATATACAATAAAATTGTTGGCAAATTTTTTGAGTAAGGACCTGAATTGGATTTTGAAATCATATTCCTATGCAAATGCAATAATTTCTACCTTGTACATCTTGCTTGTGGAGATTGAGCATGTTGTGACGAAATAGAGTGCTCAACTTCTACATGAAGCCAGTCGATAAAATGATCAGTTACAATAATCTCAAATAAGCTAAAATGAAGCAATTTCTTTCTTTTAAACCTTGCAAGTCGACACTGGACAAGTTTTTCCAAGTGGTCTTGATCAACCTCTACAAAATTTATTACATTTCATCATTGGTACAAAGAAAACTTCATGTAGTAGGAGACTGGACTCCAAGCAGGAATCATGTACCTATCCCTAAATTTCTATAAGAAAGGCTTACTATTTAAAGATAGACTCTTGAAAACTATAACAAATTCTTAACAGATTTTTCATTATTCCAAAGTGCATTATCTAAAAATTCATCCCTGTAACACCGTATAAGTCAATATCTCAAAATATTTAGACAAAATGAATAACCAAACAACAGAAACAAATGTGTAAAAAAAAGAATTTTCATGTAGCTTGTAGTAATATACTATGTATAAGAAGAAAGAGATGAGAAGTTAAAAAAAATCTAAAAGGCAAGCCTGCACCAAAAAGTAAGAGGTTCCCACAAAAATCCTTCCTAGCTTCATGAAATGCACCTCATTTTAAATAATAAAGTGAAGCTGCATTTTGCTAAGATAATGTTTTCTGATGACCAGTCTTTTAGCAGTCTTGGAAGACGCATATTTGACGTTTCAATTCAAATGAGCACGGCGGCGAAGTTCTTTTGTTACATTATTTTTGTTGATTCTTATATTTGAAGAAACTAAATGTCCTAAACTGAAGGTATAAATTTACAATGCTACATCTTCACAGGGTTTTAAATGTTTGAAAATTTTTAACATTATGGAAGAAGTTGGTGGAGTTGGAAAGGGAATTACTAAGGAATTCGATGTCGATGTCAATGACAATACCTTGGAAATTCACTTGTACTAGGCAAGGAAAGGAACCACTGCCATTCCTGATAGAGGTGTATATGGACCTATTATATCTATTATCACAGTAACACCAAGTAAATTTTTGTTTATTATTTGTTTTCCATGTTTCTTTCGACTGCCATGCTTTGTCATTTTCTATAAGCATTTCAACTTTGTTGTAGACTTTGAAAATCATTAAGGAGGGTTGTCTGTTGGAGCCATTGCTGGAATTGTGGCTGCATCATGTGTTCTTGTCATGCTGATATTGGTTACCCTTTGGAATATGCTAATAACGCAGTTAATTACTTCTATTATAATTTTTTTTAATAGCATAATATACATAATAAGGTATGAACATGAATCTAAAATATATAATTAGGTATGAACATGATTTTTATATATCCATGCATATTCTTTGGAGGCATAAAAATTACTTTATAATTACATAGGGGTGACAAACTTAAAAGAGAAAGCTGATTTGGATACAATACTGTGGTACCCAACTTTTTTTTCTCATAGAATTTTGTAGAATTAGCTATTTTCCTTTTTAATTGCCTTTATTTTATTCTCTTGCCAAGTTTTTTATAATTCGAATGGTGATTTACTTGAAAATCTTCTATGTTGCAGACCTTCTTGATCTTAAAACAGGTTATTTCAGCTCAAGACAAATTAAAGCAGCCATTATTGACTTTGACCCTACAAATAAGATTGGTGAAGGGGGATTTGGGCCAGTATACAAGGTAACTATGGATAAGATCATAATTATTTGGTTTCTATTTCCAAATTCAAAACATTTTGGCATACCATTTATCCCACCAAACTTCTCTCTATATTCTAAGAAAAGTTTTCTTCTAATGACACGTGTCAGAACTTAACACCTCTATATTGCACCTTTTACCCCACACTTAAATAATAAGGAAGTCCTCTTATGCAATCTAACATTCAGATATAGAAGCCATGAAGAAAAAGTTTTCAAAGCTCTTACTTGGTAAAGATGTTACAGGTGGAAATAAGGGCATTGCTAAAGCCTTGGGACTATCTAATGTCATCACAAAGTTAGCAGGTATGCTCTTCCCAATAATTACATGAAACTTTTTTTTTTTTTATGCCAAATGTTAGTAATTAATTGTTAGTAATGCTAGTGGAGAGATTCTGTTGGTATATAGCTCATAACTTCGTAATAAGTGAGTACGATTTATAAAATTTACTATTTAAAATAAACGCATATAAATATTTTAAACTAATAGAACCATATTATTTCACTTGCAAGAATACATGGTCAGTTTTTATTCATTTCTATTTTTCTTTCGGTTTATTTTATAAGCCAATTTTTGTAATTTTATGATCGTATGCACTTACTCTTTTTGAAAATCTAATCGTAGCAGCATATGGAGGTGGAGGGGATTCACTAATGGTCTTCTCCAAAATCTCTAATTACCTCTCTTATGTATTCATTTTCTCAGGTATCATCAATTCTTTCTCTGTAATATTCTTTTTTCACTTCCCCTAATTCATCTTTGGATTGTGTAACTTAGCGAGATGATATAGACATGCTTGATGAACCTTTTCATTCTAATTTCCTTCGAGACCCTGCTTTTGATAGACCTTACAGAGATGAACTACTTTCTAAAATGGTATTTATTCATCTATCTATTTATCTCATTTCAAAAACCCACCAACTATTCATTCACTCAAAAATCATGATTTCTTTAATTTGCTCCTTCAATTAAAACAGGAATCTGATGAAAAGAAAGTCTTTAAAGGTATTATATACAGTCCATGTAACACTCCAAATTTTATAATAAACTATTTTATTAATTAAATAGGATTTTAGATAATTAATTTTGTGTTAAAATTATTTTAGAATATATGTTGATTAGTTTTATGATTAATTTTCTTTATAGGTGTGTTTTCTATGATGTGCTAATCTTGTACATATTTGACCAAATATGTCATATGAATAATAAATGTTATATTTTATTATTTTATATATTTTTCTAAATATTTTAAAGAATAAGATTTTAGGTGATTTTACGTGTATATGTGAGTTGGTAATTAATGTCATATTTTCTTGTATGTTTAACTAATGTTAAATG
>JBBPBP010009777.1:28698325-28713506 GCA_037974735.1 Cicer chorassanicum | reverse complement strand
ATTTCCTTATTTTTATATATGTGTTATGCCATTGTGATTTTATATATATTTATTATGATATAATAACAAATATAAAGTGTGATTTGTTTTATAGTTTTTATTATTCTCTAATGATGGTAATATTTTAATTTGAGTGTTTTGAAACATAAGTATTATTATAGTGATAGTTTTGAATATAAGAGTTTTGGTTATTAATGTGTTTTAAAATATTAGTTACTTTATTTTTTGTGTTTAAAAAAAAATAGCTTTGGTAATTGTTGGTAAAAAAAATAAGTAAATTGTGATTCATGGGTTAGGCCTATATGGAATAATTAAATAATAATAATAATAATAATAATAATAATAATAATAATAATAATAATAATAATAATAAAATATAAGGAAGGAGGAGTAGGAGGAGCCGCCTAAGGAATAGAAAACATAAATTAGGATTATTGTTTCGCACCGATGACCGATAACTGTTTCAGAAAAGTTTCTCCATTTTCCCCCAAATTTCAGTATGTTGTTTTATTCATTTATCTAGTTAAATAAACATACTTCCTCAGATTTTTAACCATCCAAATTTCTCTCTAAAATACCCGACTTCTCCGTTTATAAAATTCCTTATTTTGTATTGTTCTTCTTCACCGTAACTCTGACTTAAGTGAAACCAACGCCAAAACGACCGTGCGAAAAGTGGCTATATTATCCACTGATTGGTTTTTTGATTTATGGTAATTTTTCTTGACCGAATTACGAATTTAGTTTTTAGAGTAGTTTCTCATAATTTATTTTTGACGTTTACCCATAAACTGTCGAGTTAGATCGATTGAAGGACAAAGAGTCAAAGAACAAAGACTGTTTTCTCGTGGAATCTTATTCTTGTGTAAAAGCGTCGAAATAAGGTAAGGGGTGAGAGAGCGTTTGAATTCATGGGTGAAATATATTGTGAGATGAACGGGAAAACCGTATTTCCCAACGATTCATCCGGGGTTTGCTACGTACGGCAGTAGCCCTTTGAGGGATAAATTAATTAATGTGTAAATATGGAAATTGTGAGATTCAAATTTAGAATAGAAATATTTGTAAGGTATTGATTATTTAATTTCTTTAAATGTGTGGTATTTGATGTTATTGTGATATTGAGTATCGAATTAATTTTATGTATATGTTTGATTAGATGAGTTTATGTGATATGATAATAAAAGATGAATGTGTTGTGATAATTTTATGTGATGATGATGATGTATGAATAATAATTGTGATTTCATAAATTTGTGATATGTTTATGTGATGAGTTATGTAATGATGATGATGTGTGATTTATAAAGTGATGTTATGAATTGGTGATGAAAAGATTGAAGTAACCCTTGATGAAATAATTGTGATTCCAATTTGTGTTTGAGATGACGGTCTAAATGGAGTATCATAGGCCAACGAGAGGAGAAAATAAATATTGAGAATTTGTGAAGTGGAGATTATTTTGTCATTATATAGGTAGGGCCTGACAAGCCTAACGATTCCGGGGAAGTACAACTGAATTGAGCCTGATCGTGGCGGTCTACTATTGAGCCTTAAGGCAACATTGTTAGACCTTGGAGGTATTCGGGTGGGGAATTCCTAGGTGACTTGGAGGTAGCACTCCAAATTTCGGGAGCTACCATGCAACACACGTTTACCTCGACTGTTGTGTATATGTGTCTCGGGTTGAGTTAGGGGATCTATGAGGACATGGCCAATTGGAATTGTCCGTCCACCGGGATGGTGGCATAATATCAAGCCTCCTAACCAACTACTTCAGAGTTAGAATGGTACCACATTGTGAAGTAAAGTCTAAGCTCATGCATAGCATTGCATTTTCTTGTGATTGTTTTGTTGTGATTAATATGTGTCGTGTGCGATAATAATTCTTCTTAGATGATTTGATGTTATAGTAAAATGTATTGACTTTCCTTGAGTGGTTTTGACTTTATAATGTTATGTTTTTCTTTGAAGAATGTTTGTCTAATGATACGGTTTATTTAGAATTAATTGCGTGTTCTCCTTACTTATATTATACTATTAACATGATTTCAAAACTCACCTCCTTCGTTGTTTGTGTTTGACTGGCTTGGCCCTACGTTTGCGAAATCGCATTACAGGTTAATGAGTCTTGAAGTTCAAGTTTAGGAGGAACCCCGCTCTGATAGGTGATACCAGGAAAAAAAATAGTTGTAATGTGTATTTTACTTATGTAATTACAAATGACTTTTTATATGAAAACCTTAGTACGAGTAAGTCTTGGGAATTAAATCAAGAAATTCTAGTTAAATCAAGTTCATTGAATTTTAATTGAGGAACAAAGTTGAATTGTTACATATGTATTTAGAGAAACGTGATATCCTAAAATATATATAAAAGTTTTTATTTTCTTGAAAAGATTTTCTTCATCCGCCGCGAGTTTTCTTCAAATAATTTAGTATAAATTATTATAAATGTTATTTTGGGGTTTAGGGTGTCACATTAGCCTTTTTTTGTAACACCCCGACCCTCCGGTGATATCGGCGATGTTAATCACAATCTTCTCGCTCCCCCTTTTCCCACTTGGAAATATAGCGAGTTTTTGCCTTCTGTGGGAATGTGATGAGGCAGTACTTATCCCTTAGGTACCGGGCTCGATTCCCACAGAAGGCAAAAACTTTCAATTACTCATTATATTTTTCTATAATATTTTTATAATGCATTTTTTTATTGGGAGTAATATTTTACAGTTAGGGTGAGTAATGATTTCAGTTATTCCAGTTATGGTGAGTAATGATTTCATACGTTTAAAATTCAATTACTTATTAAATTTAATGGAAAAAAACCACCTAAGCTTTAATAAATATTGTCATAAAAGTTCTTTATCTAATTCTTTGTATTATCTCAAAATGGTAACGATAATAAATCAGTATACCAAGGCTCGGTCCAAAGAAAGTGTCAACGACCCTCCGCGGTAATGATTTCATAAATTGAAAATTCAATTACTCATTAAATTCAATGGAAAAAAAAATCACCTAATCACTCATAAATATCGTCATAAATGTTTTTTTTATATAATTCTTTGTATTATCTGAATGTGGTAACGATAATAAATCGGTACAAATCAGTAAGGTCAACTCAGTCCAAAAAAACTGGCAACGTTCCTTCATGGTCTGCTTCTGCTTCGTCATCGTCGAGCGTCTCGTAGAGTCTCGATTCAAAATCATTTTTCTTCGACGTCTCTCCGCGGTAACTTCAAAAACGCTCATCCACAATTATTCCAATGACTTCATACGTTGAAATTCAATTACTCATTATATTTTTCTATAATATTTTTATAATACATTTTTTTATTGGGAGTAATATTTTACACTATCAATTACACATTAACAATCCTCCTTTCATGGACAATTTTTCCAGTTTGAGTAATGATTTTATATGTTTAAAATTCAATTATTTATTAAATTTAATGGGAAAAAACCACCTAATCTTTCATAAATATTGTCATAAATGTTCTTTATCTAACTCTTTGTATTATCTCAAAATGGTAACGATAATAAATCAGTATACCAAGGTTCGGTCCAAAGAAAGTGTCAACGTCCCTCCGCAGTAATAATTTCATAAATTGAAAATTCAATTACTCATTAAATTCAATGAAAAAAAACCACCTAATCACTCATAAATATCGTCATAAATATTTTTTATATAATTCTTTGCATTATCTCAATGTGGTAACGATAATAAATCGGTACAAATCAGTAAGGTCAACTCGGTCCAAAGAAAGTGGCAACGTTCCTCCATGGTCCGCTTCTGCTTCGTCATCGTCGACCATCTCGCAGATTCTCGATTCGAAATCATCTTTTTCGACGTCTCTCCGCGGTAACTTCGAAAACGCTCATCCTCAATTATTCCAATGATTTCATACGTTGAAATTCAATTACTCATTATATTTTTTTATAATATTTTTATAATACATTTTTATATTCGGAGTAATATTTTACACTATCAATTACACAGTATCAATCCCCCTTTCATGGACAATTTTTTCAGTTTGAGTAATGATTTCATACGTTTAAAATTCAATTACTTATTAAATTTAATGGAAAAAAACCACCTAAGCTCTCATAAATATTGTCATAAATGTTATTTATCTAATTCATTGTATTATCTCAAAATGGTAACGATAATAAATCAGTATAAATCAGTCAAGGTCAAGGCTCAGTCCATAAAACAAACCCCCAAATCTATATTTTGTTGTCACCATATTATGCATTTTTTTATAAATTTTTTTATAACATTATTATGCATTTATAATTCTTTCACGTTATCTTATGAAATTTTTAATTAATATCCGTGCAACGCGCGGCCCATAATCTAGTTTAAATTTTAAATACACAAAATAACTTTTCAACTTAGCATATATGTTTGCATTTACTTTGCTAAGTACTTTCAATTTTAGAGACAAATTATTGTTTTAATTTAAGAAATCATTCATGACTTTAATTAATTCAGATCGAGTTCAGTAAAAAAGTACCTCAATTTCTTCATCTGCTGATTCACTTCCAAAGTTAGAATCTGAAATAGCCCGATTTTTTTAAACAAATTCAAATTCATAATAAAGAAAGAAATATCTTTGGATAAAATATTTAAGTCGTATCACAACGACAAGAGTCAACAATAATTACAAACAGCGGAAATGGTTTTGAAATGAAAATCCAAAGTATTTAAAATAGAAAAATACACTGGGACTGTGAGACCTATCCAACCTAGCTCATACCCATGGGGTATTCTCGGCAGACACCTGTACAAAAGCACTGCCCCAAGAATTTTAACTTCCCCACGTCACATCAAAAAGTGGTACAAGGACCCATCAAAATAAAAGTCAAGCTGACAATATAAGGTATAGATACAGTCTTTTAAAATGAAATAAATACAACCACAAAAGAAAGACGTCTAGCCCCTATCAAACCATCTAATCTGATCATGCCACAAAAATCCTTCTAACACAGCCACGGTCAGATAAGACTAACTGTGTTCCCAACTCCAGGGTACTAACCGATATGACGGTCCTGATCCTCATCTGAGGGCAAAGCCCAGATTTCCACAATAATTGAAAAGGTCACCAACCGAAATTAACAAATATAACATAGCATTTAAATTTTAAATGCACAAAATAACCTTTCAACTTTGCATACATGTTTGCATTTACTTTGCTAAGTGCTTTCAATTTTAGAGACAAATTGTTGTTTTAATTTAAGAAATCATTCATGACTTTAATTAATTCAGAACGAGTTCAGTAAAAAAGTACCTCAATTTTTTCATCTGTTGATTCACTTCAAGAGTTAGAATCTGAAATAGCCTGATTTTTTTCTTTAAACAAATTCAAATTCATAATAAAGAAAGAAATACCTTTGGATAAAATATTTAAGTTGTATCACAACGACAAGAGTCAACAATAATTACAAACAGCGGAAACGGTTTTGAAATGAAAATCCTAAGTAAATAAATACAACCACAAAAGAAAGACGTCTAGCCCCTATCAAACCATCTAATCTGATCATGCCACAAAAATCCTTATGATACAGCCACGGTCAGATAAGACTAACTGTGTTCCCAACTCCAGGGTACTAACCGATAGGACGGTCCTGATCCTCATCTGAGGGCAAAGCCCAGATTTCCACAATAATTGTAAAGGTCACCTACCGAAATTAACAAATATCACATAGCATTTAAATTTTAAATGCACAAAATAACCTTTCAACTTAGCATAAATCTAGAAAGGGTTTTCATATGCCAAACATACATGATCAAAGTTGAAAAATGAAGTTTTTAACAAAACTGAACTGTCGTATTCGAATACAGCATCCTTGTATTTCAATACAGTGCTATTTTACAAGGAAAAATTGAATATCTGTATTCGACTACACATTGCTTTTAGCCAAATACAACTGCTAAAATTTGCAGATTTCAGTTTCAAAAATGTTTCGCAATCATTCAACACTTACCACACAAAATCAATCAATCACACTCATCAATTACGGCACAATTACAAACAACCGAGTATGTATATACAACCATCACAGTATATCAAACATGACTTGCGTGCCAAGCACCCTAATGCAATGTGTATATGCCAATGCACATGATTCCGGAATTCCAAACCAAAACCCTCCTCGAAGGGGCGTAAATCATAATTGTACGGTCTCTCACAGGCCAGTACTAATTACCGAGGTGCAGTCTCTCACAATCTAGCACGATTTTCTAAAGTGTTGCCTCTCCCAGGCCTTACACTTATTTCTAGAGTGTAATCGCTCACATATCAGCACATTCTAGAGTGCAATCTCTCACAGATAATCCTCGTAAGGATAAGATGAACCAACAAATCACATGGCATCATCCCGTGGCCCATTTGGTCACCACTATCACCATGTCCCATCCGGTCACCATGTACTATGAAAATGCATGAGCATACTCTGACTTTTTTCACCACAACCATTAAGTAAATGCAGCTATTAAAAGATTCCCCATTTTTAATACTCATTTAACACTAATGATTTTTCAAATTCAACACAGAGCATACTCAAACATATTTACTCATAATCCCGCAATTCACATCAAACCACATCAATTCATTTTTCCACACAATCCACACATAAAACACATATCAAAAATTCATATATTAATTATGAACACATTAATCACACCAAACATGAATCACCACAACCCACACCTCAAACACATTAAATTCAACTTCCACAATTTCACCCATAAATACATTAAATTCATTTTCCACCAATCTACACACAAAATACATCTAAAAAATTCATAATATTAATTATGAACACATCAATCACACCAAACATGAATCACCACAACAACATTAATATATCAGAGTTCCCCCACAGCTAACTCGCTGCCAACGGTCTCGATTCCTTTTCGAGACTCAAGGAGCTAACTACATAAACATAAAAATTTATAACAATTTGTTCACAACTAAAATTTATCCAACCACAACAAAATTCCAAAAATTATAACTTTTTCACACACCAAACTTTTACAACCAAATAATCTACATTATTTAATTAAAACTAAATAAAACAAATATTGTCCAAATCACACTTACGCACACTCGACTATTAAAGCACCAAAAATTTAAGTTATTAAAATACTCTAAACTTTTTCTTGTAAAATTTCAACTTCAATTCAAACTCATTTATTTGAAAATAATTCATTTCGTAACTCAAACACGTCAAAATCATTTTCTTTTTTTGTTAACCACTACTAACAAAATCAACAACATTAATCACACATATAGAGTCCCTATATACAAACTAAAAAAATTAGAAGGAGCCCTGACCTCAACGATAGGGAAACATGTTTCGCTTTCTCTGTTTCTCAATCTCCTTGCCTTAACTTACATATATATATTAACTTAATAATATATATTCATAACTAACTCCCCAAAAATACAAATATATATATATATATATTAAACCAAACCAACAAATATTTAAAACTCTCACACACATCTCCAATTATTTTGATAAAAATATCTACTCTTGTTGCAGCTCAATTAACAGGTAAAATTTTCAGCAACCAGAGATATTTTTAACAAAACTGTCTGGTAATAAATTCTTCGTACATAAATAAATTATTTTTCGACAAATAATTTTAAACGGTCTCAAAAAGATATTTTTGGCATTTAACACACAAAATACCAATAAAATTGGCTAAAAAGCCTCAGAATTCAACATAAAAGTACATCAAATCACAAAAAGTACAAATTAAAACTAAGGGTCTTACATAATCATAGTCAAAATTATGATCAGTGTTGGATTTAGAGTTAGAGTTAGTATGAGCCAGCAGAGCCAAATGTGCTTGCTCTTCATCATCAGAGGATTCATCAAAATCATTCAATGTAGCCATCAAAACGTTCTTCTTGGGTCAGGAGTCTTTCCTCTGATGTTTCTGCTTTTCCAAATTTGGGCATTCAGACTTGGCATGCCCAGGTTCATTGCATCCATAGCAGATGATCTTTTTCTTGTCAGACTTGTCATCTTTTCCTCTGATGGACTGCCTAGAATTTCATTGAGGGAATGGCTTTTTACTAATGTGCCACATCCTCTGAAATTTTTTGAATATTAAAAACAACTCCTCATACTCTAAGTCCACATTTTGGTCATTTGAATCATTATTCTCTGATTTTGTTGTTACCTTTAGAGATTTCTTCTACTTAGATTTCAAAGCCAAGGTCTTATGCTTCTGCTTGGGCTCATCTTCTACAAGCTCAATTTCATGTGATCTCAAGACGCTAATCAATTCTTCCAATTTAAAAATATTCAGATCCTTAGCTTCTAGAATGATTGTAATCTTAGGTCTCCACTTACCTGGTAAACTCCTAAGAATTTTCTTCACATGATCAGCAGCAGTATAACTCTATTCAAGAACATTTACTCCTGAGACCAGAGTCTGGAATCTAGAAAACATTGTTTCAATGTCTTCATCTTCGTCCATTTGAAATAGTTCATATTTTCTGACTAAAACGTTGACATTTGCTTCTTGAACTTGTTTGCTTCCTTCATAAGTCAGATCCAGATTTTCATAGATGCTCTTTGATGTTCTTTGTCATAAATTAGGGTTTCACTTTTGTCCTTGTAAAATCTAGATAATATCTTTCATGTGAACAAATTCTTAATGTATTTTCTTGTGAAAAAATTAAGAGTGTATCTTCTATTGAATAATTCTAAGTGTTTCAAAAACTTATTCATGTGAATCTTCCTTCATACTCTTGATTGATTGGGGCTTGTTCTTGAATATTCAGAAACTCTGATTCGGCTAAGTCTTTTTTCAAAATGAATTCTTTCAATAAGAGTTGTTAACTTTCCATCAGAGCCATTCACTTTCTCGTTGGAGTGAGATATTGTGTTTCTTATATTATAAAAGTTAGAGGCAGAATTTCATGATTTAGAATTAGTGACTTTGGGAAAATCACATTTTGAATCATCAAAGTCAATGCAATATTAGAGGTAGCATTTTGAGTGTGTTACAATTTTTTATTAAGGAATATGAGCTTTGAATGCATGGCTTGAACAATCTCTTCAGAGTTAATGATAGGTTGATATAAACTCTTCAGATGCATGCTGAGTTTTTGCACATCAGAGGCATGTAAGGGCTTTAGAGGCATGTTTCAAATTCAATCTTCTAAGACAGTCTTCACACCCAATTTCAAAGCCAGTCTTCAAACCCAATTATCAGAGGCAATTTTTAGACCTAAACTTTATAGCAAAACATCAGAGGCAGTCTATGTAACCTTCAGAGGCACGTTGCTTTCAGAGGCATATGTTCAGAGGCAGACGCGTATGCTTTTGTATTCCTCTTATCTCATTCTCTGGTCATTTCCTCTAGTAGCTTCCTCTGGTTTTCCTAGTTCGAATTGTTTCACACTTAATGAAGCAATTAGTCCAAACAAATTGTTCTTATAAAATACTTTTGTTAATATCAAAATTATAAGTGGAAAACCAATTTAGTTCCAACACCCCCTTCTTTCTATTTAGGTTGTGAGGCAAATGAGTTTTGGGTATGTTTTTTTCGTTTATCTTTCACAAAAGCTATAAATCCAAATCTTGTACTAGTATATCTAAAATAAAATTTGACTTGGTGGACTTTGAGTTTTTGAAAAAAAAAGTAGTTGGAGTTTTGAAAATTTCTTTTGTTAATGTTGTAGATCTATAAGCTGTGATAATAGATGTCAAAGAAAATTTTGATTTTGAACATTTTATGTTTCGTTTTTTTCAAAAAATGAACCATGTTAAATGGTATTTTTTTTCTTTACTAGATATTGTAGATCCATTTGTTATACTAAAGGATCTATAAGAAAATTTATTTTAGAATGTTTTGGAGTTTTACAAAAACAATTGTTTTACCAATATGATATAAACATGACTTATGATAGTATACCTAAAGGAAAATCAAATTTGAAACACTCTGAGTTTTTTTTTTATCAAAAAAATGAATTTATGTTGAAAATTTTTATCTTTAAGTTTTGTGATTTTTATTGTGAAAAGGTTCTAAAATGTATATTTAGAACCATGGATGAAAGTAATTTTGAAATAGGAGTTTTTCCTCTCCCTCCTTACTCAGGGCGAAACCAAACTTGGTGTTAGGGTTTGGATTTTCAAAAAATTTATTGTGTACAAAGAGGTTGCGAACTTGGATTTAAAAACGCTTGAAAAACCTAAAGAGTACTTATTTAAATTGTTGTTGAAAGTTTTAGGGTTTTGAAAATGTTAGTAAAGTGTAAGATGGTTTTACTACATTTGATCTTTTGGTTTTGGAAAAATTCAAAGTGGTCCCATGATCGTGATGGAAAAACCCTAAAAATATGAGGTTTTGTGAAATAGAACTTCTCCATGATCAATTGATTAGTTTGCTCAAAGGAATTTGAAAACCCTAGAAAAATTTTAGAAAGTGTTAAAGACTAAAATGTTGAGTATCTTGTGATTTCAAAAGGATAAAATTCTAATTTATTTAGGTTATGTTAAAGTAAGTTTTCAAAAGTAATCAAGTTGGGAATTTTGAGAAAACCCGTAATCTTAAAGAATTTTAATGTGATAAATTTTCAAAGATTTATAAGTGTGATGATTTGAAATAAGTCCATATACGTCAAACGATGAGATTTTAAGGTTTTGGGTTCTTTGAGAAAAATATCTGTGTGAAGCTTTATGTAAGAGTTTTATGTTAACAAAATATTTTGTCATGTGTTGTTAAAGACAAAGATTTGTTTCAACTTCAATAATTTTAAGAAAAAAATTGGAAATATTCAATGTCTGGCATAAGTGTTTTGAAAAGGATTTCAAATTTGTTTTCGCCTAAGTGCCTAAACGAAAGTCCTATTAAAGTTAGAGAACTTAATTAGGTAAGAAAACCTAAGAGAAAGCCAAACTCAAATTTTTTTAGATAGTGTATGAACCTGAGGTTCATTTGGGGATTGTTTTAGAAACTTGTATTGATTAAGTTGATTGATTTATTTATTGAGAGGTGTGGTCGGAATCGTCGGATAGGTTATTTTCGCATAGCATAAGTTTATTGTGTGACAAAGTGTCATCGAGGTAAGATCATTTTCTAACGATATTGTATATGCTTGAATGTAAAGTGTGTCTGTATACACGTTCACAATGCTGGTGATGAATACATATGCACATGATTGTTTATGTATTTGATGTGATTACATATTCATAACTGATAAAATATGTGTTTACTATGTCTTATAAAATTGTTGATGATAAATTGGCATGAGTAAGCTCTGTAAAAAGTTATTGATAAAAGATTATTAGTATTTAATAAGTATTAAAAGTATAGCCTTTTAATAAATTCCATTACCTAATAATTGTTGTCACTTGTGGGTCCTTAGTACTCAGTCTTCCACATTTAGAGTTTCATGATTAGCTTAGGGTTTTCCTTGTTGAAGTTTTGTTGTTGTAATGGAAATTTTTTATCTGAAACAATTGTGACTATTTGTGTTCATTGTGAATTGATCAGCTGCGAGTAAGTCACTTGTGTTGACATCATTTTATAAAATGCGGCAATGATTCTAATCGTCGCTTTTGGAAAAGAATTTTGTAATCAAATGTTTTCCTCGGATTTTAAATTAAAGGATGATTATGAATGTTTTAAACATAAGTGTTAATTGTTTAAAAAAAAACACTCTCGCCGTTAAAATTCGGGGTTTACAAATTAGCACAAGTGCATTGGTTTGCAATGATGCTAGGTGTGCTATGAGGTTATGTCTTTTACTAATGAACTTCATGAGAAAGCCAACAGGGAAATCGCACCATAAATTTTTAGTTTGGTTTTTAGCATTTAGAACAAAATTCTTGGAGTGGATTAACTTCAAGTCGAAATTCTTGAATGGGTATAACTTCCAGTGAAAATTCTTGAGTGATTTAGCTTCAAATGGAAATTCTAGGAGTGGTTTAGCTTCAAACGGAGTATAACTTTTATGGTGGAGTATGATTGTTCTTTGGAACTATGATTATCGGTATTGACAAAGAAAGCTAAGATGCACCAATTTCAATAAAGGTGGAGATTGATGAGTTTGGTTGCACTTGAAGAATCTTGAAAGGTTCCACATTAGTTAGAATTGTAAAGGAAAAGGGAGGCAAAGGTTACAAATCTCACCAATTAGCAAAATTTTAATTTTATATCTAACTCTTTTCTTTCTATCTTGTTGTAGAGTTTTGTGAACATAATTAGATATTTTCTTTGGAGAAAGTGTGGTTGTATTTAGATATTTCCACAACATCACCATGTCATATTTCTTATTTTTCTCTTATCATGATGAGGACTTATAAGTGAAAACAATTGAGATGAAGTTGTTAATAATAGATTACTGAGAGAAATAAGTAAAAGAAATTTCCATCCAAGATTTAATAATTGATCCATTCTTAGCCTAGGCAAAGACCATCTTGTTATGATAGAAATGAATAAGAAAAAAAAATAAGTTTTAGCTAATGTAATGAAGAGATCAATTGTAGTTCCAAAAACATCATATGTTTTATTTATTTCAAAAAATTCAGAAACGAATATGTACGGAATACAGATAATTGAACCGCCCAAGTAAAGAACTGTTACAAATAATGAAGAAATTAATAGGTTTAAATAGTAAGCAACGTAAAATAAACCAAATCTAATACCCGAATATTCAGTTTGATAACCCGCTACTAATTCTGCTTCTGCTTCTAGTAAATCAAAAGGTAATCTTTCACATTCTAGGGAAGAAATTAGAAAAACGATGAAACCCATAGGTTAACGCCACAAATTCCATCCCCAAAAACCATATTTTGATTGCGCATCAACTATATCAATTGTACTTAAACTATTAGATAATCCTAGTCGATGATAACATTATTGTTCACATCTCTATTACAGAACCGTACTTGAGATTTTCACCTCATACAGCTCTTGGAAAGCCTTAAATAAATCTAAGGATCCGGCGCCAATTATTTATGTCTTAATATATTCCTAAGATATATAAGATTTGAATTTATGGGACGGTTCTAAATTAGACCAATTCAATTTCGTCTGTGAAATAATGAAATAAGAAAGATAAATCTATTTTAATAAAAAGATATAATAAGGCACTTCTGAGTTGATCTCATCCCTTAAAAATCAAAATTTGAATTGGTTGAGTAATAACTGAATTGCTCAATAAAATACTCTTTTAGAATTCTAAATAACCCTCATCATTTTGAATTACGAAAAATAATTACACATTCGTTTCTTAATTATGATGAATTTTATCTCCATGAATATGAATATAGATATAAGAAATCAAAAACGAAAAAGAGATTTTTTTTTTTTGATTTCTTGTGTTTTTTTGTTCCTATTCTTCTTTTTTGTGCCATAAAAAAAAGGACTTACAAAATTTTAAAGGATTTTTTCGTTCCTGATAGTAATTTATTTAATCAGTGGATGGAAGCATACTTTGAATTCTAGTTGTAGGGAGTATTGCTTGATTTTTTCTACCAACTTAAAGCCTTAATTAGTATTCTTTTTCTATTATGTGAAAAAAAAAATTGGGTAATTTACAAAATCTACGTTACTAATCATTTGTGTATCTTGGTGTTTCTAACCATCCACTTCTTTTTTTATTAGCCCCCTTATTTATGTTAATACATCTATGAAAATTCATACAAATAGTAACTAAAACTAAATAAGGTTGGTCTTTTGATCCCGCTTCAAAATTGGATGAGAAATTATCAAATCTTGGGTTACATAGCCCTTTCTATTTATAATTTTATTTCACTTCATTCTTATACATAGAAAATGAGACTCAAATCCTCGTACTAGCTATTAATTATAAGTAATATAAATAAAGTATTCAGAAATTTTATTCAATAGAAGCAGTTTTATTTCACTCATATAATTATCTAATTTAGTTCTTCAATCCAAATTGCAAAAAAGAAAATAAAGATAATGACGGTTTCTATTCAATTTATTCGACTCGTTTCCTATAAATCTATTATATACATTTAAAACAGACTCCGCTGCCACTTCATACTATTTCCTCCACATATGTAAACATTTGTCACCTCAGCTAAAAAGCTGATGTGTACATCTTCATAGAGAGTTTCTTATTCACTTTCTAAATACTTTTTCCTCATATTTTGTGAAACTATTCATATAATATAAGTTACAAATTACAATACAATAAATATCAATTATTTGACACGTCCTCCATTATTATTGATAACGGTTATTCCTCCATAAATATCTTCAAATTGAATATTATATAGTATCATTGCTGAAGAAAAAAATTTTTTTAATGAAATTTATATTATCTACGAAATCTATCACATGTCACTTATTAGATAACTAAAATTAATATTTAAATCAAATAGAGAGATATAATTTAGAATTAGGCTAACAATTTGTTTTAATGAATATTATATATTTAAAACAGACTCCGCTGCCACCTCATACTATTTCCTCCACATATACGAACATTTGTCACCTCAGCTAAAAAGCTGATGTGTACATCTTCATACGAAATCTATCACATGTCACTTATTAGATAACTAAAATTAATATTTAAATCAAATAGAGAGATATAATTTAGAATTAGGCCAACAATTTGTTTTTCTATTTTTTCTTATTATACCATTACTGATATGGACTTAGAGAAAAATTTATATATTTTCTGAAATATTGATATTGTTATGTATGGTTATGTACTAAAATACATTTTTAACTTTTTTCAAGTAGTAAATTGTTTTTTTTTTGTACAAAATAGTAAATTGTTTCATTACTAGAAAAAAAATTATCTCAAACAAATACTTTTTAAGCATTGTTTGCATTATATGAAACCTATTTCGATATACCAAAAATTGTAATTCAAAAACAACATATGCACCCTTCAACCCAACACATTTTTTCTATGGACAAAATCCTGAAATCTTAGTATTTTGATAAAATAATACGTTGAAGTGTATAAAAAGTAGAAATCAAAAAATCAAGTGTAAACCAAATTAAATAAGTAAATATTGATACACAATATTTTAATAAATGTTACCAATATAGTTGATAAAATGTTCAAACACTTTTAAATATTTATTTAGACATTAAAAATAGTCAATATACAACTTTTGTATTTTTTTTATTATTGTGTCGTCACATATATTTACCAAAACAAATAACAATTAGT
>JBBPBP010009777.1:28681474-28697975 GCA_037974735.1 Cicer chorassanicum | reverse complement strand
AATTTGATATTGTAAATAAAGTTCAAATCTAACTTGAAACGGTTGTAAAATTGTTAATTTTTTTATGATTAAACTTTTACAAGACATTGTTCTTTTATCTTTTTTTAAGAGTAAAAATACTCATTTAGTTACACACTCTACAATATATTTTATCACATTTTTTTTATAACTATAAAAATTTAAAAGATTAATATTATATTTATATACATACATACATACATATATATATATATATATATATATATATATATATATGACCTTATAAAAAATTTAAAATTAAAGCGCAAAGTGCGGGTCATATTCTAGTTACTATAAAGAGAGGAACATAACAATAGCATCAAATACTTTTTTCTGATTCAACGAATCACACGTAGAGATATTGATAAGACACATAGAGTTAATGGTATTTCATAACTAATTGATTGAGCAGCAGCTCGTAGACCACCCAAAAAGGAATATTTATAATTTGATCCATACCCTGACATAACAAGTCCAATAGGGGCAATACTCAAATTAGTAATCACTACAAAAAAATTGACTTATCGTGACACACAAATTTTGTCACTAAATGTCAAAAACTGTAGGTAAAGGGTCAGTAATACTTTGAGTGACACCCAAATCTAGTATCAATTTTAAGGGGCGTTATGCTACACTTTGAGGAGTGTCACTCCATGTTCTGACGATTGTCACTACATATTTTTTATTTCTACCTACAATAATGACTGTCACTAAAAACTAGATAAATATAAGTAAAGAATTGATGTATTCCTACGGTATTGTCTGTTACTAAAACCTAGAAAAATATAAATAAAAAATTTATCTATGCCTACGGTATTGTCCGTCACTAAAACTTATTGTTATTCATTAAATTAAATTTATTTTATTTTATCTCCCTACTAATTGTAATTCTAAATTATTAATACCAGTAAATTAAATTTAAATTTCTAATTTATTTTTATTAACTAATGCCATTGAAACATACAATAAAATATAATTTAATTTTACTAATTCTATTAAAACATACAATAATTAGTTATTTTGCTCTAAAAGATTCAATAAACTTTCAACAAAAGTCAGAATGAGTTTCTTAACATTTATTGTGATAAATTGCAAACTAATTTCATAAAGAACAGTACTCATCTTCCTAAACAAAATATTTGAGGCGTGATTGTGAAAAATAAAAGAACAATAACATCCTCGATATTTTATCTAACTGCACAAAAATATATCTCACTCTTAAACTTTTTTCTAGTTGGAGGCGCCATGTGAGTTCCTCCACTCGTTTTTCAAGCTTATCCTTTGCCTCTTAAGTGCGCCAGTTTCTCTTGCAGCCTAAAGCAAATGGAAACACATCAACTCAGAGTAGAGAGAAACACAAAAATCAGGAATAAGAAAAAATAAGGCTGCTTAAATATTAATTGATGAGTCATATAGAAGCAACTTAATTTTTATATCTGAGGTTCCTAAGTTTGGAACTTACCATTTTCAGGTTCCTAAGTTCTTTTCTGGCTACACGCCCTCTCCATCGGCATTGTGTCAGAATTGAACCTTTCTTCAGCCTCTTATAATATGAGGATCCTCAGTTCTGTGTAAAAGCAAACTGCATTAATTTGCAAGTGCTGAAAGAACAAACTCATAAATATTTATTATGATCATCATATTCAACAAATATATAAAAAAAAAAAAAAAAAATCATACCAAGCGCGACATATATGAAGCAAGTTCACCCTCCTTCTGACGAAGTGCAGCCTCAAAAGAACTGGGTGTCATGCTCTTCATATAGTAAGGACTCATGTTTAGTTCTTCTGGGTTTCTCCGTTCAGAAAAAACTGTCAAATGAATCCAGTGATGCTTGAAGAAAATAGCTTACTTCCATGCTTCCAAGGGAGCTTGCACCAGAGATTTTACGGGACAGATTCCCTACATCATATTAGTTCGATATCTGCAGTTGGTCATTCGGGTTAGTGGTATCCCACTTGTTTACACGTGAGCTAGCCTTCTCCGCCTGCACAATTTTTGAAAGAAAAAGAAATTATCTTTTTAGTACACATCAATATGAAAGGATTAAAATGAATGAATTGAAGTGTGTATGTAATGTATATACCTCCTTTTCCCAATCACATCGTAGTGTTACTATGATAAGTATCACCGTTTGAGTTGCTGTGCCACCGAGTATCATCCCACCCCAAATCCCCTGTCACCATCCCGATGCATATATAAATTAAATAATTGATATCACTCAAAATTGAAATCACAAAGTAGTAGTGGTAATTAATATACGTACAATAACACCAGTGTTGAAGACCCATCCCATGAGAATTCCAAAGGGTAGCCCAATTAGGTAGTAGCATCCTATATTAACATATGCCACAAATACTTGCCATCTTGAACCAACAGCTACTCCTGTATTGTATTAAATGATATTAGCTACTCTTCTATATGAATTTAATTACATGTGATTTGAATTCTCTAATTACCTGACAAAATAGATTGAATACTATTGAGAAGAATGGTGAGTGCTAAGAGTATTGACATGTCATCGACTGCTTGAAGAACATGAGTGCTGGAGGTGAAAATGTATGCAAACTGGCGATGGAATATCATTATCAAAATGAAAAACAACAATCCAATCACTGTTGATTGTACCACTGACACTTGTGTTGCAAATTTTGCTGATTTCCCATTTCCTACACCTAGTTCATTTGCCACCCTTACCCTGCAAAGTGCAAATTACTAATTCATTTATCCCTTTTCTAACATAACCAACCAATTACTAACATTTACTCATTAAAATTAGAGAATAAAAAATTTCTACTATATATACCCTAACTCTACAACCGAACAATCATTCAAGAATTCATCACAGTTTCAAACTTTCAATTGTTGCAATTGATACAGCTAACTTCAAAACTAAATACACAAACAATTATGATAATATGCTTTTAATTTTTACCAACATATCGAACATGTTAATATGCTTGATAATATGCTTGATAGAATATATCGAACATGTTTCTCAGCGGCCAGCTCTCCCATCTCTGAAGCAAGAAAGCAACCAGATCAGATTGTCGCCGGAGGGCAACAGATGAGGAAGATGAAATGATGAACCGGGGCGGAGGAGAAGGGAGAACGCCGTGGGGAACGGTCGCATGTGATTGAGAGTGAGATGGAGATTTCCTGCAGTTACAGGAATGACACAGTAAGGGGTTTTTCATACATGGTTTCATATAATTAAAAGATAAGAGCAATTTAATGCAAGAAGAAACTGAGAGTTTCATATAACATTGATATCACTTAATGATGCAAGTTTGAAGCCAGAGGCAGAAACTTTACCTGCTGAAGAAGCTCCTTGTGCATCAATGCCTCATGCAGCTCTTGCTTGTGTTTTTGTCTTACGTCTCTAATCTCTTCCTCAAGTTGTCCCGTACGACCTTCTTGAGTGTCAGCTTCCTCTTTTGCAGCAAGATATTCCTGCCTACTTTCAGCTGCTCTTTGTCTCTCCTTTTCAAGGATCTTACTTAATTGAGTATCAGCTGCTCTTCCTCTGTCTCTTGCACATGTGCATACACTTTCAATAAAAGCATCAATTGATAGCAATAGCTATCGCCAAATATGTAAGTTTGTATTATTTATCAAAAGAGCAGAAAAACAACAAGAGCCAAAAGCTCCCAAGCGTGAATGATATCTATCCACAAAACTATTTGATTACCATTTTCCTAGATCACAGACATCTCTTATTTCTCTATTTCTACCCTTTCCTCATGCTTATATCCCGTCTAAGGTAATATTAAGGTCCTTGAAAGAGAAATCTGGGCATACTTGTAATCTCCTAACACGTGTTAATCCACTCAGGGCACCACTGGCTTCATGCTGATGCAAAACCCCAAAATCAGCAAAACGAAGAGGAAGTTCTGCAAAACCATACAAATTATGTGGGATAATATTTCTATGATATGAAAATATCAGCTTCAACAAATCTCTTCAAACTGTACACTCCCTCACTTACAAAATGAAACTAAATTATCTCTACCTCTCATCACACTAAAGTTAAATATTTTATTCCACTTCCGGTTCAATTTTCGGACATAGTTGATTGAGGAAAATGCAGAAAAAGTACAACATATAAGTAAACCACAGCCCTTGAGCTATGTGTGAATATGTAAGCAAGAGGATAGATGAAGCAATATAAAATCACACTAGACAGGTATTTCTCAATATAGAGAAATTCAATTAACTGTCAATCCTTTAACCAAGAAGCTCAAACAGGTTCATTATCCCGATTTCAACACCAAGTTCTGGACTAGCTCAAATACGAATACAAAAAAAGATTACATTTAAAGACATCTATGCAAATGAAAGTAACCTCTATAAGACTGAACCATGTGTTTAAACATCAAGCAGTGTCCTGGACAATTCATCGGTTTCAGTCCAAACTCTTGTTTGTCAATCTAAAAAACACAAAAAAAAAATAATAATCATAATTTGGTTACATAACTAGATTGCTTTCAGAATAAAAACCTATTTGGTAGGTTTTGTAGATATCTTCTTAAAAAGATTGATCAAATTAAAAATGATTTACAAATAGATGTACAAGATTCACAAGGTCAGAACAATTAAAAGATAGGGCAAAAAGAATCACAGCTAGAACTAAAGAACCAGCTGAAATATTTTTGGCAAAAAGGCATATACGAATCCTAGACATATTTACAGTTACGCACACTAGCTGGTAGAATCAAAAGTGACAATCGAAATGCAGATTGTTATTTAATAATTAAGAGAGAAGATTCTCATCAACAGAAGGAGTTGTCCTGGATTAAAGCCTCAACGATGCAACACACTAAGAGGAATAAACCCCCTATCCAGAGCAACTAGCTCCTAATTCCCAAGATGACAAAAAAAGGTACTAATATCTCTTTCCAGAAACAAATCATGATGGAACATAATTACTAGTATCATGATGAATGGTTGCTGCTGCTGTAAAACCTGTTGCTTCCGAATGAGGAGGAACCAGAGTCTGAATTTGATGATGATGGTGATTCATGTTCCATGTTTCAGTGCTCAAACTCATCATAGTATCATGGAAGAGTACTTCTGGTCTGGCATTATGAATGGTGTCTGTTGTTGTTGTTGTCACATGATCTAGTGAACTTGTGTCAAACATAAATAAAGGGCATGTTGAAGAGAATAAGGTTTCTGGTTTTGTTGTTATAGTTTCTTGGTTGGTGAAGTAATTATCTAGTTGATTGGAATTGTAATTGAACTGAGGATGATGATGATGATCAACAGTACTTGGTGCATTAATGGTACTGGTGATTGATGAAGGAGCAGAATTAGAATTAGACTTTCTTATTTTCTTTTTGATCCATGAATTCCAATAGTTTTTTATTTCATTGTCAGTTCTACCAGGCAAGTGGCTTGCAATGTGAGCCCATCTGCATTTCATTAAATAGTTACTTAAGTATGCATTAAGTTAATTTCCTGTTTAAATTAAGAGGAAGCATATATATCTTGCTAATTAAGATGCTTAAATAATAAAAATGAAATCGTAATTTGCAAGCATACATGTCAAGAATAAAAAAATATTTTAAGAAATTAAAAATGTGAGTGGCAGGCTGAGGTATACAAACACTGAAAAACAGACGAGTAAATTCCAACTGACAGAATTGCCAGCTTAACTTCTCTATAACTATAGCTTCGAGGTTGATATATCAAAATTGCTTCATTAATTAATAGTAGCTGCTCTTTATGTTTTATTATTTTTTTCAATTATTAACTATTAAGTTATGTAGCTAGTAGTCTCAGATATCTCAAGTCCATTTCTACCTGCAGGTGTTACCTAATATATTGATACTTTTTTTTAATTTATTCCAAATTTCAAGCGGTTTTTATATACTTAATTTCCAAAATCCACATATTAATCAACATTTTGAAAAATAGAACCATATTCTTGCTGGTTCAGTTCTACTAGCTAGGAAAACAAGGGATATATACAAGACACTTTGACATATATAATTAAAAGCAAGAAGAAGGAGTGATCATGATTCAAAATGCTTAATTAGTAGCATGATTTTAAATTACAGTGACGCCGCAAACCTTTGAATTGTAGGCATATGTTGCCTAAATTGCAACTGCGATACTATTGCAGCGACTTCAATTAAAATCCGCAATATTGAGAGCCGCAATTTAAAACCAAGATTGGTAGTGTGAATAGTACTAGCTAGAGTGATTGAAATTTGAAAGTTGAAATGAACTAACCTGTTTCCAACAACCCCATGAAGGCTTATAATTAACTTCTCCTCTTCAGGTGTAAACCTTCCTCTTCTAATATCAGGCCTCAAATAATTAATCCATCTCAAACGACAACTCTTACCACACCTTTGAAGCCCTGAAAGAACAAACATCATCATATTGATTAATTAACCACAGCAATTAGAAAATGATCAGGAATAATTAATTAATTAAGGCATGCAACTGCAGACCAGCTTTCTCTGGAACTTCACTCCAACAACCATATCCATGAGTACTAAAATTGATAGAGAAATTGTTAATAGAGGAAAAACAAATTTCACTTACTCATGAATCTCTAAATCGCTGAATCTGAATCGCTGAGTCTGAATAGTAAATTGTAAATCGTAAGAGAAATCCAATTGAAGATGAATACATATTGAAGATGAAATTGATTGAAGAGGAAACTGAAGGAATTGATTGAAGACGAAATCGAAAAAATATGAAGAAATCGGGAAAAGATTCTTCAAGGAAAAACAAAAATAATTTCTGAGATGAAATAGGGAAACAAATTGAAAAGAGAAGAAATAGGAAAAAAGAATTTCAGAGATTGAAATGGGAATGAAGGAGTTGAAGAACGAAAATCAACTTTGACATGAGATGAAGGCGTTCTTGGGTAAATTGATTTTTGAAGGGGCTGAATCTTTGGTGCGTGAAATCTCTTTTAGTATTTTGCAGATGAATATTTCAGTTTTTGTTTGTTTAAGTTATTATATATTGATATTAAATTAGTTTTTATGTTAATATTTCAGTTTTTTTTTTAAGTTCACATAGTATATTATATTAAATGAGAATAAGTGACACTCTATCTGTAGCTAAAAGTAATTATAGTGACAAATAAAAGGATATCACTAAAAGTTGAGTGTCACGGTAAATCTTTTTTTTTGTAGTGAATCCTTAAAAAAACACCGATATTAAAATCCGATAAAACAAAGTTATAGCCAAAGGGAATTACTGAATAGCTTATTAGAATCGATATGACTGATATGGATGGTTCGATATTGAATAAACGAATATCTCCCCTAGATGGAATAAGATTCTCTTTAAATAGTAGTTTTGTTTCGTCTGCTAGAGCTTGAAGAACTCCAAACAAACCGGCGTATTCAGGTCCAATACGTTGTTGTATCCCTGCAAATATTTCTCTTTCTAATCATACAATTGCTAGTACACTTATTGTGATTCCCAATACAAGAATCAAAATCGTTACAAGTATCCATAGAATTCCATAGACCTCTTTTAAAGATTCCAATCCGGAAAAAGAATTTATATTTTAGACTTCCGTTGTATCAATTATCATTTCAATGATCAATTTCTCCCATAATGATATCTATGCTACCTGGTATTGTCATAATATCAGTCAATTTCATTCTTTTAACTAATTGAGGAAGAATTTGCAAATTGATAAAATCTAGTGGACGAATTTTCCATCTCCAAGGAAAACCATTCTGATCTCCTATTAGAAAATTCCTAATTTTCAACTCTTACATAAAGTTCTTGTTTTGGCAATTCAAAGGTCGGGGACGATTTTTTACCAATGAATCGATATTCAAAATCATTCCATTCTGGCTCCTTTTCTCTATCAAAGCTGCGAATTTCTAAATTTTCATACGGCCCACCAGGAATTCCTTCCAAGGCCTGTTGAATTATTTTTATGGATTCCATCATTTCACCAATTCTTTTTGCCATTGAACTTCCCAATCAAATTCGTCGTAACACTCATAATTATCAACTTTACGTAGATCCCATTGTATTCCGGAAGCCCAAAGCATTGGTCCTGATAAGCCCCAATTTATTACTTCCTCTCTACCAATAATAGATGTTATTGTGGTGCGGATCTTTGTCTTACCAGCAATAATTTCTTTTATGTGTGAACGTTTGTCAATTTTTCTTCATTTGAAATAAAGTTCCTTTTATAGAGTTTTTAAAAATAGTCATTGAAAATATAGTATGTGTTTCGATTAACATTTGTATATGTACTTTTGATGTTATTGTGGTGCAAATCTTTGTCTTACCAACAATAATTTCTTTTATGTGTGAACGTTGGTCAATTTCTTCATTTGAAATAAAGTTCCTTTATAGAGTTTTGTAAAATAGTCATTGAGAGATAGTTGTTGAAAATATAACACGTGTTTAGATTAACATTTGTACACGTACTTTTGATTAAATTTTATTTTGCAAACTTACTTTTAATAAAAATGAGTTTTTTACAACATGATTTATGTCCGAAAACTTTTTCTTAAACCTATATGCTATAAAATGAAATATATTTGAATTATGATAATCAAATATACTTTTAAATAAATATTAACCAAAATGGTATAAATTATATTATATAATATAATATATTATATAATATAAATATATGTCTCAATGTTTCAACTCATATCAAGAGTAAAAAAAAAAACTCATACCAAGAAGACTATGTTATTGAACTGTGTCATATTAATTAAATTTTTTATTTTTTTGTTACATCATTATTTTTATATTTTTATTAAAAATTAAATATTTAAATTACATCAATTAAAAATAGGATTTAAAAGGCAAGATATGCGCGTAATTAGTTTTAAACAAGCCTTGACATTTTTTGTCCTTTTATGTATTTGTTTGTGTTTGTAACTATTGCAGCGCAATAGTGAGAAAAAGGGAGAACAAATAATACAAACAACATCGTTAAATGTTAAAGCAAAACTTATCATACTTTTGTGTAAATATTATTTTACCGTATTAGTTTGTCCAGCGAATATTTAAATCGACCAAAACATTAAGTCAAAACCGTTCTACGTTGGAAACAGACTTCTTTTAGTGCTCTAAAAGTTAAAACAAACATGCTCATAGTCTTTGAGAGTGTATATGTCATTGCAATCGATCCTACTTTTCAAATTTCCATCATAAGGTCGACAGAGAGTCAGTTTCTTATCAGAGATTTGTCTTTTAATGTTAGCATGGTACTGTTTACTGGTGCGATTGATATTTCCATTGTCCAATACTTCCCTCAAATCAAATGATGTTATCACGAGATACATATGAAAAAGTGAATCCACGACTTCTTTTATTAAACTAACTATCTTATAATCTTAAATAATCAAATAATGTTGAGTCTTTGTTTTTGTTTTTTTAATGTACTTTAGAGTATCGGTCATCAAATGATAATACCTAAAAAAATGTTAGATAATAAATTATTCTCTTTCTTTGACTTTGTTTATCTGAATTTATTCCGTAACTTAAAAAGAACGTTAGACAATAAATTATTTTCATGTCATGTAACATTTTGCTATCATCCAAACACAAATAGTAATGGTTTATATAAATCAACTTGACTCCAACAACTTTTGTTGATGCGTTTGGTGACAAAAGTTAATCGGCACCAAGGAAGAATTGGAAGAAAAAGTCAATCCATTAAGTGTAAATGTAAGGGTCTCCTAGAACTTAGATTAGACTTACTATTTTGACTAAAGTAAAAAACTAGGATTATCTAGATTATATGGTGAGTGCATGTCTGTGTTGATTCTCATTCTCAATCTTTTGCAAATGTCATTTGATTCAGAAATAGTTCATGAATAATCATGTTTTGGCACAAATAAACTTTGTTGCATGTTCATATCACATTGGCACACTTTGACATGCATCAAAAACCTTTCCTAAGTGATTTTTAACTCCGTAAATCGACTTATAGGCATAGGCGTCGACTCATAGAAGTCAAGAACCCAATTTTTGATGTTTGAAACCTGTGAATCGACTAATAGGAATGGTGAGTTGACTCACCACAAAGCAGAGACTTTTGTGAATTGACTCACTACTATGTGAATCGACTCACACTAATGTAGTTTTCAAAATTGGTTTTCAAGAATTGAGTGAATCGACTCACAACATGTGTGAATTGACTTACCAAACATACATAGTTGTTTTTTGAAAAAAATTTGTCATAACGGTTATAAAATCGATCAAAACATGTGTGAATTGAGTGAATAAACTAGGAAGCATCATTCTTTTTCCAATCTTTTTCATGCATCATATATAAACAATCCTAAACCTTTTGGAACACTATGAATATTTTTAGCCATTTTAAAATATTTATGCATTCAAGACCATAAGACAGACTAAAAATACTTGCTTATTCAAATCAGGTTTGCGATCAATGTTTTGTGCAAGAAACAACATAGAGATGATATTTTTGTTGGGGTGTTTATTCCAGACACAAATAATTGAGGGGATATCGATTGATGTTGTGTTGAAGGGTTGAAGATGAGGTATTTATAGTTTTGGATAGAAAGGTAGTTTCTCTATGACCATCTTGCCAAGGAGAAAAGAAAGGTTCTTTTTCTTGAAGATAGAGTTCAGAATTCTATGGAGGACTGTTCCAAGAATCTGGTTCTAGAGCTTTTAAGAATAAGCAATTGGTGTACGTATCTTGTAAACATTTGTAATCAAAATAAAGTAAGAAACTATCATTCTTTCAATGAGGACTGAATGTAATTTACATGCGAGGACAAAGTAGAGGAACTAGTATAAATCTCCATTTGTTTTTCTGTTTCCCTAAATTCGTTTAATTTTTGAAATGACATTCTTTATCGATTTTATTTAATTCGGAGTTTGGTGGCTAGTTTAGTGTTTTCTGTTTTGATTGATAGAAAGATTAAAAATTTCAAAACTTTTATTTTGAATCAATAACTTGTTTTGAATTGTTGAGATACAAATATATTTTGAATAATTCTCAACATTAGAGATTTGATTTAAAGTTATGTTATTCTTTTTGTTTCTATTAATTATGCAATCATTAAGTGTTTAACACTCTTCACAAGTTTTATTGAAAAACAAATGTTTTCAAAATCTTCTATCAAGCACTCTTTCTGGTGTGAATTTACCGGTGTTCATTTGTATTAATTGATTACAATATCATTCAATTTTTAAAAATTGATGTCCAATACGTTATTGTATGTTTTTGCAAAAAAAAATTACGTTATTATATGCGATTCTATCACGCTTCCAAACTTTTTTTTGTTATGCGATTGATAAACTCTAAAAAACGGTGAAATCTATTCAATTCCCTTCTAGAGTTCATTGAGCAAGCAATTTCTTGACTAACAAGTGGCATCAATAGCCCGATCTCTTTGTGTTACGAGTCTAATGACTTACGGAGTTATTAAAATGGCTAACAGTGTAATTCCGGAACCAAAGGGAGAGTTCAATAGAGCTCCTATTTTCAAATGTAGCAACTATTCATATTGGAACCGGAACCAAAGGGAGAGTTCAATAGAGCTCCTATTTTCAAATGTAGCAACTATTCATATTGGAAGGAGAAAATGAGAATCCATATCATTGCTTATGACTTGGAGGTTTGGGAAACTATTGAAAATGGTCCCTATATTGCAAATATGGATTTAAACTGTATTGAAATTGAAAAACCAAAAAAACAATCAATTGATTTAGACAAGAAAAAGGATATGATTCGAAAGTCGAGAATATCCTCGTGTTTTGTTTAGGACGAAATGAATTTCAAATGGTTTTCAATTGGAAAATAGCCTAATAAATGTGGAACATTTTGAAAATAACCAATGAGGGCTTACGTGAAGAAATTGTTAATAAGTATGATGGATCAGCAAGAATAAGGATGGATCGATTTTATTTGACTAATAAAGTTCAAGATGCAAATCGAATAACAATGGTGAAGCAAGTTTATGTCTCATGGCAAAGTTTTCCTGCAGATTTTTCAAGAGACTATGTTAGCGAAGAATTTTGCTGCGGAAATTTACTGTGGATGATATATGTAGGTAAATATGTCGGAACAACAAATATTTCATTAGAATTTTCTTCGAATTTTATATTTGCAGGAAATGTTCTTTTAAGAAGGGAATCTATAGGAAAATTTCCTACAGAAAATATCAACAAGTAAAAAACATATTTCTAGCTGTGTTTGGTGTGACCAATAATCTAGTGAGTCATCCCCTTACCAAGTCAATGTGTTAGCCGGATTTTAAAATATTATCCAAAATGTAGTTAGTTTTTGAATTGCAAAATATCTATCTAGTCTCTTAATTTAATTTTAGATAACAATTTAGATTTTTTTTCTTGAATGGATCATTTATTTAATTTTAAGTAACGATTTAATCATTTATATCTTAAGATGTCAACAATGTTATCCTTTTTTTATAAAAACTCAGAAAATTCATTGTCATCTTAAGACAAAACCTATAAAACTCATTATTAAGTTATGGATTTGATTAATATATGAATTTTCTTAAAATTGATAATAGATTTTCTGAATTTTATTTTAAGATGGCGATGAACTTTATGGGTTTCTGTGAAAAAGAATTACATTGATTATATTTTAAGGCATAAATAATCAAATCCTAAAAAAAATTAAATAGATGATCAATTTATAAGAAAAAAAATAACAAAAAATAGTTTATTATATGAAATTAAGTTAAAAGAGCGTGAAAAGCATCTTGCATTTTGAATCTTTTTCTCACTTGATTTAAAAAATTTATGAGCTGTACCTGTCATCATTTTATTGGATGATATTAAAAGTTATTTGTTGTGTTTGTGATTTTCTCGGTTTTAAGATAAGAAAACTTTCTCCATGTAATGCTATATGTATATTTATTATATTTATATATATTATTTACAACTCAGTTGCAAGTTGCAACTGGATTAACAGGCCAGAAAGAAATGTCATCATGCATGATGATGAAGAAATATAGGTAGCAATTGGACAGCGGTGCAGGCCACACATACATCTGACGTACTACGGCTACCACCAAAGCTTAGCAGCTCTACCTGAATTGTCTTTTTTGTCCTTGCAATACATATAGACATTAATGTCTACCTGAATTGTCTTTTTTGTCTATTTTGCGTCGTAGGTACTTTAACGTCTCTAATAGTAAAAGATCTCTAAGTGATCTAATATATATATATATATATATATATATATATATATATATATATATAAAATAAAATAAAGATGAATTTTTTTTTTGTTAAATATGTATCTTGTCTCTAAAAAATTATGATAATTCAAGATAAATTTTTTAAAAAATGTATTCACTTTAAATCTCTATTTTGATTAAATATCAACTTTTTACAAAAATAAAATAAAAAAATTGAGATTAAAAGTGAAAAAAAAAAGATTAAGAATTAAAAAGTTGATAATTTTTTATAAAGTTTAAATATAAAATTTTGAAATTTTATAAGGATTAAAATTTATTTTACTTTTTTTTAATTATTAAAATAATACTTTCTTTTTATTAAAGACCTAATTTTTAAGATTATAATAAACTTCAAAAATATTTAAGACGGTCTTGGGTTTTGGTTAGGACTACAATTTGATCCATATTCATTGGATATTTGTACTAGGTAGGGTAAAACCTTGCACTATGAATACATATTTCGACACCGATAATTAGACGCAAAAAGAAGGGAGATATATGGGTGCGGGAACACATACCTTAGTACATACTCCAGCAAGATATAGATTTATCACAACTAATAATATTTGGACTATGGATCTAAAATCTACAAATAAAATAATACCAATAGTTAGTCAAATTCCTCTTAATTTTTAAGTATAATTGCTCATGCAGTCCTTTAATTTAATTTAAGGTAACACTTCAGTCTTTTATCTTTTTTCTTTTTTAATTGGGTCTTTTATTTAATTTTAAGTAACAATTTGATCTTTTATATATTAAAATATCAACAATATTATCATTTTTTTACAAAAATTCATCTAAATTTTTAAACAAAACCCACAAAATTAATTATCATCTTTGATATAATGCACATTTCATCAAATTCATAACTCAAATCTTCAAATAAACTCATATTTTCATTCTTTATTTGATGAATTTGATGTTGCTGGATATGGAAATATGAGTTTATGTGAATATTTGAGTTATGCATTTGATGAATGTCTGAATTTTCTTGAAATTGGTATTGAATTCTATGGGTTTAGTTTGAAGATTTTGATGAATTTTCTAAGTTTCTATAAAGAAATTATAATATTGGTAACATTTTAAGATATAAAGATTCAAATTGTTACTTAAAATTAAATAAAAGACTAAATCGAGAAGAAAAAAAAGGATAAAAGACTGAAGTGTTACATCAAATTAAGTTAAGGGACAGTAGGAGCAATTATGCCTAATTTTTAAAGTGAAATGAAAATATTGCATAACTAAGACATATATAAAATTAAAAATTAATTTCATAAAAAATGCTAATTGTTTATATTTTATTTTATTAATATTTGTATTCAAATAAATGTGTTTAGTGTAGTAATTAATTTTTTTTTTGTTTCTATTAATATCAATAAATCAAATAAATATAAACATGATTTAATATAGTTTTGGATAATTTAAATACTTTAGTTTATTATTTTCATGTTTTAATGTAAAAAGAACTATGAAAATTTTCTTAATTATGTTAAAATAAATATTATTTTATGATTTAACAATTTATTTTAGTTCAGACGTGGATAATGGGTACAAATACGTGTATGGTACTTAGATATCAAGAGAGTACTACTACAAGGGTTAGATTGATACCCACGCAGATATGGACTTGAGTACAATTATTTTTTAAATTGTGGATACTGATACGTAGACAAATACTATAATCTTACTCAGACACTACATATTGGTATCTCTAGTACCAATACATTTGTCTTCACGGGAGTATCTAAGAATCTATACTAAGATTATTTATGATCCATTTCAAGTTTAATTTTTCCACGTTAAAGGAAAATCGTGATTCAAATAGATAAACCCAGTAGATTAAGAATAAAATTTTCCTCCATGGATCCTTACTAATGGTCATGAACTAGGTTTAAAAGATTACCTCTTGTAGCTTGTCGGTGCATCAAAGATCGCACTATTGAATTAACAAGTCTTACTTGTTTACACTTTTAACATCTCATTAAGTATGTTCTTGCATGTGTGACCCTGTAGGTCCCCACAACATTGATAATAATATTAAATCATTTATTTAATATTATAAATAGCAAGCAGTATCTAGCAACATATCATTGTCACCCAAGTAACGAGATTGTCTTGTGATTTGACATAACATTTCCGTGATAATGATCTCGTGTACAATCTCCTTTTTGTACTCATATCTAAATCGAATACAATGCATAGAATCTGTAGCTCTTGTATAGTTCGATATCTCATTTAGGTACTGCATGTCCCTCAGTATGACTCAATGAATGTTTAGTTATTCGACTTTAGAATTGTCCTGATTCAGATTACGTTTGACGGCAATATATAAAACAATCAACTCCTCATCTAGGGATCATATTTGTTTCCATGTCTAAGGGTGATATCCACCATTATCACTATGAGAATAACTTATGACACTGACATAACACACTATGTAGTATTCTCATGACTAGTCAATCCAGTATGTATTCATCCTAATGAATACCTATGATGTGACTTGATATCTCATATCTATAACCTGTGAGATATGGTTATCAGTCGACACACATAATAATCTTGATTGTATCACTATTGCCCTCTATAATAATAATCGAGTACAAATGTTTGAGAGTGAAGTTCTATAGCATCCCATAATCGAGTCATCCACTCCATGGCTTATCAAAACGAATTTCACTCAAGGACTTTATTATATTAAACAAACATAATAATTGGAATATTTTATATTATAAATAAATAGCACAATACAAGTTCTAAAATCAAAAGTAAAACATTGACCTCTAAGACTTAGATCAAAGCACCTGACACTCTATGCTTCAAATACTTGTCCTATATATAGCATGATTTTAACCATTCCATTCTTTCTTATCCAAAAACAAAAATGCACCAATTTCTTTTTGTCTACACTAGAATCGAAGTCGGGACATGATGTCCAACCTAAAAATATCGACATTTATGAGTTGAACTAAGGCTTAAAGACAAAATTCACTAATTTTTATCAATCAATATAGTTTATATCATTTAATATTATATAACAAAAATTAATTTAATCATTTTTGGTTAAAAGAGTATTAATAGCAAGGATATATTTTTAATTTTAATTAAAAAAGGAACAGTGATAAGGAAACCGCCGAAAATCAATTACCAATATAAGTATATCAATATTATTTTATGTATAGAATCCACATTTGGCTCCGTCAAAAAAACAAAAAATCGTGATTTTTTTTTTTTTTGAATTAAGCAGTATGTTGGGATATATCTTTTTTTTTCATTTTTGTTATATTTTATAGACT
>JBBPBP010009777.1:28654510-28678358 GCA_037974735.1 Cicer chorassanicum | reverse complement strand
TGTTAAAAAATAAATGAAAAATAAAGTATTGTGTAAAATTAAATTAGTTTTTAATAAAATTAAAATAGACTGTGTTACAATATAATTCAACATTAACATTATTTAAAATAAAAATATATTAATTATTAAATCATATTTCTAACTTTTTACATCTTATTTTTTTATTTCTATTTTATATTTTATTTCATCAAATAAATACAAATACTATTATGTGTTGAAAAACAAATTGACAACCAAATTATAACGAAAAAAATAATCATCCAACATTATAAATTATTATACAAATTTAACAAAAAAAATTTACAAAATTAATTAAATGACTGTGGTAAAGATGATTTCCCCTTATTCTAAGTAAGATAACTAGGGCATTTTGATTGTTGCACCAATCTGTAAAACTGTCCACAAAGTTGCCTGCTAAATGTGCTAGTAGCCAATTCCAAGATACAAACTTAATAGGACTCCACAGACCAAGATAGTCAGGCTCGAAACAATAATCTTGTTCCGCAATGACCAAAGGCACCAAACTGTAACAAATGACGACTGCCATCTTCATTAAAAGAATCTTGAACACCAACTCAATTATAAATATCAAGCCAGACACTTCGCGAAAATTGACAACAAAAGAACAAATGTTGACACGACTCGTCCAATATGGAACAAATGACACATAACTTGTCCTGCACGAGACCCATCAGACCCCTCTTCACCAGCTCATCCTTAATTGCTAATCGTTTATGCAATAACCTTCACGCAAATGCTTTCACCTTCAAAGGCGCAACACTATTCCAAACATAACAAACAACCTTTTAAAAGATCATTATCGCTTCCTAAGCCTTTTTGGAATTTGCTGCAGTGAAGAGTAGCCAGATCTCACACTACACCCACCTAGTATATCATCCTTCCAAATCCATATGTCAGTATCACCAATTTTAGGAGAAACAACAGCAATCATGCTATGTGCTTCTTCAAGCAATGATTCTTCCCACACAAATAGAGGTGGCCGCCACTCCAATTCCAAATCCACTCATCGTTAAGCCAGCAACCAGCATCAGACACAAGAGCGTTCTTGATTTTTTGCTGTAGAATACGATCTAGGAAAAGTTACGTGTAAAGGTTCTAGACCCAACCATATACCGTTCCAAAAGCTAATTTTCTCACTGCAACCCAACCTTAGCTTCACTTCATCAGCAAACCAATTATGGTCAGTACTCCCACCTAATTCAAGCGACATTAAGTCTCTCCAACACAAAGAATGTTGCTCAACAGCACTTGCATAGCACGGTCTCAAAGCAACTTCAAATAAATTACCATACCTGAAATGAAACATATCAAACCAAATATTTGAAGTGTCAAAAAAAAGCTTTCACTTAGATAAAAGTGCAATATTAAATGCTTCAATATTTTTTATGCCTAGTCCATTGCATTTCTTTGGTAAGCAAGCTTTGTCCTAGCTCATCCAACACACCTTTAATGAATCTAATCCTCCACTCCATAAGAATTTCCTCTATATAGAAGTAATCTCATTGATGATCACCTTTGGTGCTTTAAAAAACAATAGGTAGTACATGTTATGAATGAGGACAAAAAGAACATTCCTATAGCTGACTCGCATAGGGACACGTGATACACGATTCCAATAATCAGGAGCCAAGACGTGGAATGAGAGAGATAATTCCTAATAGAAAATACGTCACAACCTTCATTAAATAGGGAATGGTTGGTAATGATTGGGGTGTGGAATTAGTAGGGCTGGACAAACGGTCGGGTCCGAACGGATTCGGGTCCAAATATCCAATCCAGCCCAATCCGCGGTTGGTAATCTCAGGCTCAATTTCGTCCCATTTTGTATTCGGGTTTGTCAGTTTTCGGGTTACGGTTTGGGCAGTTCTACGAGTTGGATAAACCGGTTTCAATTTGTATGGGCTTTGAAAACTTTGCAGTCCAATTAAAAATAATTTTATCTATAAAAATTTCTCATAAAACACTAGTTTACATTTTTATTTGTATGGACCAGACCCATTTTTTAAAACACTAGTTTACATCAAACATCCTTCAAAATAAAATTTGACCTATAAACATAAATGATCAATAGAACATATTAACAGGGCCATCAATTAAGAACATATTAGGACCTTCATCTTTGGTAACAAACCTAAATAATATATAACAAATTCATGTTCAGGATTTCATCCAAATCAAAAACTTGCCAACATCGTCCAGAATAAGTCAAACTTTATAATTACAGTCATTCAGAAATATTTAAATAATTATATATTACAGTCATCCAGAAGTATTTAAATAATTATATATTCCAACCCAAATCTATTAACAAACATAGTAAAACAATATTTTGGAACTTGATGAGAAGTATGCATATGGTTGATGCTGCAGCAGCTGTACATATAACAAAAATGGAATTTATTTCATAAGAATATCAAGAATATAACCTAATGATAAAATAAAGTAGAATACATCAACATAAATATATAAAGTTTAAACTATAACCTTGAAAATCGACTCCCGAAATGTGAGATAACCAATTCGAGGTTGCAAATGAACCACTGCCAAGTCTCTTGCCACTAATTTATTGGAAAAATAAAAGATTGAGTACAATATAATCAGTTCATAGCCAATTAAGTTCTCCTTATATTAGTTTAAATACTAAATACAACCTAACAAGTTCACAACCAATTAAGTTCTCATTCTATATTTAAATACAACATAACCAATTAAGTTCTCATTCTATCAATTTAAATACAACATAATCAGTTCATATTATAATCTAAACTACTAAGTATGGCTGATCAAAAATACTAATTACTAAGTTAACAATAATACAAATTTCAATAAGTTAAAAATAATATCAAATTCTTACTAAGTATTAAGTTAATAATAAAAGTTTTAATTACAAACTTAACTAAAATTTAATGATACATAAAAAAAATATATCAAGACAGTAACTTACCCTTTCACATGTGGAGACATGAGTAAATTTGTATGGTTTTCAACAATGATGTTCATTTAAAAGGTGGTGACGATCAAACACAAAATTAGTATCCAATAATTCAGAAATTTCAGTAAATATAACTCAATAAGTCCAACATACAGAAACCTACCAATTATCAAACATGAACCACACATAAATTGCTGGTAGCAACCAGCCCAACAAACATCAACAAATCATGTTCAAAATGATGCCGCACAAGCGCAGTTTTCAGCCAAAACATCATCCTCAAAATACAGGCATGTGTTGTGCAAGTATAAGTCATATATGACTTCAAAAACTCAAAAAGTCTGAAATATGAAACCTAGAGGTAATTAAATAAAACTGAATTAACATAATTGTTAGGTTCATTATTAAAGCTCACTTACATACTTTATAAATAAAACATAAGTATAATTTTTCTTACTTAAAAAACTTAAGCAGGCCCAGGAGCAGTTGCTCCGCCAATAATAGACTCTTGCCTTCCACCACTAGTTATTGATCCTTGTTGAAGTTCTACAATGAATAAACAGTTTAAATTAAAAGTTAATTTACAATAACAAGAAATAATCTAATTAAACAAGTACTTATACAAATTACACAACCTGTCACAACATTCTCGGATATCTCAAAATCTTCTGTCAAAATCAGGTCTTTAAAGTATGAGAAAGAGGGCTTCAACCAGTTTTGAGTGCAGATCAAAGCTTCTGCCATTTTTGGGCTCAAGGAGCTCCTATAAGTGTCTAAAACCCTTCCACCTGTGCTGAATGCACTCTCTGAAGCTACAGTTGACACTGGTGTGGCCATAATTTCTCTTACCATTGCTGCCAAAATAGGGTAACGAGCACTGTTTTGCTTCCACCAAATCAAAATGTCAAATTTCTCACAATCTATTGAACAAGCGTCACTTAAATACCTCTCAAGTTCGTTTTGTTTATCAATAGAATCTTTTTCTTTCAAGTGTTGTTTAAAGGCATCTACCGTGCAAAAAAATGATGGATTTTTAGGGGGGGCATATTGTTCAACAGATCGGACAGCAACAGATACAACACTACGATCATTGGAAGATTTGTACCAAGTGTACAATTTCATTAAACTATCCTTGACATTTTCAGTTTTCACCTTACCAACGTCCTCACCATACATGTTATCAAAAGTCCACTTAATATACCTTAATTTATAACGAGGATCACATATCACTCCAAAATAAAGAAAATGGTTGATTTTTTCAATGTCATCCCAATATTTATCATATTTTCCCTTCATATATGAACCCATTACAACCACAATAGTATTCAAGTTCATTGATGTTTTGTCAAGCTCACATTGAATAGAATCCAAGTTATGAAAAGCTCTGTGAAAAGACACTTGTTGCGACGATGAAAAAACCTTTGTCGCTTCAAAGAAAATCTTTAAAAATCCCACAAATGCTCGAACTTTTTCCCAATCATCAGAAGTAGGAGGACCAGCAACCCCAAACCAAGTCAAATACCCAGAATCATCACCCTCTAATTTATCAAAAGCTGCTTGATACTTTTCGGCAGCTTCCAGCATCATGTATGTTGAATTCCACCTTGTGGAAACATCAAGACTAAGAAGTTTTTTATATGTTATACTACAAATATCAATGCATTCCTTAAACTTCAAAGCTCGTTATGGAGAAGAACGAACAAATCGAACTGCATTGCGAATGCTACGAATAGATAAATCTTGTTCTGTTAACCCATCTTGGACTACTAGATTCAAGATATGTGCACAACACCTCATATGAAAATAATCCCCTTCACCCATCAGTCCATTCTTGTTTTTAAGTCTCTTGTTCAAATAAGATACAGTCACATCATTGGATATGCGTTGTCAACAGTAATTGTAGACACATTTTTAAGACCCCATTCCATCAACACCTCTTCAATTTTCCTACCAATAGTGTCCCCTTTGTGATTTGGCACTAAACTAAAGCTTATAATCCATTTCTGATAGTTCCATTCTTTATCAATGAAATGAGCGGTAAGGGTCATATAACCGAGATTTTGAACTGACGTCCAAAAGTTCGTAGTAAGAGCTACTCTACTGCAATCAGATTTGAACAATGCCTTAAGCTTCAATTTTTCAGCAAGATATAGTTGAAAACAATCCCTAGCAATAGTCCTCCACGATGGGATGGTCATTTGTGGCTGCAACTGTCTACATAATTGTTTAAAACCCTCACCTTCAACCACTCTAAACGAATGTTCATCAAGAATAACAAAAAGGCCAATGGCATTCCTACATGCTTGGGCATTGAATCTTTGGCTTGATGGAACCAAACTACCACCATCACCAAAAGAAAGGTTTGTTTGAGTGGGGTCATTAAGAATGTGGGCTGGATTACTTTTGCATTTCTCAGAGTGAGCTTTCATGTTCGAGGTTTAATGTGTTTGAGAATGACAAAGGTATCTTTGGTGACAATGTTTACAAGCAGCAGTAGGGATAGGTTCATCAGGTAAAATGTTAAAATCCAACCAAACCTTAGAGATTCTTCTAGGACCATTACATAAAAACTAATTAAGCATGAGAATACATAAAATTTAGGCATAAAGGATACATATTAAACAAAAGCAGTTGCAAGTATACATATGAAGCATACAAAGTAATAAAGCAAGAAGTACCCATAAAAATTAAGGATAATAAATACATACTAATTAAGAAAAAATTAGTTGCAAGCATACATATTAAGAAAAAAATTAGTTACAAACTCACAGTGATGATGCTCCATTACTCCTTTCTGTCCTCCTTGACTGTTACCCTCTCCTTGCTCCATCACTCCTTGCTGTTCTCCTTGACTATTACCCTCTCCTTGCTCCATTACTCCTAAAAATAAAAACCAGAATTAATAACCAACCAGAATAAAAACCAAACAACAAAAACCATAACAATAAAAAACTAATAAAATAAACAAACATGATAAAAAATTCAGTTATGTTAAAAACAAACTACAAAGAAGAAAGCTTGTAGTCCAAAAAAACACACTATCAGAATAATGTAAGTTTAAAAACTAACAAGAATGAAAACAAAATAACAAAAATGATGAGAATAAAAAAAAACAAATTAAGAACACAAACATGTTAAAAAATACAGTTAGTCAACAAACAACAAAAGAAATAGAATTAATAACTAACCATAATAACTACACTTAATGAAGAAAAAAAACCAATAATGGAAATGAGTTAAAATAGTATTGAAAGTGAAGCACCAACATCATGATTCTCTTTCAATGCTACCAAAGAAAACCAAATTTCAAACAGTAAATAGAAGAAAAACAAGAAAATAAATTAAAAAAACAGCAACAAAATAATCAGTCCACTGTATTGTAATTATTCATAAGAACCCTTTTAATAAATTAAGAAACCTTTGTAATAATACAGTAAATTTTATAATATTAATATATTTTATTTATCAAAAATAAAAGTATATATATTTTTACGATTGTAATTTGGATATATTCTAAATTTGGTATACTTTTGTAATTAGATCATTTTTTTAAAATATTATCCAATAGATTTTTAACTCAAAATTCATTCAAATTGTTTATATAGACATAAACAAAGACGCAGTAGGATCAAAGGGTACAGATCAACAGGAATAATAACCAGTGAAGGCAACAAATCAGAGTAACAGTACGTGACGTTGTTCTATCTGAAGTCGAGCTTTCAATGAACACAAGTGTTCAATGATCCAAAGGACGCTCAGTTACAGTTTCCAGCCGATATACTGTATATATGCAGCAGGATGATTTCTGATGCACAAGATGAACCGAAGTTGCAAGTGCAGAACATACTTAGTTTTGAATGCACAAAGATATGTAAAACAATTTTGAATTTTATTCAAAAGTATAACTTACAATTGGTTTTGAGAAAGACAAATGTAAATATACAAGTTTTTGTGAGAAGATTGAGATACTCAAGATTACAAGATAGTTCTAAACTCTCTATGTAAAACTCTCTATGTTTTCAAAGATATGTAAATTTATTTTTTAATGTTAACCAACCAATTTTCGAGATTGCTTGTATAGATGACACCTCTTAATTTAAAGTCAAAATCATTTTATAAGTTCTTCATAAAAATTATTTTTAAAGATATATTTTTATAAAAAAAAATGTGATTTATATCATGTTTAAATAACTAATAATAAATATCTGAATTATTAAATGTAATTTTTTTTTAACTGATAACAAATCAATCTAAAAAACTGCTACTATTCTTAGCAAGTAACTAACCATAATAACTGCACTTAATGAAGTAACTAACCATAATAACTGCACATAATAACTAACCATAATAACTGCACAATAATGGAAATGAGTTAAATAATATTGAAAGTGAAGCACCAACATCATGATTCTCTTTCAATGCTACCAAAGATAACCAAATTTAAAACAGTAAACAAAAGAAAAACAAGTAAGAAAATAAATTAAACAAAACAGAAACAAAATAATCAGTCCACTGTATTGTAATTATTCATAAGAACCCTTTTAATAAATTAAGAAACCTTTTAAACCTTTTAATAAATTAAGAAATCTTTGTAATTATTCCTAATTTGCTTATAGGCAAGGAAACTTTAGCTACTAAATGCTATTGAAAAGATTTCAATTTGATTCTTCGTCCCAATTATAAAGTAAAACAAAGAACATAAGAAAGTACCATATAGAAAGTTTAGCACAATGTTTAAATTTGCATTAGAATTAGTAAAAATAAGGACCATATTCTAGCTTAAGCTTCAAACATGAATCTACAAAACATGACACATACCAATCAAGTTTTCTTTTTCTATTTTAAAATAAAAAAAATAAATTTTATGAAATTTAAAAAGAATTCTTCCAAGTAGAATCCAAGAACAGAGCACACCGTGTAAAAGGATAAGAAAGAAAAGTTTAAAAAATCAGCAACTTTTCGAAAAGTTTTCAACTACAAAATTACAAACCCAAATTTTAAAATCAAACAAAAGCTACAAAATCCCTACCAATTATTTGTCTTTTAGCACTGAATAGATTTGACTCATCAAAATAAACACGTTTAGAAATCCAGAAAAAGTAAAGTGAAAACACAACCAAGTGGGGTTGGTTTGTTGCAACTTACACCTCAAATCCCAAAGACATACAAAAAAATGGAAAACAAATTCAAAAACCCTAACCTTTTTGTTCTTGCTCACAGTGATGAAGACCTTCCAACACATAAATAATGGCACACTCAGTAGATCCAGTACCTTAACATAGATGAAAAAAATGAAGTTATTTATTCAAACCCAGATAGTAATAGAAATAAAAAATCTAACAAAAAACTTAGTGTACTTTGAATAAGTAAAAACACGTGTTAAAAACACTAACTAAGATCGTTAAAAACAAACACAAGAAACTTAGATCATGTTGCATGTACCTATGTGCGTTCGTGAAACATCTTTTCTCCATTTACAGTTGAAGAGAAGAAAAACGGTGGAGTTGGTGGTGGTGGCTTCGAAACAGAAACAGTGGAAACGGTGAATGTTGAGTGAGTGTATGAGTTGTGAGTGAGGACTGAGGGTGGTGATGAGATGAAAATTAGGGTTTTAGATTTTTACTGAGTGAGGACTAGGCTTTCAGATTTTCAGATTTTGGGCCTCTCTGGATTTGGGCCTTTTTTTTTCTAGATTGGAGAAAGCCTTGTATTTTAAAATATATATAATATTATTAATCTGAAACGGGCGGGTCCGGGTATCCGTGGTCCGAAAATCCTGAACCGAACCCGCCTGTTATAAACTACACAGACCCGTTTATGTTGACCCGTGAACCCGCTCTTGCCCACTCGTTGCAGATATTGGGCCGCGGGCGGTTCGGTTTGTATCGGACCGCAGTTTTTTTGTCTAGCCCTAGGAATTAGTGAATGGAATATTGAATATCTTCTTCCTCTGAATATAAAAACTTATCTGATTATTAGATTTTTCTGGAATTTCTTTGGCTTTTGTCTTTTATTTCAATTGAGATAAAAATTGTATTTGTGGTTGTTGAGAATATTAGTACAATTTCTTACCTTATATGTGCTTGTGCTTTTAATCTTGTTGAGTCATAACATTTGGTGCCTTCATTGATCTTCCACCATGGCTGAAGGTACACGCATGAAGAACATGAAAAGCTCTATCATTGGCATTAACAAAACTCTGCAAAAACTCATGGAAGATTCAGATTACCATCACAACAAATAAATTCAACATAGTCACCTAGACCACACTCGTCTGGAACGAGTTGAGAGTCAGTCCCCTTTAGTACGGAACTTCCTTAGGATATAGGGTGGCCACGACGACTCAAAGTTTTCAATAATTTAAAAAAAATACTACTACTTCTATTTTATTTACATGAGACATTTTATTTGTCATTCCAAAATTTTTAATAAATTTTTTTTAAAAATACTAATACTTTTACTTTATTCATAAGAGACATTTGAGTTATAACTTTGTCAATAAAAATTGATTTATTTTATATGTTTTATGGAACAAATCAGAGGTGGACTTTAATCATATGTTATCCAAAGTGATCCAAACTTTTATATTTATCGTTGTTTCTGTACCCAAATTCTAAAATTACTCTTCTAATTCGATTAGACATTCCTCTTTGTTTTCTCTATATTTGTGGAAATAAGTAATTCCATTAGAGATTCATCTAGGTCTTCTCTATATTTGCGGGGATGAGTATAGAATTGTGATTTGACGAGGAAACTTTTACGTATGAATTTGATTGAAGGTACGAAAGTAGTTAAATTTAAAAAAATATATTTATGTTAACACAATTGAAAAATAAATAGTTATTAATTGTGACAAAGTTGTGAAAACTAAATTATATAAGTTTATAAGATAATTGTGATTTAATATATGTTAATCGGAGATAAATTTTGACTAATATCTTAATTAACTTAGATATTGTGATGTATGTTGTTATAATTTTGGGATTTATAATTGATGTATTTTATGAGTATAATTTTGTGGTTGTTGGGATATCGCTGCGGAGATATATATTTGAGTGTGTATGTGACATGCTATTGTGCATGTATAGATCCTCGTTGCATAATATAGATTGGTACGTGTATATAGACTAAAATTTCTTTTACCAATTTTTAATTATTAAAATTGTATTTTTTTTATTATGTTCAATTTTTAAGATTAGAACATAATCTCCAAAACCTTTAAGACGAATTTGGATCAAATATTATTTCAACTTGTTTATAATTATTAAAAATATAAACAAAAATTTGATTAGTACATCTCGTAAGCTTATAATTTAAAAATTTTTATATGCAATATAACATTATATTTTTTATTTATTTATTAAAAATTTAAACTTTGGGTCACCCAATATTTTAGTTCAAGCCAGATGCTCCTTGCTCCCTTCATGCGACACACCACTCCTGTGGAAATAACTCAGTTACTCCTCGCCACAGCCGTTTCAGGTGCGTAACATTAAGTTGGATTTTCCTCGCTTCGATGGATCTGAAATTTTCAAAACAGAATAGTTTTTTGATTATTATGCTACACTGGATAACCATCGTCTCACCATCGCCGTGGTGCATATGGAAGGATGCAGTCTCGTGGTTTCAGATGATTTCCAGAAACCAAAATTTTCCAATCGTTGGCTATGTTTACTGTGCCTTAGCGATGGAATTTGGGTCTTCACCGTATGAGTCTCCGCGCCCAGGACCGTTCAAATTGGCCCAAACCACTACGGTAGCTGATTAGTACTCTGCCTTCACTGTTTTAGCCAACCGGGCCCAAGGTCTAAGCCCAGAAGCTACCTTGGACTGTTTCATCAATGGCGTTAAAACATAAATTAAACGTGATGTAATTGCTCAGATACCCGCATCCCTTTCACGAGCCTTCGCCCTTGCTAAACTCTTTGAGGACAAGTATTTTCCCAACCACTAAAATCATCTCCGGCGACCACCACCTAACCATACCACTTCCCTTCTCAAAACTCTAACTCTCGAAATCAATCACCACCACCAATTCTCCCTTCACCTACACCAAAAACACCAAACCCATAACCAAAATCCAACCCAGTATGACATATCACCAAAGCAGAGATGCAATTACATAGCGGTTGTGTTCTCTCTAAGACAAGGTGTGTTGGTTGGATTCGAACGCGAGCTGCTTCACCACTGGGCCATCGCAACAATTCGTTATATGTATATATATCGTTTTGCCAAACAGGGCAGAACCAAGAATTACACCTCTTCCTCAATTGACATTATTTTTCTATAAATAGTGTCACTTTGAACAGAATGAAGACACGAATTTGAAGATATTGTCATCCACTTTTTCCACCTATTCTTATATTATAAGTCATCTTATTCTTCTCTAATGCATGAGTGAAGAATAGGAAACATTATTTTGTAACATACTAATGAAAGATACACTTGGTGTGATAGTGCAAATTATATCAAGGTTTTCCAAAGTATCCTGAAGGGGTCGCTGGTTATCTCATTTGCATCCGATTGGTGGAGGCGAATCGAACCTAAAAACTAGTCTAACAACACGCTTTGGAATTTGCTACGGATACTCTTCATCAACAACTTCACTATTAAAGTCTTGCAGCAATTGTCACCAAAACAGATCCAACATTAATATCAGTGTGTTAATAGACAATAGAAGCTCTGACAATTTCCTCCAACCCAGGAATGTCAATTGTCTCAAGCTTACCCATTCGACCCACTAAACAATTCAAGGTTTTAGTAGGTAATGGTAACTCTCTCACTATTGTGGGTTACATTGCCGAGCTGCCTGTCGCTATCCAAGGTCACACCCTACAGCTACCGATCTATCTCTTGCCCATCACAGGAGCAGATTTGGTAGTTGGAGCCCCCTGGTTAAAGACTCTTGGTTCTAACATAGATGACTACAATGCTTTTTCCATCAAATTTTATGTTAAAGACACCTTTGTTACTTTATTTGGCGAAAAACATAAAGGTCCAAGCTCTGCTCAATACCACCACATCAAGTGACTCCACAATACTAAAGCAATTGAATCCTCATTTACTCTTCAATTCCAAGAAATTGGGCCTACTACAGACTTTGATCAGTCAACTCTCCACCTTGACTTGACAACTATATTGCACATCTTTAAAGATGTTTTTGCGAAACCTCAAGGTCTACCCCTGCTCGATTCCATTATCATGCTATTCCCTTGGTTAAAGGCAGCAATCCTGTTAAGGTAAGACCCTATAGATACCCTCATAGTCTGAAAGCTCAAATTGAATCTATGGTCTTAGATATATTGAATCAAGGTATTATTCAACCTAGTAGTAGTCCCTTTTCATCACCTGTCTTATTGGTTAAAAAGAAGGATGGCTCTCGGAGATTTTGTATTGATTATAGGGCTTTAAGCACTAACTTAAAGAATGGTCCCTTAACTTAATTTTAGTTAACGATGTAGTTCTTTATTTTTTTTTATTTTTTTTTTCTTCCGATTTGTTTCTTTATGTTTTTAAATAATTTCAGCGTTACCTTTAAGTGGAGTTCCATTAAGAAAAAGTTAAAAGAATCCTTCATCCGTTTTCAGAAAAAAGTTACCCTTTATATTTTGGAAATATTTCAAAAAACGTTCAAAGTTTGTTATAAGTTTGGTAGTAGGATTGATTAGTTAAAACTGAAGCTATGGATATTTATACTCCATAGACATCACTTCAGTGGCAATCGTTCATAGAGATTTGATGAATATATGCAATGATCTAGAGGAGGGATTTTTTAACTTTTTCTTGACGGAACCTCACTTAAAGATAACGCTGAAATTATTTAAAAACATAAAGGATCAAATCGGAAAGAAAAAAAAAAGATAAAACACTAAATCGTTAACCGAAATTAAGTTAAAGGACCACATATGGTATTTAACCTAAACACTATTACTGTAAAAGATAGTTTTCCTATTCCTATAGTAGGTGAGCTTTTGGATGAATTATATGGTGCACATTATTTTTGCAAGCTGAATTTAAGGTCAGGGTATCATCAGATCTTAGTTAAACTCGAGGGTAGACACAAAAGCTTAATGAATTATGTATTTCAAGCACAACTCCAGAAATCAATCTTGGTTTTTTTTTTATGACATTTTAGTGTAAAGCCCCTCGTGGTCTATACATTTGAATCATTTAGCTGAAGTCCTTCAACTAATGTGTAGTCACTCTTTGTTTGCTAAGTTGTCTAAATGTTGTTTTGGCTTCACAGAGGTAGACTACTTGAGCCATACCATTTCCAACCTAGGTGTGCAAATGGATAAATAAAAAATCCAAGCAGTTCTTGATTGGACCATTCCAATTAACTTGAAGCAATTGCGCAGATTTTTAGGCCTCTCAGGTGACTACAGACGGTTTGTAAGGCATTATGCATCTATTGATGCACTAATGACTGAGTTATTAAAAAAAATGAATTTATTTATCGGAACATCCTAAATTTTGTAATCAACTATTTTAATAATTAAATAGAATTTTAAAAAATTATTTTAAAATATATGTTGATTAATTTTATGATTACTGCTCTTTATATGTGCGAGTTTCCTATGGTTTGATAATCCTATACATATTTTATTTAATAAGTAATATAAATCATAAATATTATATTTAGTCATTTGATTTACTATTCAAAAAATAATGGTATTTTAGCAAGAGTATTTTAGAGAATAAGATTTTGAGTGAAGTTACGTGTAAATTTGCATTAATTATTTGTGGTGATACTTTTGTTTCTGTTTGACTAAATGATAAATGTGTGCATAGTTATATTTTAATTATTTATGTCTATTTCTTATTTTAATTATTTATTTTATAAAAATTGTCTTAAGATATTAGTAATATTGTGATTAATTTCTTTTACTTCTATATATTTTCTATGATACGATGATTTAATACATATGTATTGTGATTTAATAATTAATATAAAGTGTTGGTGTTATATTTTTTTTATTTTATCATTTTGACCATTCTCTAAAGATGGTAGTATTTTAATATAAATATTTAAAAGAAAAATAATATTTTAATCATTGTGGTAATAATTATGAGTATGATGGTTTTAGATATTACTAATAAATATATATTTAAAAGATTGATTTCTTTAATTATGCTATTTTAAAAAATATTAGTTTTAAAATATTAATAATGTTTTAGAAATATATTTGTATATGAGGAAGTGTTAAAAAATTAGTTTTGATAATTATTGGTTTTGTTTTAAAAAAAGTAAAAAGGTGAGTAAAATATGTTTTATGGGTTAGGCGCATATGCAAGAGTAAAACCTAAGTAAATATTAATTGAAAAGAAAAAGAAGGAAGTGTATGAGAAACAAGGAAAAAATTGATACCGATAACTATCCCAGAAAACTTTCTCTATTCTCATCCAAATTTTAGTATGTTGTTTTATTCAATTAGTTAGTCAATTACACACAATTTCTCATATTTTTAATCATCTCAATTTCTTTCTAAAATATCCGACTTTTCCGTTTGTGGAATTTGTTAGTTTATACCGTCCTTCTTCACCGTAAGTCTGATTTGAGTGAAATCAATGTCAAAATGACCACGTGAAAGGTGGCTATATTACCCTATGATTATTTTATGATTTAGGGTAAGTTGACTTGATTCAATTTTGAAATTGACCTTTTTAGAGTGTGCTTTCATAATTTATTTTTGACTTTTACCCATAAACTATCGAGTTAATTTGATTGAAGGACAAACAGTCAAAGAACAAAGGTTTTTCTTGCGAACTCGTATCCGATTGTGAAAGCGTCAAAATAAGGTATGAGGTGAGAGGAAGTTTGATTTCATGAGTATATTATAATGTAAGATGAACGGAAAAGTTGTATTTCCCAACAATTCATTGGGGGATCGCTACACACAGAGGTAGCCCTATTTACTAATAATTGAATTACTATGACTAATTAGGGTTTGTAGGATTAAAATATGTATTAGAAACTTTTATAAGGTTTTGTTTGATTTAAATTCTGCAACTGTGTAGTATATGCGAAAAAAGTTTAAATTTTTATTTTTAATGTGTTGAAAGTCTTATTTATGATATATGCGATAAAATTTGAATTTATGTGTGGCATATATGAAAGGTTTAATTTCTATATGTATGTAATGAAAGTTTAAATTTTTATTATGTAACAGATTAAAGTTTTGATTTTTATGATACTTTTATGAATATACAATTTTCTTGATATGAGTAGTAAAAGCTTTGATCTTTGTGATAGTTGCTTATGAATATATGATCTTCATGATATGTGGGGCAGAAGCTTTGATTTTTATGATGGTTGTTTATGAATATTTGATTTTCATGATAAGCACATGTGATGTATGATCTTAGTGATATTTGAATTAGGTGATGATTTCGTATAAGTTATTTTTGGATCATTTGACCTAATCTTAGTGGGTTGTGTGGGAATGTTTGATTTTAATAATACATCATTATGTCATGGCATATACATCTTAGTGGACTGTGTGTGAATATTTTATTTTGATAATGCACCATCATGTCATGACATATGTATCTTCGTGGAAGTTGCCTTTGTGGCAGGTTTATTTTTCTCATTGGTATGAGTGATTTTTCTATGTGAAAGTTGCCTTAATGACAAGTATTATATCCGGATCATATAGTTATTAGGAGCATGCAAAGCATTTCACCATCTTGTGATTGTTTTGTTGTGGTTAATGTGTACCTAATGTGATAATAATTTCTCTTAGATGACTTGATGTTATAATGAGATATTGATTTTCCTTGAGTGATTTTGACTTTATAATTTGATTTTTCCTTGAAATGCTTTGATATATTGTGATGTGTTTGATACGGATATGTGTTGATTATTTGCGTGTTCGTCTTACTTATATTATACTATCAACATGATTTTGAAACTCACCTCCTTCGTTATTTGTGTTTGATTGGCTTGGACATGCGTTTGCGAAATCGCAATTATTATAAGTTAATGAGTCTTGAAGTTTAAGTTTGGGAGAAACCCTACTCTGTTAGGTGATATTGGGAATGAGAGTTATAATTTTTATTTTACTTATTTGCTTAGAAAATACTTTTTGTATGAAAACCGTACAAATATTACCATGTAAAAGTTAAAATCAAGTTTTTTGAGATTGCACTGTTCTATAGGAGGAAAAAGTCTGAAGTATTACATTTGTATTTTGAGAAATATGATATCCTAATAATTCATAAAAGTTTTCTTTTATTTTGAAAGAGTTTCTATTTCTCCGCTACGAATTTTAGTAAAAATATGATGTAAATCATTATGTGTACTATTTTGGGGTTTAAGGTTTACTAATTATTTAAATGAATAATAGTTTAGATATTCTTAAAAAAATTGTTGTAATTTTTCTAAGCAATAAGTATTTTAAGTAATGTTTTGGATTCAAAATTTGGGGCGTTACACTTGGACTCCTCAAGCAACACCTGTCTTCCAAGCTCTGAAAGACGCCATCACTACTGCGCCTGTTTAGCTTTACCTGACTTCAACTCTTTGTCCTCTAAGCTGATGCATCAGGTATTGGCATTGGGGTAGTCCTCAGTCAAGATAAACACCATATAGCTTATTTCCCCAAAAAGCTTAATCCCACTATGCAAAGGAAATCAGCTTATGTTAGAGAACTATATCCTCACTGAGGCAATGGCTAAGTTTAGACACTATATCCTGGGCAACAAACTTTTTATACGCACATACCAGTAAAGTTTGAAAGCATACACATAGCAGATCATCCAGATACCTGAGCAATAGAAATGGCTCCATAAGTTCTTGGGTTTTGATTTTTCTATTGAGTACAAACCTGGGAAATATAATATTGTACCTGACGCATTATCCAGATCCCTCTTTGATCTATCTGGCCCTATTAATCCGCCCATGCCCCTCATTACAATTGCTGTTAGTGAAGACCCTCATTTATCCAACATTAAGCAACAATGTCTACAAGGTGTCTATGCAGAAATGTGCAACAGGGCATACTGTTTTGGAAAAATCGCGTGGTGGTCCTGCCTAGGCCTCATTTGATTCAAGAAATATTAGAGGAATTTCATTCTTCCTTACTTGGGAGCCACTTTGGTATTGCTAGAACCAAGGCTTGCATCACTTCTCAATTTACCTAGCCTTCTATAACCAAGGATATCCGCTTGTTTGTATTACAATGTTTGGTGTGTCAACAAGCCAAATCTACCAAGGTTGCACCAGTTGACCTTCGACAGCCACTGCCCATATCTGCTCAAATCTGGGAAGACCTTTCCATGGACTTTATAACTGGCATGCCCCCTTCCAATGGATTCACTTTCATTATGGTTGTAGTGGACATATTATCCAAATACAATCATTTCAAACCTTTTAAAGCTGATTTTACTAGGCCTCAAAGTTGTTGAATCATTCTTCCATAATGTAGTGAAGTTGCATGGTTTTCCTCACAGCTTGGTGTCTAATAGATATAATATTTTTACTAGTGCCTTTTGGCAACACTTGTTCAAATTGAGTGGGACTACTTTGGCCATGAGTTATGCATATCACCCTCAATCGGATGGCCAAACTGAAGTGGTTAACAAGTGTTTGGAACTATACTTACGCTGTTTTGCAGGCCAGGTACCTCAACGTTGGTCCAAGTTATTGGATTGGGCAGAATACTCGTACAATTCTTCGTTTCAGTGCATCAATGGCATGACACCATTTAAAGGGTACAAGGAAGAGACCCTCCAAATCTAGTCAAATATGACTCTACAAACACAACTCCACCTCCACACCAAACTATGCTAGCTGAAAGAGACCTCACCATTCAACTCCTGAAGGACAATTTGAATTGTGCTCAACAAGTCATGAAGAAATATGCAGATTCTAAATTCCAGTTTGAGGAATTTCAGCTAGGCGATATGGTGTCGGTCAAATTACAGCATTATAGGCAACATTATGTGGTTTTATATCGCAATCAAAAGCTTGGTATGCGTTATTTTGGACTTGTTCCTATCATTGAGAAGATTGAATTTGTTACTTATCGTGTGTTACTGCCCCCTTCTGCAAAAATCCATCTGGTGTTTCATGTGGTTAACTTGAAGTTATGCAAAGGTGACCATCACACCCAGTATTTTCCTCTGCTCTTGTTCACAATTGAGACAGAACCTCTGTTGGTGCCTGAAGTGATACTGGACTCCAGAATTTTGCTGCAAAAATAGCGCAAGCTATCACAGGTTCTTCTCAAATAACCAACCTTCCCCACACTGATGCCACGTGGGATAATAAGGAGGACTTTGTGCAGCCAGTTTCCCTGAGGACAAAGTTAATTTTGATGGAGGGGTAATGTTATGAATGAGGACAAAAGGAACATTCCTATAACTAACTCACATGAGGAAAAGGGACACGTGGCACATGATCCCAATAATCATGAGCCAAGGCGTGGAATGAGAGAGAGAATTCCTAATAGAAAAATACATCACAGACTTCGTTAAATAGGGAATGATTGGTAATGATTGGGGTGTGGAATTAGTGAATGGAATAATGAGTCTCTTCTTCCTTTGAATTTAGCAGCTTCTCTGGTTGTTATATTTTTCTGGAATTTCTTTGGCCTTTGTCATTTATTTCAGTTGAGATAAAAATTGTACTTGTGATTGTTGAGAATATCAGTACAATTTCTTACCTTATCTGTGCTTGTGCTTTTAATCTTGTTGAGTCATAATAGTACAATCGTATTCTAGCCAAAACAAAATTTATTAAAACATTTTGACCTCTGAATGATAGGTGTTTTCCTTTCCAAGCAGACAACCTTTTTCTTAACATATTTACCATCTGTCTCCATGTTGTCGCTTTTCTTTGGTTAGCACCTATAGGTAACCCAAAGAATTTAAAGGGTACGCAACCTATGTTACAACAGAGAAAATCTACTGCTGCATTTAGCAGATCAACACCCAAATTTACCACCACTACACTACTTTTAGCAAAATGAACCCTTAGTCCGGACACAAACTCGAAACTTCGCATAATCACTTTCCCATAAATTATTGTGTATCATCGCATATCACGGTAGTATCATCCGTGAATTGTGGTAAAGAGAAAGAGATATATGTACCTGAAAGCTAGATAACAAACCAGTATCAACTGCTATATTGACTAGCCCTGTTAGTCCTTCCATATCTATCAAAAACAAGAAAAGGGCTAATGGATCACCCCATCGATGACCTTTTTTTAGCAAAAAGCTCTAACATTGGATTTCCATTAACTAAAATTTTCATTTTAAACTTTGTAAGTGCTTACAAGTTACAGATAAATGTAAATTCTTTTGCAAACTTTTGAAATAACTTAGAATACTAAAATATTTACAACTTTTAAACAACTTTCAAATGAGACTTAAATAAACTATAAACTCTAATATAGACTAAAGACATGAATCGACTTCGACTCATGATATTGAAGGATTGATGGACAATCCGGATGCTCGTTAGACTTCCAAAGGATACTTGTTACTGGAAAACATCACCCCCACGTAGTGAGCATAAAACTCAAATGAGTATGAACTTCATGCTAAAAACTTGAACTTTATCATTACTTTAAAATATGTAAAATAACATAATCTTATTCTCCTTGAAGTATGGAAACATAACATAATCCTTTTTACCTTAAAGTATGGAAAAATAAAATGTCCTCTTTCTTTTCCTTAGAGTATGGAAAAGTTTATCATTTATCTTGATGTGGGTTACCAAGATAATTGAGACCTGTTGGTAAAGTTGTTCTGGCCATGACCCTAAATCGGCATTCTGATTCATTCTTCCTTTACTCATTGTTTTATGCCTGAAAAATCCTCAAATGTCCCACTATGTACTTGGTTCATGTATGTCATGACTGGATGAATGCAATGCATATGTAATATCATGTGTGTCATGCACATTTCATTAACACATCTACTGCAGCCACTTAATCAAACTCAGTATGTTAATACATAACTAGAAGAAAAATTAATTTCAATCATTTATCAAAGAAAGTCTTAATTGAGTACTCGTTTAATTGGAAGCGATCATTTAGTTACACATTCTTATCAGGGAACTTTTATTAGAGGCAACATGTTCAGAGGAACTTGGATCAAAGGCAGCATGACTTGAGGCAGACTTGGGTCAGAGGCATCATGATCAGAGGCAACATGAACAGAGGCAGACTCTGGCCAGAGGAACCTGAATCAAAGGCAACATGATCAGAGGTAGACTTGGGTAAGAGGCAATATGATCAGAGGTAGCATAACTAGAAGCAGGTTCTGACAAGAGGCAACATGACCAGAAGCATGATCTGACCAGAGGCAACATGATTAGAGGCAAACTCAAGTTAGAGGCATCATGATCAGTGGAACTTGGATTAGAGGCAGTATCACTACAAGCATGTTATAACAGAGGTAACATGATAAGAGGAAACAGAATCAGAGGCAGCCAGAGGAAACAGAATCAGAGTCAGCTAAAGAACACATAATTAGAGTCAGCTAGAGGAAACATAATTGGAGGCACCTAGAGGAAACATAATTTGAGGCTAAGTCAAATCAGAAGCAGAAAAACACATCAGAGGGTTTAAGGAATACGTTAATGAAAAAGGCGTATCAACTAGCCAACTAACAATTTACTTTCATTCGTTTAATCATTAACACACCATAATCATTCACACAACATATGCAAAATAAATGGATTTAAAACAACTAAATGCAGATTTCAAACATTTTTTACATGCTAAACCTCACAATTTTTCCCTCACTCTCAATTTTATAATAATCCCATTATCTCAAACCCAAATTCAATTCGACTCAGTAAAGTAAAAAAAAACAAACCTAGAAAACCCACATGCAAGATGTGAAACAGTTCTAGGAAAAAACTCACTATTTTCCAAGAAGGAATTCATTTAATTTGAGTTGGTTGTGGGATTTGCTTGCTTTCTCAACTCTTCTGCCTTTTATACCTTGGTTCAAATTTAGAGATCCCCATATTCTACTCTGTATCTTCTTTTATTGTTACTTTGGTTGATTAATGGATCTTGAGAGGAAGAAAGGGACATGCAAGGGGTCTGACAGGTGTAGAAGACTTAAGAGAATTTTTGTGTTTAAAGGATTTTGGAAATAAGAAGGAAATTGATGGGCGAGGGAGATGATGAACAATAACAGTGTTGGTGTTTTTCGGAGATGTTTTATGGAAGTGTGTATCTGGAATGAATAGGATGAAAAAGTGAAGGATGGATTAATACTGGTAAGTGAAAAGAAGGAGAGAGAAAAACCAAGTGGCATGATCTCCTTCTGACACTTGGACCTTATTAATACTACCGCTTTCCTTTTTCTACTTTAATTTAAGTCAACTATTACTAAAATAGAGTATTACAAATAAATTTTTTTACTATAAATTAATTTAAGTTTAGATTATGAATAATTTTACTAAAGTAATAAGAGGGCTGTTACAATATGTGTAACACTCCGATTTTTAACAGCACGGGTGTATTTTTTTTTTTCAAAAATAAATTGATAAAATACTATGTCGTAACAGAAACAACAAAAGTCATAAATAATTATATCATAATATACAACCATCCAAAATAGTTTGTTTCAAATATATAAGTTCCATTGCGACAACAACATTGAAATAAGAAAAGGAGAATAAATAAAATTCTTAAATAAAACCCTAAGCTGATCATTAATCTAATTGAGGGTGACTGCGTACTGAGGATCCACGAGCGGCATCAAACCTCACTATTGTCGATTACAAATCCAAAATCATCATTATGCCACGTCTTCGACGTCGTTGCAATTCCAGCACGACTCAAAACTCTAATAACTTGGGGGGTAAGCCCGGTCCACAATAATGTAAAGGGTCACTAACCGAAATTAACAAATAACATTTAGCAAAAATCTTATATTTCAAATGCTCAAGAGAACCTTTCATCTTACCAAACTCATCGAAAGGGTTTTCATATGTCAAAAATGCATAAACAATGTTGAAAAATTAAGTTTTTAACAAAACTGCACTGTCGTATTCGAATACAGCACTGTCGTAGCCGAATACAAGTGCTAAGTCAGTAGCTAAAACTGAACATCTGTATTCGAATACGAGACAGGATGTAGTACAATACGTGTATTCAAATATGAGACAGGATGTAGCCGAATACGAGACAAGACAAGTCAGTAGCAAAAATGAATTTTCGTATTTTAATACAACATGGTCGTAGCCGAATACAAAATCAAGTCAGTGGCAAAATCCACTCATTTGTATTCGAATACGAGGTTTCGTATTCAAATACGATGTTAAAATTTCAAATAAAAACTGAACGTTTCAAATATGTATTCGAATACACACTGCATGTAGCCGAATACAACTGCGAAATAATGCAGATTTCCAGTTTTGAAAATGGTTCGAAATCATTTAACACTTACGATACAAAGTCCATCAATAACACTTCAAACATTCATAATATCAATTATGAACACATAATTCACACCAAATTAATCTCCACAAATTCACGCCTCAATCACACATCAAACATTCATAACATCAATTATGGACACATAATTACATCGAAACTTAACCAACACAAATTCACACCTCAAAGCAATTTCGGCACAATAACAAACAACAACTGAGTATGTATATACAATCATCATAGTATAACAATCCAAAATTATCTAAAACTCTTACACACATCACGTCACTCACATCTCAAACTATTTTGATAAAAATATCTACTCTCGTCGCAATTCAATTAACAGATAAAATTTTCAGCAACAAGTGATATTTTTAAAAAAAACTGTCTGGTATTAAATTCTCCGAAACAAAATTAAATTATTCTTCGACAAATAATTTTAATCGGGTCTCAAAATATATATATATATATATATATATATATATATATATATATTAAACATATTAATACTCTAATAAACTACATTTTTGGTACTTAATCCACAAAATAAAATAAAATAGGGCTAAATGACTTAGCAATTCAACACGAAACACACTAAAATTGCAAAAATTAGAGTTTAAAATTTAGGGTTTCAAACAGTTTAAGTTTTTTTTCTTTTTCTTTTTATAAAAAAAAAAACACCTATGCTATCAAAAATTGAGGGGTTACACTTGTGCTTTGATTTTGGCCTAGTCACTCCATGTTCATTTTTTTGTATTATATTAATGTTATTAATTTGTGAAAATGATAGTTGATGACATTAGAGTGCCAACATAGATGAGTTGTCTATATGATCACGTGTTGTCTATATTATCACGTGATGCCGTTGCATTTTAAATTTTATTTTATAAAAACTCAATTTCATACGATGTGAAAATAAAATATGATGCAATAAACAATTTTATTTAAGATTATATATATATATATATATATATATATATATATATATATATATATATATATACGTGTGTGTATATATATATATATAATCTCATCCAAACACGATTGTTGTTTTATAATATGGTATTACTCAGTTTGTAACTAATGGTGTTGGAGTAGGAACTTAATTTCGTGTATACATGTAAACATGACGGTTTTTAATATTTCATGAAAGGTAAACATGATGGTTTTCAAATTAATGTGTTAAATAAAAATAAAAATAAAAATATTATATTGATGACTTATACATTTATGACATTTATGATAAATATATTTTTTCAGTAAAGTAAAAATGACTACAATAATAAAATATTATATTTAAGACTTTTATATTTATGACATTTATGATAAATATCTTTTTCAGTTAAGTAAAGATGACTACAATTATAAAATATTGTATTTAAGACTTTTATATTTATGACATTTATGATAAGTATTAGAAAATATATCATAAACTAGTATATAACTAGTGCCATGTATGAGAAAATTTGGGTCTGAAAATATAGATACAACAA
>JBBPBP010009777.1:28574542-28645743 GCA_037974735.1 Cicer chorassanicum | reverse complement strand
ATTATAAATTGTTAGTTTTTTTTATAGTAATTGTTCGATTTTTTTTATGAGAAGATGATATAAATAGTTAGGATGACGTGGCTAAAGATAAATATGTATATTATATATTTCCACCATGTTAAAAGATGTTTGCAAAAAATTAAGATGTGTGTTCACATGATATTTTAATAAATAAAATTAGGATATTTGAATCATATTCATAGTACAAGTAACTTTACCTTTAGGTATGAGTATAAAAATTGTAAGTACCGTCAAAATTATCAATACTAATGGAGCTTTGTACTCTTGTTTATAATTACTTAATACCTACGGATTGTAGCCATAACTAGAGGATTGTGACAATCTTTTGTCCTTTGATTTAAACATTTGATTTTACCTACCGATATATCACTGTATGTATACAGTTTATCCATAGTTTACGAAAGTTTTACATACGGTTTTGATTAGTTGCTATATACTTTAGTGATAAGGTCTTTTAATAGGATGTAAAAAGGTCACACTACCTATTGACGTAGAATCGATTTCATCGCAATTTCTGCAAGGTCTATTGAACCTAGTTTTCACCTAGATAAGTATTACGAGAAAAAGGTCAAGCATTCATTGGCCAAAAAACCATCTGCATTTGATCCTTCTAAATGAGCTCTATTAAGTACAAAGGACTTAAGAATTAGAAAAACCTAGAAGGTAATTTACTTTATATATCTATGCTCTCAACTTCCAAAAAAACCCGTTTAACACTTTGAATTAAACAACTTGTTATAAACTATTCATACCTCTCAATCGAATACATGCATTGATATTGTACCGGTTCAACAAGTTGGGCTCCATATGTAGCACCTTAAATTTTATAGTAGACTATTTAATTAATTAAAATATTAGGAACTAATTTTCTTTATATGTGTGTTTGCTATGATGTGATGATTTTTTTAGATATTTGATTTAGTGGTTAAAATTATATTTGTTTATTTATTTATCTATTTATGTTAAGAAACAATAATATTATGTTAAAATGAGTATTTTGGAAAAAATTTCTAATGTAGATGAGAAAAAATAAATTATTTTTTCATTAAAGACTTTTATAATTACTAGAAAATGGATTTTGGACCAAGCAACTATTTGCACCCTTATTTTGCACTTATGCATAATAATTTAGGCTATTATTGTTACTGAATTGGTCTTTTCTTCCGTACACATGTAAGTTGCTCATTACACTCTCATTTCTACCTTGGACTCCCCTATGTTGGGTCTGACAGTTTATTCTACTTTTGCACTTGTACATCTTCTATTTGCACCCCTCAATTTGCAATTAAAATAATAAAGAAAAAAGATGATAGTAGCAACAACCAAAAAAACGCTAAACCCTTTTTTCTCAAATTCACAACCACTAATTCCTTGCCATTTGAATCAATCTCAACCTCTACACCACATAAAATCAGCCACTGAATTCGTTTTTTACATCAATTTTATCGATCGTCACTCTATTTCATAGAAACAGCTGCATTTATTTCCTTGGGAGAGCTGTTTTCAGACGATTCTAATTACCACACTTGTCGTCTCAAAAAACTGGCATCATCTTTGAATTCCTCCCATCGAAAATTTCATGAAGCACTACACATTTACATTTTTCGGTGAAATTGACATCGAACCCTTCAATTGCCTCAAAGAGTTGGTGAAACTTTTTGCGCAGTTTTTACTGGTCGTTTTGACTCTATTTTTCTCTTAAAATTATTATTTAACATTGATTTTTATGCTTCGTATAATTTATGAGTCGCGTCTCGACATTTTTGGGAATAGAAACATTTATAAGAAGTTGATTGATTTAATTTCGTTAAATGTGTGGTATTTTATATTATTGTGATATTGGGTGTAAAATGAATTTTGTGCATATGTTTGATTAGACGAGGTTATTTGATGTGATAATAAAAGATGGATGCATTGTGTTAACTTTATGTGATGATGATGATGTATAATTGATGATGGTGATGTTATAAATTTGTGATAAATTTATGTGATCATGATGATGTATGATTGATGATAGTGATGCTATAAATTTGTGATGAGTTCATGTGATGATAGTGATCATGTATAATTAATGATAATGATATTGTAAATTTGTGAAGAGAATATTGTAGTAACCCCATAGTTGATGAAATAGTGATGATTCTAACTTGTGCTTGAGATTATGGTCATAATGGAGTATCATAGGCAAACGAGGGGATAAACTAGCTGTTATTTCTTTGAAGTGGATACTATCTTTTCATCATATAGATAGGGCCTTACAAGCCTAGTGAAGTTGGGGAAGAACGAATAAATGAGCCAGATGGTGGTGGTCTACTATTGAGCCTCAAGGAAAGATTGTGAGACCTTGGAGGTATTCTGGTAGGGAATTCCAAGGTGACTTGGAGGTATCCCTCCAAACTTCGGGAGCTATCATGCAACACAAGTTTACCTCGACTATCGCGTATTTGTGTCTTGGGTTGAGTTGAGGGGATCTATGAGGATAAAGTCAATTTGAATGGTTCGAAGTTGTGAAGAAGCAGAGTCTAAGCTGATGCTTAGCATTGCATTTTCTTGTGATTGACTTGTTTTGATTAATGTGTTTCAAAATTGATAATAATTCCTATTTGATGATTTGATGCATATTATAATGAGATAGTGATTTTACTTGAGTGTCTTTGATGTTATAATATGATATTATTTTCTTAAATATTTTGATATATAATAATGTTTTATGATATGGTCTATTATTATTATTATTTGCGTGTTCTTCTTGTTTATATTATACTATGAACATGATTTTGAAATTCACCTCTTTTGTGTTTGTGTTTGACTGTGTAAAAAACCCTCTCACTATCTTAGAAATATTTATAAGATTTAAGTACGAATTAGAATTAGTGTAATTTTATTAATTGTTAATGTTGTGTTTTTTGTAATATTAATTTAAGATCAAGGGTAGAATAAGAAAGTGGTAGTGTTGAAAAGTCCAAGTGGCAAAGAGATAACATGCCACCTTTATTTCTTTCTCTTTCTCCTTCACTCATGGGTACTAACCCATCTTCCACCTTCATTCCTCTCATATTCCAAATACACACTTCCAAAAAATAACATTCAGCAAAGAATCACCAACATATATTACTATTCATCATCTTCCCCATTGTTCCTTTTTCCCGTTCTCTCCAAAAACTTCCAGACATAGTAGCTCACTGAAGTTCCCCAAACATGTCTTGACCCCTTGCATGTATTTCCATGCCCTCAATTTTCGGAAATCAGCAAATCGTACTAAGGTGAAGTTAAGGACAACTAGAAAAAACTCCAAAGATTCTGGAGCAAGGAGCAAAGACTGAAGAAATTAAGAGTTGAAATAATAGATAACTTCCCCAAGTCAACTCAAAATCTAAGAGGAATTTCCTTAGAAAACGGAAAGTTCTTTTCTAGAACAAATTTTACATTTTGCATATGGGTTATAGGTTTGATTTTAGTTTATTATTCTAATTTGAAATGATTTTATAGGTTTGAAATAATGGGTTCCTTAAAATATGAGAGTGAAGAAAACTATGAGGTTTAGCATATAAGAAATGTTAAAAACTATTTCACTCTTTTAAAATCATCCATTCTGCATATGTTTGTGTGATGATTATGATGTGTTATTGATTTATGAAATGGGGGTTAACTGTGAAAAGAGAATTGCTAAATTAATGCGATTTCCCTTAACCCTCTCTATTGCGTTTTACTATTTTTGATCAGTTTTACTTCTAATGCGTTTTTATGATTATGCTCAGTCTTAGCCTCTGATTATTTGTTCCTCTAGCTACCTCAAATTCTATTTCCTTTGGCTGCCTCTGGTTTTGTTTCCTTTTGCTGACTCTGATTCTGTTTTCTCTCGCTGCCTTTGATTCTATTTCATTTGGCTGCCTCTGATTCTTTGTTTTTCTGGCTGTCTCTAATTCTATTTTCCTTTGGCTGCGTCTGATTCTGTTTCTACTGGCTGCTTGTGATTCTGTTTTCCTCGGGAAACCTTTGATTATGTTTTCCTCCAACTGCCTCTGATTTTTTTTCCTCTAACCGAGTTTCCTTTGGTCCAAGCTTTCTTTTGACCGAGCTATCTTTGGTCCAAGTCTTCCTTTGGACGAGCTGCCTGTGGTCCAAGCTTTCCTCATACCAAGCTACCTCTGGTCCAAATTTTCCTATGATTCTATTTTCTCTAGTTGCCTCAAATTCTATTTCCTCTAGTTGCCTTGACTTTGTTTGCACCGGTTACCTCTGATTCTGGTTCCTTTGAATGCCTCTCATTTTGTTTTCTCTAGCTGCCTCTAATTATGTTTTCTTCGACTGCCTCTGATTCTGTTTTCTCTGGTTGCCTCTGATTTTGTTTTCTTCTAGCTACCTATGATTCTATTTCCTCTTACTGCCTTTAATTCAGTTTCCTCTGGCTACCTCTGATTTTGTTTTCTCTTGCTGCTTTTTATTCAGTTTCCTCCAGAAGCCTCTTATTTTGTTTTCTCTTGCTGCCTCTGATTCTATGAACAAGCTACTTTTGGTTTAAGTCTTCTATTGAACGAGTTGCCTCTAGTCCAAATATTCCTCTGACCGATCTACCTCTGGTTCAATTTTTCCTCTGACCGAGCTGCCTCTGGTCAAAGATTTCCTCTTACCGAGCTACCTCTAATCCAAGTTCTCCTTTGGTTGCCTTTGATCCAAGTATGACTCTATTCATGCTACTTCTGATCCAAGAATGACTCAAATCACTGCCTCTAATCATAAAGTATCCTTTAATCATGCTGCTTCTTATGTAAGCATCCTTTGGTCATGTTTCCTCTAGTCAGAGTCAGTCTTTGATTGAAGCATCCTGATTAGAAAGAGAAATTTAAAAGACAAAACCCCATTTAAACGAATAACCAACTAGGATTTTCTTGATGAATGATTGAAGTTAAGTTACCTTCTAGTTCTATTACCTTGTTGAGTTGATTTAATGGTTGCATTAATCATATTGATAAAATGTGCATTGCGTATATAAAATTATATATCCATTGCATTCATGGTCCAAGTACACGATGAGACATTTTAGCTTTGTTTCAAGCATAAAACATTGGGTAAAGGTTAAACAATTCGGACGCCAATTGGGGACATGGCCAGAACACCTTTGTGACAATTTCTAACCATCTAGGTTACCCACATTTGAATGATTCGATGAGCTTTTTCTTATAAAGGAAATGGATTTGAATAAGATTTTCCTTAATTAAAAATGAAATGAAGACCATAAAGATTTTTCTTATAAAGGAAATGGATATCAGTAAAGTTTTCCTGAATTAAAAAGAAATTGAAAACTAGAAAGCTTTTCTAAATCAATAAAAGAAAGAGAATACATTTTTCTACTTAAAGAAAATAATATATTTTAAATATTTGGCCTATGGATAATAAAGCATTTCATATTAATGTTAAGTTTTCATTGTTTTTGAGATAAGCTTTTCAAACTGCCCCTCCACTTTTTAGAGCTCACTGAGATTATTATCGCACCTTCTATTTTCTTAATTATTATAGCAAATAAGATGAGCTAATGGCTGGATTCCAGTATTGGAGGATGACTTTAGTTTTAGAATGTATTTCGATTAAGTTGATGTATAATTCTGATTGATCAGAGGATAATTCTTTAGACTTTAATATTTGCTAATATTATAATTTTAATCTACTTTGTGAAAAGTACTTGTAAACTGTGTTTTTTTTATAATTACAAGTCATTTAAGAGATGATATTTTTTATGTTTAAAATTGATTGCCTTAGTTTTATTAAAATGTGTGAATTTCTTACCATATTCTAGACACATCGTGATGGGTTTTACATACAGGCTTGGTCCTGCGTTTGCTTGTACGAATGTATATTTTTGGAATTAAATTAAGAAATTATAGTTATATCGAGTTCATTGAGATTGCACTGTTTTATAAGAGGAAAAAAGTTTAAAGTGTTCCATTTGTATTTTGAGAAATGTGATATCCTAAATAACTCATAAAAGTTTATTTTTTTCTCTGAAATAGTTTTTATTTATCCGCTGAAAATATTTATAGAAATATAGAAAAACTATTATATATATTATTTTGGGATTTAGGCTGTCACATTATGTACCAAAGGAATTACCAAATGCATCATAACAGTAAAAAGTGAAGGAGGAAAAATTGTTTCCAACTGATAGAGTGTAACAACCACCAAGCTTTTATTACAAAAAAGCAAAAACCAAGTTTTGGATTCCTAAAAAACAACCAAGTCTTCCATGCATTTCATTAGCTTCTTTTATCTTAGTGATGATCTTCAGGTCCCACCTAAAAAATATCATATTAATAGAAATAAAGAGAAAATATACCATTATAGTTGTGAATATTAAAAGAATGAATTATAATTTTTCATCACAAACACAAAATTAGTGTTTTAACACAAAGGAATTAAGATTTCGTTATTTAGATTCGAGAATCTTATTTCAACATGAAACTTGTTGTTTTAAAAAAACTTCAAAATTATAGCAATTCAAATTTCAGAATCATAACCTAAATTGCCATTTTAATTGTAGAAAAATAAATGAGCATTAATTTTCTCAATTAATTTAAATAAGAACTATCAATATAGCAACTAGTATCTGAAAGTAAACTACCAAATAACAAGCAAAGTTATTTGGTTTATGTGATAAAAAGATTTATACACACATCTATATAATTTCCTAGTGAATGTGGTCCAGTAATCAATAACGACAACATTGTATATTCATAATTCATGTACAAAAAAGGCTGATAATTGTATACCACCATCATGACAAGCCATATACTGTGTCAGATGCTCATAGTTCTAAATAGATTGGATCCATCACTTGATAAGCCAAGCCTTACATTATGATGCTCAGAAGCAAAATCGGAATGAAGCATGTCAATGTCCTTCCATGCTTGGCCATCAGCAGGATGTCTTTATTTACCATCCTTTAAGCATCATTCTTCATGCCATCTCATTGACTCGGATGTTTTCGAAGACATAAATAGTCTTTGAAGTCTTGGAATCAGTGGAAAGTGCATCAAAACTTTTGCATGAACTTTATGATCATACTTTGAATCTACTTGAGTAATTCTCTCCATTGTGAAGCTTTACAAGTTTTGCATGTATGGTTAGTTTCATGCTCTTTCCAATACAACATACAATTATTTGGACATGCATGAATTTATTTATAATCAAGGCCTCAATTTCTGATCATTTATTTTGTTTTGTTCAATTTAGGCATGGCTTCTTTCAATAACTCCAAAAGAGCAATGAACGACGCATTGCTCTATCCATGAAGACACTTTAACAAGTATAGTCGAATTATAAATGATAAAGTAGTGAATTTTTCACATCATGAATACAACTCTTGCTTTGCCTCATTAATCAAATTATAAAACTTTCTATCATCCTCATTAGGACATTTGTTTCCTCCCACTACTTCTTCCACAGGCATAAATATGTCATAAAGTAAGCCAATATCGTCATGTGAGCCCTCTTTATCTTTCACAGGATCTTCTTTTTCCATAGGCAATGCTATTTGCTCTTGATGGTTTACCCAAACATTGTAACCGTGTATATACTCGGAACCTATCAGATAATCACGAAATTAATTTCCAATAACGATTTCTACACTTAGCACAAGGACAAAAAATTGTGCGTCCTTGATGTTCTGCTTTGTTGATGGAAAAATCCAAAAAGTATTTTTCAACTTCCCGATACTTTGAATTAAGTCTATGATGTGTAGTCCACTTTATGTCCATTTATTTCTCTAAATATAATAAAAAATAATATCCAATAGATTGAAGTTAAACACGAATGAACTTATAATATCAATACAACTTTATGATTTGTAAAAAATAAAAATAACAATGTGGAGTAAATAATACTTGTATGTTATTTGTTAAATAGTGGATTATGTCCTTGACTGCAGTGGGGAAGAATCTCTATGATAGAGGAGGGCTACATGTAGCAGCGCTTTGGATAAAAGCGCTGTAAAATATAGTGCTTTCACATAATTACAGGGTCTTTCAGAGCGCTTTGTATATAGGCGCTATAAAATGGTGCGTATTTGATAAAAATCATTCACTTTAAATAAAAAAAAAACAAATTTAATATGTTGTCTCCCTATCCCTACGAACCCTTCTCTCCTCTACTATGCGCCCTCATCTACTGCTCCTATGTTGTCTCAGGTACTGTATTTATTAATTGTTGTTGTCATTAAACTGATAAATTGTTAGCTAATAAATCATATAAAATATGTTCCTTTTTGAAATATGTGCTTCGATCTGTTTTGTTCTGAAATTAGACTTGGACCTTGGTTTTCATTTTCCAATATTAGACTATATATATTATAGATTGATATAATGTTATCAGTAGCTTATTATTTGTGTAACACTGTATTCATATAGGTCATATAAAATGGACCGGAATTGGATGTCTGCCAATCGATTGTCAAAAGAGTATGAAAATGGAGTGAAGGAGTTTGTTGAGTTTACAGTGAAGAATGCAAAAGACCTAAATCGAATCATTTGTCCTTGTTTAAAATGTTGTTTCGGAAAATGCGTTAGAGTAGATCAATTGGAATGACATTTAGTATGGCATGGAATTGTTCAAAGCTATACATGTTGGAAAAGACATGGTGAGAAAAAAAAAGGGAACACTAATTTTGAGAATGGTTCGATATATACTTCAAATGATTTCGACACAGATACATATGAGTGGGACCGAGTTGAGGGGATTGCAAAAGCAGTTGAAGAAGATCTTCGGGATTGTCCTAAAATGTTTGAGAGTTTGTTGAGTGATGCAGAAAAACCATTATATAATGGTTGTACTAAATTTACAAGACTATCGGCGATATTAAAGTTGTACAACTTAAAAGCGATTAATGGATGGTCTGATAAAAGCTTCACATAATTATTAACATTCTTAAAAGATATGTTGCCAGATGATAATGAACTTCCTAGTCGAACCTACGAGGCTAAATGAATTTTGTGCTTAATTGGCATGAGTTACGAAAAGATACATGTGTGTCCTAACGATTGTATTTGATTTCGAAACGAATATGAATTACTAAAGGCGTGTCCGAAATGCAATGTCTCTTGATATAAGAAGAAAGAATCTACTGCAACAAAAGTCGTGTGGCATTTTTCTATAATACCAAGATTTAGGCGCATCTATCGCAGTGAAGAAGATTCAAAACACATAACATGGAATGCAGATGAAAGAATTAGAGATGGAAAGTTTCGACACCCTCCAGATTCTCCACAATGGGCAAAAATTGATCACGAGTATCCTGAATTTGGGAGAGAGTCAAGAAATCTACGACTTACACTTTCTACTGATGGAATGAATCCACATGGTCTTCAAAGCATCTCACACAGCACGTGGCCTGTGATTTTGTTGATTTATAACCTACCTCCATGGTTATGTATGTAGCGTAAGTTTATGTTGTTGTCTCTGTTAATTTCTGGACCCAAACAACTTGGGAATGATATCGACGTATACTTGACTCCTTTAATTGAAGATTTAAAAAATATTTGGGAGACATGTGTGGAAGTTTATGATGGGTGTAAGAAAAAACGTTTCAATTTGAGGGATATATTGTTCGACACAATTAATGATTTTCAAGCATATGGTGATTTATCAGGATATAGCATTAAAGGTTAGTGTGCATGTCCTATATGTGAAGAAAGTACAAATTGGATGCGGTTGAAACATTGTAAGAAGAACGTATTTCTTGGACGTCGTAGATTTTTACATTATAGTCATCAATATCGTGGATGGAGAAATGCATTCAATGGAAAATCAGAGGAATATACTACTCCTTTAGCACCGACTGGATATCAAATATTTGAAAAAGTACAAGGTTTGACCAATAAATTTGGCAAACCTTTTGCGGGAGAGCTTGTCAAAACTGGGTGGAAGGAAAAGTCAATTTTCTTTGAATTGCCATATTGGAAGTCATTGCATATTAGACATTTCCTCGATGTGATGCATATTGAAAAAAATGTATTTGATAGTGTTATTGGTACGTTACTCAATGTTCCAAGATAGTCTAAGGATGGCATCAATGCAAGATTGGACTTGGTCGATATGGGAATAAGAAATGAATTGGGTCCCGTAAAGAAAGGAAATCGCACATAACTACCTCCAACCGCTCATACTCTATCTAGAAAGGAAAACATTGTTTTATGTAAATTTCTACACGATGTTAAAGTTCCAGAAGGATACTCTTCAAACATTAAAAATTTAGTTTGTATGAAAGACCTCAAGTTAAAAGGTTTGAAGACCCATGATTGTCATGTTCTAATGGAGTATTTGTTACCAATAGGTATACGTTCCATTTTACTTGAAAAAGTTCGACGAGCCATAATTAAATTACGTTTCTTCTTCAGGGAAATTTGTAGTAAAGTGATCGATCCTAAAAAATTACCGACATTGTAGAGGGAAATTGTTGTTACTTTGTGTGAGCTTGAAATGTATTTCCCACCCTCGTTTTTTGATATAATAGTTCACCTTACTGTTCATCTTGTTAAGGAGACACAACTTTGTGGGCCAACTTATATGAGATGGATGTAACCGATAGAATGATATATGAAATTATTAAAAGGGTACGTAATATTGAGTTTCTACTTACATTTTGCTTGAACTTAGTGTTTTATACTAAGTTCATGTAATTTAAGTGTTTGACCTACCAGAACTGATTTTCTGGTTATATTGAACTTGAACTGAACTTGAACTTGAAAAAGCTTTGTTTGACTGGGCATTTTCCTTGAACTTGAACTGATGCCAATCTGAGCTGATCATGTAATTTAGCATATTTAACTTGAACTGAACTGAACATAAACTTGTAATTTTACAGTGCTTTTGTCCATAAGTGCTGTAAAAGGCTTTTAAAAAATAAAATGCGGAGGTCTTTTAATGCGCTTGTTCTATAAGCGATGTAAAAGGCTTTTAATAAATAAAATAAGGAGGTCTTTTAAAGTGTTTTTCGGACAAGAGCTGTAAATGGCTTTTAAAAAATAAAAAAGGAGGTCTTTTAAAGCGCTGTAAATGGCTTTGAAAAAAATAAAATAAGGAGGTCTTTTAAAGCGCTTTTTGGACAAGCGTTGTAAATGGCTTTTAAAAAATAAAATAAGGAGGTCTTTTAAAGCGCTTTTTGGACAAGCGCTGTAAATGACTTTTAAAAAATAAAATAAGGAGGTCTTTTAAAACGCTTTTTGGACAAGCACTGTAAAAGGCTTTTAACAAATAAAATAATGAGGTTTTTTACAACGCTTTTTAGACAAGCGCTGTAATAGGGTTTTATAAACTAACCTGATAATAAGAAACCGCTTCATTTTCCTCTTCATTACGTACTCTTCCCTACGAACTTTTGGCATTGCAAAACCTCCTCTCCATCTTTGTTACACTCCATATGAAACCTACTGTCCCTCTTCTCCCAACGAACCCTCTCCATACGAACCCTCTTCACTATACTATCCCTACGAACCCTCTCCATACGTATTTCTGCGCACTCTTCTCGATTTTCCTACTTAAGCGAAGTCATAACCCTAAACTCGGTGATTGTTGTTGTTAGATATTGTATTTATTAATTTGTTGTTGTCACTAAACTGCATGTTGAACTTATACTACTACTTAGACTACTGCATGTTGAACTTGTTGAAGTTATATTGAACTTGTAATTATAATGAGTTAAATGTGTAGATAAATGGATTCCAAAAATAATTTAGATCGTCAAAATGATGAAGTTGTCAATACTAAGAGTTATGAAAACAAAGTAAAACGTGGTGCAACTATTATGCAAAAGATCATCAAAGCAAGAAGTAATGGAATTAAATTTGAGGTATACTATACTTTGTTTAGAATTTATTTTTTATCTTTTTTGAAAGCATGTACTTACTCTATGAGTTTATAAGGTGGGATGGAATCAAAGTGGCCAGCCAATTGAGCCCAACAGTTCAATGATGGTAAGTTACGTTGGTGCAGTTGTTCGTCAAAATATCCCCATAACAAGTGACGATTGGAGAGATAAAGCTTTGAAGGATGCTAAAGATATATTGTGGAATGATATACAAGTAACTTTTTTATTCTAATTTTTTGTTACTTATAATTTTTTCCATTGAAATACTTTTACTCAAACTCTATCTTTATTTGGTTTGCAGTCGGCTTTTAATGTTGATGAGGTGAAAAAAAATTATGTGCTTAGAGTTGCCGGAAAAATACACAGGGGATTTAGATCTCATTTGTCAAATTGATACTTAAGAGATCGAGATGGAAATTTGAATGTTCAAGCTCCAAAAATATATAAACACTACATATCAAATGAAGAATGGAGCGCTTTTGTAGCTAAACGTGCAGACCCCGCTTTTGTGGTAATATTAAATTATTAGCATTTGTATTTTATTATTCATATTCATAGCGTATTTTTTTACACGACCATTATTTTTTTAATATAGAGTATAAGAACGGAAAATCGCGAGAGGGCAAAAAATTCAATGCATCCATACAAAAAATTGCGTATGGGGTATGCACGTTTAGAGCAAAAAATTGTAAGTAAACATCACTTTTATATAATGTGGTAGATTATCAAGTATAGTTTCTAACTAATATTTTGTTTATGTCTTAACGAATAGCTTTTGTTTATGTCTTAACGAATAGCTTCAAGAGACGCAATCCGATCAACCATTAGGTCGTCATATTTTGTGGAAGGAGGCTCGTTTGGATAAAGATGGAATAGTTGATAATGAAAATTTTCAACAAGTGATAGAACAATGTGTAAGTATATTATCACTTTAATATTTTTTAATATTGTATTTTAAAAATGATATTGAACTTATCTTTTTAATCCTACATGTATTTTAGGAGAATCTAGAACAATGTTCTTAAAATCAAGAGGAGAATAAACAAGTTAGTTGTAGAGACATACTTGGTAAAGTATTTAATGTTCCTGAATATTCTGGCCGTGTGAGGGGTAAAGGATTTGGTGTAACTCCAAAAAGCTATTTTTCACATGAGAAGCACACAAATCCATCTAATGAGGAAGTACTAGATAAGCTGAAAATCCTAACACAGCAAGTGACATTTTTGGTGAAAACGAATAAGTAAAAGCAACTTCTGGAGTGTCAACGTGAAATACAACTAGAGAGTGAAAACGGTAGTTGCAACATTGGTCGTAAAAGTCTTCAAAAGGTAATTAATTACTTAATAAAATAAGAAATTCATTCAACCTAATTGTTTCACATACTTATGAATTAACCATTGATTTAGAGTGTCTCATCTTGCGTGCTATATTTATCCTCCCCTATTCATCGCATGGTTGGAAAAGGAACATCCGTGAGAAGTATTACACCATACTCCGATCTCTGCCGGCCATGTTAAAGTTTCACCCGTGATTGCTTTTGAACCACTTGCACCATTGCATATACCAAACAACGATGGAGATAAGAAGTTTTTGGGAGAAGCAATAGGTAGTTACGTGGCATGTCCCAAAAATCTTATTGGCCTAGATAAGGTATATTTAATTTCTATGTATATTTAATTGTATGATATATGATTATGGTTGATTATATTTAATTGCTAATTTTTTCCGCTGTTAACTTTAATTTCACATTTATTTAGATTCTTACAAAGTCTAAAGGGAATGATAAGAAGATTCCTCGCAACGAGTCAGTCACTTCACCAAAAAAGGTTTGACATATACATCAATGTATATACGAAATGATTAGCTTACTATAATAACTAACAAACTGATCAACCTAATTTTTTCAGATTCAAGAAAAACCCATCGCACCGTAAATCTGCCAGAAATCAGCCGCACCACGAATGCAGGTTCGTGGTAAAAATAAATTTGACAAACTTCAAAACTTGGATCATGGAAAATCTGGCAAAATTCAAAAACTGGATCATGGAAAATCGGATGCTACTTCTAAAATAAGTCATCCAAGCCTTTCTCGATTTGGGTCGTGTCTTAACATACAAGCAAAAATGAATATGGACAACAATGATTCGCGTATCATACACATGGAGAAAGGTATTTTCGGAGATGAGTATGAAGAATTACTTGATAAAGAGCACATATATGAACTTCTCAATCATAAGGAGCTGAATGCTACTGTCATCAGCATATACATTAGGTAATGTAAAATACTTTATTTAAGATAAAAATTACTTTTAATTGCATCACTGCCACATTTATTGGTAATTAATCTAATTTGACATTTTCATTGAAGGTTTTTGTATGAAAAGTTGGTGTGCAAGGGTAAATTGTGAGATAGATTTTCATTCTTATTTCCCCATAAGTTGTCCATGTTTAAACTCGATCCATTTAACGTAAAGAAATATGCAGTTGATATACTTTTGGGAAATAAAGAGAAGGATAAGCTGTTTCTTGCGCCATATAATTCAGGGTAATTATATATTCTTTATCTATATCTTTTTTAATTTATGATACTTTATCAGTTGTGTAAACAAAGTTGTCAACCAAATTTTTGTTGTTGTAGGCAACATTGGGTATTGGGTGTTGTTTTCCATCAATGTAACCTCTGAAATTATATACTATTTATATCTACTCCACGGTCATTATAACAATCACTCGGATATAAAGAATATCTTCGATACATAAGTAATATTCATTTATTTGTTACATATATAAATAATGTGTTTGTTAATTGAATAATAATCACATTTATTTGATAGTGCTTTAAAAGTTTTCCGCGCTCAAAGGGGTGCTACAGTGTCGAAGCATAAGTCAAACAACATCACATGGATTCCAATAAAGGTTTGAAATTTTTGTTATAGAACTTAATTATATGCCTTTTAAAATTTCATTTATTAGTACAACCAATATAGGCTTGACTAGGTATATATTTGATTATAACTTATTTATGTTCAAATATTATATCGTATAGTACTTTGACAATTTCAATTCAACATACCCTGAAAATTATCTAACTGAAATAAAGGAAGACTGGTGTCAGTATGTGATCGATCTGAAAGTTACATAATTTGTTAATAGGTGAGTTTCACATTGTAAACTATTATATATTGTATATTTTTGTGTGAACTGATCATTATTTTAATTATAGTTTTTTTGTTTTGTTACAGTAGGGTAAAATAAGAAATTGCTGGGATATTGACACGCTAAAAATTGCTGGAAATTAACATGCTGGAAATTGTTGATCATTATTTTAATTACTGACATGATTGTTGCTGTGCATATGTAATTGATATTGTGAATATATAGTTGTTGTGAATATGTAAAAAAATAGTACTTGATGTGAATATGAAATTGTTGTGAATATGTAGTGAATATAGTAATTGTGTCAATATGTATTTGATGAATATGATTTTAGAAAAAAATTGAAAGACAACGCTTTCTTAAAAAAATGTCATAAAAGACGTGTTTATACATACTAGCTTTTTTTAAAAAATGCCATTAAAAATAGTCAATCTGGTTTACAGCGATTTTTATTAAAACTAGTATAAAAGTGCACCTATTACAACACCTATTGGCGTAGTGTGTGTGGACACAAGAATTTGGACACACACATAAAAGAAAAAAGTAGAAAAATAATAATTAAATAATATAAAGTTTTAAAATAATTAAAAGAAATATAAATTTTTGTGTGTGTAACCAAACAGTGTGTCCAAATTCCTGTGTCTACAGAAGAATTACTTCTTAGTATAACAACTTGTCATCGTGACTCAAAAAATTAATAAATTTAAGTATGTAAAGATGGAGAAATTTTAGTAAAGAAAACTTTGCCGATAAACTCTAAGTTGTAAAAATGAAATGTAAACTTTTGAAGAACTAATATTGTGTATAAGTGTATGTTTGAACTGGTGGTGAATTTAGAATATTTATCGTAATTTTGTTCAACTTTTAATTATTAACTTTTGTTAAAATCTACGTAGCTCTATAATTTTTTCAATCCAAACATGTATTAAATGATAATGTGTGTCCTAGTGTGTACTATATCATTCTCGAGTAGTAGTTTGTTAAAAACAATGTTTATAATAGTATTCAAAATATTGCAACAATTATATATATATATATGGAAGAAACACTACAAAGTAAAATAGAAATTTCTTGAGGCTCAAAAATCGTAAATAATAATAATAATAATAATAATAATAATAATAATAATAATAATAATAATAATATTAATAATAATATTTGTTAGATAGTAAAATTGTTATTTACACAATACTCTCAAGCCAAATGAAAATTTGATACAAAAAATTAGTTGGTGTGAAATTTGTATTTAAACATCTAGTTAATACTTTAATTGCAAACCAATTCTATATCTCGTCCTTTGTATATGGAGCAATTTCAATTACATCAACTATTGTTTCATCTAATTAATTAGATTATGAAATGAAATTTTCAAAAAATTATTTGCCACGATGAAGAGATATCAAGAGTGGGTTACCTAAAATTATAGGAAAAAAAAGTTTGTTGATGTTTAAGACATAACAAAGTTCAAGTCATGAAATGGTTAGAAGTAATTCATTTCCAAACAACTATCTTTAGTATTCTTCATCTTTGTTTTATTTTGATTATGATATGTATTTTTTTAATTATAAAAACAAAACAAAATGCTAGCATTAAATAGCTTAGGAAAATACTCACATCCTATATATGGTCTTCATCAATGATGACAACAGAGGAACAATATTATTGAAGTATTTGTGGACTAAGAATGTGTCACATGTTGAAATGGGTATGACTTTGTTGCATTTTATAATGTTTTTATCTATTGGAAAGTGACTGGAATCAAACGCAAAAGGGTGGTTGAAAATCAATGGACGGATCTTTATGTGTGATAAATAATACATTGAAGATATTGAGTGGATTGTTCTTTTTTATATGAGTTATTGAAATGAAAAGTTTGATAAGTGATCAAAGGCTTTAAGTGTATTGATTAGAGTTAAAGTTGTTAAATGTATGAAATAATTGTATTTTAATGGGCAAGTGAAAGAGTTTGCTTTATATTTGGTGAAACAAAATATAATAGAAGCAAAACATGAAATAAGTAGTGTGATTTTAGAGGTGCCACATCAAAATTTTTGTGAGTTGGCAAATTTTAGAATATGTGGCGTGCATATAGATGAGTTGTCACCGTTAGAAATCGGGGCTCCATTTTATTATATTATAATAGATACCACACATTTAACGAAGTTAAATCAATCAACACCTTATAAATATTTCTATTCCACATTTTAATCTCACAATTTTCATATTTGTACATTGATTAATTTATCTATCATAGGGCTAGTAGCGTACGTAGCGAGTCCCGGATGAACCATTGGAAAATACGATTTTTCTATTAATCTCACAATATATTATACTCATGAATTCAAACTTTTTCTCACCCCTTACCTTATTTAGACACTTTCTCAAGCACATACATCAATGGGATTTTTCAACAGTAACTGCAGATCGACAAAGTAAAATGAGCGAATCCGAATAAATGGCGAGTTCACAAAATCATTGAAATGCGACTGTTAAATTTTATGAGTGAAAATGGAGTCAAAAAGACAAGAAAAAACGGCAGAAAAAGTTTCACCAACTCGTCGGAGCGTCGGAAGGGTCTGACGTCAACTTCACCGACAAACACAAATGACTAGTGCCTCTTGAAAGTTTTGACTAGAGGAATCCAAAATCAATGAAACTTTTTTCAAACAATGGCAAAAAATGTGGTGATCGGAATTGGTCAAAAATGGCTCGCCCAAGAAAAGAAACACAACTATTTCTGAAGAAACGGAGCCATGATCGATAAAATTGGATTCGGTGGCCGATATAGGTTAGGATTTATTCAAATGGCAAGGAATTTCTAGGAGTGAGTTTGAGAGAAAGAGAGTTTCCTGCGTTATATGGCTGTTGTCATATGTTTTTCGGTTTTCTTAATTGCAGATGGAGGAAAGTAGATAGCAGATGTACAAGTAAAAGAGTAAAACAGTTTGTAAGGCCCAACATAGAGAAGTCCAGTCTAAGGCAAAAATGGGGGTTTAAGGAGAAACTCGCAGGTGTAGGAACGAAAAGCTCAATCCAGTAACAATAATAGTTGAAATTGATATGCAGAAATAGAAAATTGGGGTGTAAATAGTTGTCTGGTCAAAAATTCATTTTCTAGTATTTCTAAATGTCCTTAATGAACAAATAATTAATTTTACTCATCTACATTAAAAACTTTTTCTCCAAAATACTCATTTTAACATAATATTATTCTTCTTTAACATAAATAAACAAATATAGTTTTAACCACTAAATCAAATATCTAAAAAATTATCACATCATAGCAAATACATATAAAGAAAATTAATCCTAATATTTATCAACAGATATCCTAAAACACTTTGAATATCAAATTAACTCGATTAAATAGTATTTTAATTAATTAAATAGTGTAATGTAAAATTTGAAGTGTTACAAATATTACTTAGGATCCTTCATGGAATTCCCTTTCTTGTAAACCTATTTGAACGGTTAATTCGGGTGCCACTTATCACATTTGCACCTATATGCCCTGGTTCACCACTTACCATAGGATTTCTCCTATTTTTGTCACCTTACCAAACGGTTTTGTTGTTATGGTCGATATAGCAGGGGACATTGCACATTTTGATGTGTTTATTCTTCTTAATGTTTTATTCTTACCCGATTTCAACATCAACCTTGTATCCATTTCAAAACTAACAAAGTTGGCTGGTTGGAACTTTACGTTTGCTAATAAGAATTATTTAATTTAGGATTTGGCACTAAAGAGGATGGGTGTGGCTGAATTGTCTAATGCCTAGTTACTTGGATTTAACAATTGAGATAATGAACTTTTTTACATATTTATAGAACAAATTAAGGTACTAATAATCAATAATGAATTGTTTAAAAGAAATAATATTGTCAAATCCTTAAAATAAATTCTAAATCCTAGTGAATATTGCACACAATTTTAAAATAAGTATGTTATGAGCCAATGCGGTAACCAAAAAAATCGACCATGACACCCGTATTCTTCCAAAAATACTTTACAAATATAAATAATTTTTCTATAATAAGCAATCACTCTCAATAATTAATATAAACTCATTCGCGTAAAATCAATTGTAATTCATAAAATATCTAACTTTTTTCTCATCATAAATTCTAGAAATAAATGTACCATGGAAGATTTAATGGGTGAGGATCAATTTAAAATTTTATCTTATGCTTCCATTTGGAAAATCGGTTATAACACCTACATATTTAAAACAATCTTTAATACAAAATAATAATAATAATAATAATAATAATAATAATAATAATAATAATAATCTATTAAATAGACTTAATTAAATTTAGACATTCTAATTGTTTCTAGTCTTTGATTTTAGGATGTTACATTTTCTTTCTTACTCAAAAAAAGTTTGTCCTCGAAATTTACCCAAAAAAAAACATAACGATATAACTATCGCAAACATAAAAGAGATTATGTATGGGCATCAGCGAGATTATGTACTCTTGCCAATGATCCGAATAGGTCTAGACTTAATGATTAAATTATCTTTCAATAGAACGGACCTAGAAGTTATCACGTGTGAATTATGTGACATATATATTCGAGGTTGTGAAACATGGAATACGTCATGATGGTTAGATAATTGTAGTGGAAGAGCTAATTGGTAAGCAACATGTCTGACTCTTGCCTTAGGAGTAACTCTCAATAATTTGGAAATGACCCATAAAACTATGGTTTTACTTTTTGACTTTCATTGACATTCTCACCCTAGTCTTAGGAGTGACTCTAAAGAATACATGTGCCATTTCTTGAAATTCCAATAGTTTTCTTCTCTTGTCAACATAACTCTTTTGTCTACTTTGCGATGTACACATCATTTCCCTAATCAGTTGAATTCTACTAGTGGTCTCTTGTACTAAATTGGGTCCTAACAAATACTTCTCCCAAACGTCACACCAATACAAATGAGACCTACATTTTCATCCATAAAAAGCCTCGTATGGTGCCATACCTATGCTAGAGTGATAACTATTGTTTTAAGCAAATTCTACTAGAGGTAAATACTGATCCCAACCTTCACTTTCATCTTGAAAACAAGTTCTAATCATATCCTCAAGGGTTTGAATATTCCTCTATGATTGAGCATTTGTCTATGGATGGTAAGTTATGCTAAAACTTAGTCTAGTACAAAAAGCCCCTTAAAAAGCTTTCCAAAATCTAGAGATAAACCATGGGTCTCTATCTGATACTATAGAGGCAGGTATACTGTGTAACTTTACTATCTTCTTAATGTAGAGGTCAACTAGTCTATCAAAACTATAGTTTGCTTTAATTGGTAGAAAATGAGTTGATTTGATCAATCGGTCAACTATCACCCAAATGGCATCAAAACCCAAACACGTCTTAGGCAAACCCATCACAAAATCCATAGATATCATCTCCCATTTTCACTCAGGAATTTCTAAAGGTTGCAACAATTATGACTGTTTTTGGTGATCAATCTTATCCTTTTGACACACTAGACACTTAGACACAAAGCGAGCTATATGAAGGTGTAAACACGAGAATAGGGGGTTGAATTGTGTTTGCCAAAGTTGACAACTTTTTGATAATTTATAAATAATTACAAAATTAGTTTGGTTTTGGTGACTTACTTGGAGTAGAAGCAATCAAATTCAGAGGCAACAAGCAATGAAAGCATAAATAATTTGACACGTAGATTTATCCTGGTTCAACACTAACTTGGCTACATCAAGTACCCTCATTCATAAAGCTTTAATCCACTAATTCAAAAACCTTGAATTACAAAGCACCTGACCCTCCAAGCCAGTCTTCCCAAACAGCCTGACAACCTCATACTTTTGCAGAACTAACCACCTTGACCCTACAAGCCAAGTCTTCACCTAACAACCTGACAACCCCAGATTGAAGAAGTAACTAAACCACTATCGGGTTGGATACAAAAGATTGGGACTTGAGTAGTTGCTTCTAAAAAGTTGATGATAATAATAACTCTCACACTCTAAGAAAAGAACACTCAGAAAATATTTATAACCTGAACAAGTGTTTCTCTCTTTAAATTCTAAGATGAATTGAGAACTTTGAGCTTGAGTTCTTCTACTCTTTTCTGCTTTTGGATGCTTTTCTCCTTTAGCCTTGAGTGTCTATTTATAGTGAAAATTTGGGCTTCAATTTAGTCCTTGTTTAATTCTAAATTGTATCTTGTTTAAATTGAGTTTGTAAATTCTTCAAATGGATTCTATTTCTATTTTATTTATATTGTGTTTGTAAATTCTTCAAATTGAGTATGTTCCTATTTTGTGTAGATTGAGTTTATAAATTCTTTAGATTGATTCTGTTCATATTTTGTTATAAATAAATCTTGATAAAAAATTCTTCAAATCTTAATTAAATATTCTTAAAATCTTGATCAAATCTTCTTCAAATTTTGATCAAATCTTCTACAAATCTTGTTCAAATATTCTTCAAATCTTGACCATATCTTCTTTACAATTTGGTCAAATATTTTCTTCAATTATAAATATGAATCAAATCTTTATTTTAGATTTTCATCAATTATAAATTTGTATCAATCTTATTTTTGATTTTCATCAATTATAATTTTGAATCAAAACTCATTTTCGATTTTCTTCATTTATAAATTTGAATCGAATCTTATTTTATATTTTCTTCACAAACATGACTCTTTCATACTTTTTAAAGTCAAATATATTGTTCTCATAAAATACTTTTGTTAACATCAAAATTCTAAACGTAAAACCAACTTGGTTCCAACAATCTCCCCTTTTTTGATGATGACAAAACTTGTTTTTTTTTTTTATATTTCTTTGACTCCCCCTAACTTAAAGAGACATGGTTTATATTTCTTTGACTCCCCCTAACTTAGAGCTCCCCCAAAGTCTAAGTATCATTTTCTCTCCACTTTATCAAATATCTTTCTCCCGCTTTTGTCATCAGACAAAAAGACTTGAAAGTGAAACTATGTTTTTTTTTTAATAACATGAATATAAATAGTACAAGAAAATATATAAACTAATGTAAACTAAACTAATTTAAATTTATCACAACATCAGTCAGGTATGAAGGTAAGGCTTAGGTTTTTCTTGATGAAATCAAACCTATCTTCAGGTAGTGGTTTGGTGAATATGTCATCTAATTGGTGTTCAATGTCTACAAATTGAATGTTCAGTACCCCTTTTTGAACATAGTCCCTAATGAAATGGTGTTTGATCTCTATGTGTTTAGCTCTAGAATGTAAGATAGAGTTTTTGGTTAGACAAATGACAGAAGTGTTATCGCAATAGATGAGAATGTTGGATTCTAGGATTTTGTAGTCTTCAAGTTGATGCTTCATCCAAAGTAGTTGAGAACTGCAACCAGCTGCTGAAATGTACTCAGCCTTTGTTGTTGACATTGCAATGGTGGCTTGTATCTTAATTGACCAAGATATTAAGTTGTCACCTAAAAATATGCAGTTGCCACTAATCCTCTCTCTTTCAAGTTTATCTCCAACATAATCAGAATCATAGTATCACTAAGTTTGTACTTAGGGGATTTCATGTAGAACAAGGTAAGGTTGGTAGTGCCTTTTAGGTATCTAAGGATTCTCTTAACAGCAATTAAATGTGATTCCCTAGGATCAGCTTGAAATCTTGAACATACACATACACTAAACATGATGTCGGGTCTGGAAGCGGTAAGATAAAGTAGGGATCCTATCATTCCTCTATAGGTTTTTTGGTCAACTTTTTCGCCTGAATCATCATTTTCAAGTGAACAAGTAGGGTGCATTGGTGTAGCCATAGGTTTGCAATCACTCATCTTAAACTTTCTAAGAAGCTCGTTTGTATATTTAGTTTGACGAATGCATATACCTTTTTGACTTTGCCGAATTTGTATCCCTAAGAAGAACTTAAGTTTTCCCATCATACTCATTTGAAATTCAAGCTGCATCAATTTAGAAAATTCTTGACTAAGAGTGTCATTAGTAGATCCAAAAATAATGTCATCAACATAAATTTGAATAATAAGAATGTTATCTCCTATTGATTTTCTAAAAAGTGTATTATCTACTTGTACTTTTTTAAACTTATTTTTAAGCAAGAAGTTACTAAGTCTATCATATCATGCCCTAGGTGCTTGTTTTAGACAATACAGAGACTTCCTATGTTTAAAAACATGATTTGGAAATTCAGAACTTTCAAAACCCGAGGGTTGTTTAACATAGACTTCTTCACTTATATAACCATTTAGAAAAGAAAGTAGGATATGAATAACTTCTAACCTGGCCACTGGAGCAAATGTCTTAATGTAATCAATGTCCTCTTGCTAACTATAGCCTTGTGCGACAAGTCTTGCCTTGTTTCTAACCACATCACCTTTTTCATTTAGTTTGTTTATGAAACCCCACTTGGTTCCAATAATTTTCTTCTCTGGTCTAGGTACTAGATCCCAAACTTCATTCCTCTCAAATTCATTTAATCCATCCATCATCTGCCAATGCTTCATCAATAGTGGTAGGCTTAATTGACGAGAGTGAGCTAAACATAGTGGTATCTTTTAATGATGATCTGATCCTCAACGGATCACTTGAACTTCCAATGAGATAAGATGTCTTATACTTCCATCCAGATCTTACTTCTAACTTATCTTGACTGATTCTAACTTGATTAGATTCATCCTCTAAAGATTTGTCATCTTTTGATATGTCTACATCTACTTCCTCTTGTTTCGGTAAACCTGCAGTATCCTCAACTTGCTTTGACTTTTTAAGGTCAAGCTATTTGTCATATAACATAATATAAATCAAATAATTGAAGAATGAAATCAATATAGCCAAAAAATAAGTTTTGTTTCTGGTGGTTTCCGCTTGTTTCGGAAAGCCAAACTTGTATGCTACTTTTGCTGAAGTGTTCAGATTATGTGGATCTCCTTGTTCCTCTAAATTTTTGTGAACCTGCAAAGTACTTATCTAGATTTTATTTTTAAGATCAAGCTTCAAGTTATCATAATAAACATAATATTAAACAATAACTAAATTTAAAGAAAGATATAACCTATATGTCAGCAGTTTCAGTTTTATTCTAAAATCCCTCTTAGTTATTCTTTTCTGGTTTTCAGATTATGAGTTCGCATTTTCTCTGATTAAAGACTCTGGATGAAGGAATTTGAATTCCCATCCAGGTTTGTAGTCTTGATGAATTTGATTGAAGTGTTCAAAGAAGTCTTCTGATTGTAATTGTTCATCAAACACTTCTGTTTCTGCTGATGTATCGGGTTCCTCTGGTAATTTTGGAACTTATGGTAATTATGATTCTTCTGGTAACTCTGGTTCTGTTGATATGTGTGATTTCTATGTCAGTTTTGATTCTGTTGATACTCCTGATTTTTCTGATATTTCTAGTTCATCATATGGTTCTGGTTTTGATAGGTATTGTGTTGACCAGTCCTTCTTCCACCAGAGTTAGTTGGCTTCTGTTTGGTAGGTCTTGGAACATAGACCTTTTTGACTTCATATATTGCAAGCATCCTTTTACCAAGCACCATGACTGGTGTTTCAGTTTGGTTGCTTAGGGCATCTGCAACATAAACAATTTTATCCTTTGGTACCCAAATCAGGTTGGGTCTTGGTTTGTTAGTTCTTAAAGGTTTCTTGTCTTTCCATGTGGTTAACATAGGACAAGATATTTTAGTGTGACCATTCTTATAGTAAATAGTACATAAATCATCAGAGGGAACAAACTTAGGTTGAATTTCATATTCTTGAAATCCTATTCCTCTTTTATCATTCCTACTAACACCATAAATCATAAATGCATACTTGCTTCTTTCCATATCATTATCAAGAGAATCTTGAAATATTTCTTCATGCTTATCAGAGTTACATGTGGTATTTTCAATTGATGTTAAACTATAATTACTTTTTAGAGTTAGATTTTCAGCCTTAAGTTCATCAATATTAGTTTTCATATTTGCATTTTCTATTTTAAGTTTAATAATATCAGTTTTCAGAGTTGCATTATCAGTCTTAAGTTCAGTAATATTAGTTTTCAGGGTTGCATTTTCTATTTTAAATTCAACACTTTAATTGTTTAACACATTAACTTTTTCAGTTAGATTTGTATTTTCTTTCCTAAGTGTTTTTAGTTTTAAAGACAATTTGTGATTCATTTTTTAAAAATCATTTATAGCAATAACTAAATCATATCAAGTAAAGTCACAAAATACCTCAATTTCTTCATCTGCTGATTCACTTCCAGAGTCAGAATCTGTGTTGGATCCAGAGGCAGAGTTGGTATGAGCCATCATAGCCAAATCTGCTTGTTTATCATAAGAGGATTCTTCATAATCATCCCATGTAGCCATCAAATTCTTCTTCTTGGGTCTGGAATATTTCCTCTGATGTTTCCCTTTCTCCATATTTGGACATTCTAACTTGATATGTCCAGGTTCATTGCATCCATAGCAGATTATGCTTTTCTTGTCATATTTATCTTCATTTCATTTGTTGGATTGCCTAGAATATCTTTGGGGGAAATTTCTTCTTTCTTTTGTGCCACATCTTCTGAACTTTTCTGCATATAAATGCCAATTCCTCTTCCTCTAAGTCTTCATTCTGATCATCTGAATCATCATCCTCTGATTCTGTTGTTGCTTTCAGAACTTTCTTCTACTTGGATTTCAAAGCCACAGTTGGTTGCTTCATCTTGGGCTCATTCTCTGCAAGCTCAATTTCATTTGATATGAGAGAGCTAATTATTTCTTCCAGTTTAAGAGTATTCAGATCATTTGCTTCTTGAATGGCAGTGATCTTAGGTCTCCACTTGCTTGTTAGACTCCTAAGAATTTTCTTCACATGATCAACAATAGTATAACTCTTTTCAAGTAACTTTAATCCTGAGACCAGGGTCTGGAATCTGGAAAAAATTGTTTCAATGTCTTCATCTTCTTCCATCTTGAACAACCCATACTTTTTGACTAGGAGGTTGGCCTTTACTTCTTGAACTTGCATGCTTCCTTCATCGGTTAGAATTAGACTATCATAAATACTCTTTGTTGTCTCTTTGTTGGTGCACTTGTCAAACTCCTTGAAGCTGATTGCATTTATCATGAATGTTCTGGACTTATGATGCATCATGTACATCTTCTTCTGATCAGCATTCATCTCCTTTCTTGGAATTTCAATACCATCAGTATTCTTCGGAGCAATATAGCCATCTTCCACCAAGTCCCAAAGTTCAGGATCTTGTGAAATATAGAAATTTCTCAGCATATCTTTCCAATACTCAAAACGTTCTCCATCAAACAGAAGTGATCTGTTGATGTTTCCTCCAGCAGCTTCTTCACTAACTCCAGACATATTGAACCCTTGGATTTTTTCTCAAACATCGTAAAGTGCTCCGTCTTGAGACCGAGCCCTGATGTCAATTGAAGGTGAAAACAAGAGAAGGGGGGTTGAATTATGTTTGCCAAAGATGACAACTCTTTGATAATTTATAAATAATTAAAAAATTAGTTTGGTTTTTGTGACTTACTTGGAGTAGAAGCAATCAGATTTAGAGACAACAAGCAATGAAAGCATAAATAATTTGACACGTAGATTTATCTTAGTTCACCACTAACTTGGCTTCATCCAGTCCCCTCATTCAGAAGACTTTAATCCACTAGTTCAAAAACCTTGAATTACAAAGCATCTGACCCTCCAAGCCAATCTTCCAAAACAGCCTGACAACCCCATACTTTTGAGGAACTAACCACCTTGACCCTACAAGCTAAGTCGTCTCCTAACAACTTCACAACCCCAGATTGAAGAAGGAACTAAACCACTATCGAGTTGGATACAAAAGATTGGAACTTGAGTAGTTGCTTCTAAAAAACTGATGATAATAATAACTCTTACACTCTAAGAAAAGAACACTCAGAAAATATTTCTAACCTGAACACGTGTTTCTCTATTTGAACTCTAAGATGAATTGAGAACTTTGAGATTGAGTTCTTCTACTCTTTTCTGCTTTTCGATGCATTTTTCCTTCAGCCTAGAGTGTCTATTTATAGTGTAAATTTAGGCTTCAATTTAGTCCTTGTTTAATTATGAATTGTATCTTGTTCAAATTGAGTTTGTAAATTCTTCAAATTGATCATATTTCTATTTTGTTTAGATTGATTCTCTTCCTATTTTGTGTATATTGAGTTTGTAAATTCTTCAGATTGATTCTGTTCATATTTTGTTATAGATAAATCTTGATCAAATCTTAATTAAATCCTCTTCAAATATTGATCAAATCTTCTTCAAATTTTGATCAAATCTTCTACAAATCTTGTTCAAATATTCTTCAAATCTTGACCATATCTTCTTTTCAACTTGGTCAAAGATTTTCTTTCAATTATAAATATGAATCAAATCTTTATTTTAGATTTTCATCAATTATAAATTTGAATCAAATCTTATTTTAGATTTTCATCAATTATAATTTTAAATCAAATCTTATTTTAGATTTTCTTCAACTATAAATTTTAATCAAATCTTATTTTAGATTTTTTTCACAAAAGGTTTCCCTTTTCTAGTTAACTTGGTGAGAGGTAAGGATAGGATAAAAAATCCCTCTATAAATTTCGTGTAGTAACCTGTCATTCCTAGGAAACTCCTTGCTTCAGTCACTGATTTAGGTTGCGACCAACTTAGTATTGCATTTACCTTTCTAGAGTCAATTGTTACTCTTTAAGTAGAGATGGTATGTCCTAAAAACATCACCTCATCAAGCCATAACTCACACTTCTTAGGTTTTTGATACAATTTTTTATTTTTTAAAACTGCAATATTATCCTCAAGTGTTTCTCATGCTCATCCAAGCTCCTAGATTAGATTAGAATATCATCTATGAACACCAAAACAAACTTATCTAAGAAAGGAGTAAAAATTAAATTCATATAATCCATTAAAACAACAGGGACATTGGTAACTCCAACATACATCATTACATACCCGTAGTGTCCATATCTTGTCCGAAAAGCTGTCTTAGGAATATCTTCACTCTTGATCCTTATTTGATGGTACCTAGACCTCAAATCTATCATAGAAAATATTGACGCTCCTCTCAATTGATCTAGGAGGTCATTTATCCTAGGAAAGATAAATTTATTCTTAATGGTAACTTGATTCAGTTTTATATCGTCTACACACACCCTAATACTTCCATCTTTATTCTTCACTAGAAGTACTAGTAATCACCAAGTTGACACAATTGGCCTATCGAATCATTTTCCCAATAAATCTTCCAATTTTTTCATGACTTCATCCAACTCTAGTGCTGATATCCTATAAGGTGCGATACTAGTCAACTATGTGGCATTAAACGAATGAGAAACTCTAATTCTCTATCTGGGGGTAAGCTAGAGGAACCTTTAGGAAACACATCAGGAAACTCACAACCTATAGGCATCATCAAAGTTAAATTATCCTTAATCTCTACCTTTGAAGAAAATAAGAGTATGTTTCCTTGACCTCGCTCAATTAAATACTTACGACAATCTAAAGAAGACACAAAACATTCAAAAAAAGATGAATCAATAGTCATAAGTTGGGATCGTCCCCAACTCTTGTAACATTTAGCAAAATATCCAACATTTCCACATTTAAGACATATAATCCGTACCGCACGACACGACTATTCTCCATGATGGAATCCACACTTTTCACATCTCATATCCTTACTAGTTGAAGCTTGTCCTTGCATGTCCTTTGAAATTTTGGGTACATGGCGTAGATTCTTCTAAAATTTATTTTTCTTATCGTGGAATTTATTTCCACCAACATTAAACTTCTCTTTAGGTTTCTCAACTTCCAGTGCTTGCATCTTTTGCTTAGCCACCCTAGACTTGATTACCAAGATGTGGTAGTCACAGATCTCTAGAATTCCAATAAAGCTTTGCAGCTCAGGCTTTTGCTCTTGCTCAAGTTTGACGGCCTTCCAATCATCTTGTGGATTGTCCCTAATAGCGAGAGTATTTTGGTAAAGCTTCAAACTTGGTGACATACTCTACAACTAGCATATCTCCTTGACGAAGATGAAGAAACTCTGTTTCCTTCTAAATGTGAACACTGTAGGGAAAATACTTTTTGAGAATTATCTCTTTAAACCTATCCCAAGTAATAGGAAATCGTTGTGTCAGCAAACCACCTCTAGCACAATTCCACCAATGTTCAATATCATACTATAACATATAAACGACGAGGTCCACTTTTGGAATCTCGGCACAATGCATGACTCTAAAGATTTTCTCTAACTTCAGCGACCACCCTTGTGCCTCGAAAATGTGGTGAATTGTTAATTCAAAATTCAGAAAGTCCAACATATTGAAGGTCTACGTCTGCTACCGATTTGTCATTGGGTCCTCTTAGATGACAAAGAGTCCTGTTTTTCTTTCCATGGCTGCTACCGATCTAACATTGGGTCCTCCATGGCTGTAGCACATTACCAATTAAACACTGAATTTGCCAAACCCAATATTCAACATAACAATATGCAAAATTTATGACTGTAACAAGAAATCCTATAAACTCAAGTTTTGACTTTTTTTTGTTTAAGAAATAGGAATAATAATAATAATAATAATAATAATAATAATAATAATAATAATAATAATAATAATAATAATAATAATAATAATAATAATAATAATAATAAAGTAAAGTAAACCCACACCATAGTCCGATCTAGGTTCAACCAGGCTTTGATATAAAAAATGTAACGCCTAGTTACCTGAGTTTAACAATTGAGATAATGACGAAAAACTTTCATATTTATATAACATAATAAGGTACTACTAATAAATGAATTGTCCGAAAAAAATGATATTGTAAAATGCTTAAAATAAATTCTTACAACTGAAAATTCTTTAATAATCAAAATATTCAAAACTTGACCTTTAATGACTAATCCCAATATAAAATGTGATGTAGACACTATGTCTACTTATTCTTGATCAATTAATCTACTCTAAAGGAATGATTATCCAAAAGGTGTAGAACTCATTAGCTCTCGAGTTCTTAGCAATCTCAGTCCCTGTCTCTAAATATTTTTTTTAATGAGATACTAAATCCTAATGAATAATGCACACAATTTTAAAATAAGTATTGTTCTCAGTCGGTATGGTAATCGAAAATATCTTCCATGGCACCCTTGTTCTTCCAAAAATACTTTAGAAATATAAATAATTTTTCTATAATAAGCAATCGCTTTCAATAATTAATATAAACTCATTCACTTGAAATCAACAATAATTCACATATATATAATAGTAAGATAAATCAAATACACACATTTATTTTTTAAAAAATAAATCAATTAATTCAATGACGTCATATTGTTATATGAAAATGTACTACTTCCACGAAGTGCGTACCATCTCATCATTTGGAGCCCCAACTCATCTAGTGTGAGGCACAAGATCATCTGTGTGGAGTTTAAAATTCATCTCATGTGGGGTATAAGACCGATCTATATGGACCACATAGCTCATCCGAGTAAATAACTATGGGGTACAAGACCCATCAATATGGAGCATAAGCTCATCTTAAACACATACAATAAAAATAATTCATTTTTTGTCCAATCATATTCACAAAATCATATTCAATAAAAATATACAATAACAACAATCATTCAAGAGCACATAATAAAACAATTTTTGAAAAAATGCATATTCAATCAATCATAATAACGACAATTCAACAAACAAACTAGTAAGTAAGTCAATTTCATAATCTAATATTGTATTTCATAAAATCCATATTTTCATAGTTTGGTTTTTGACAAAATATATTTTTGTTATGACTTCTATTCAAAATATCTAACTTTTTTCTCATCCTTAATTTCCAAAATAAATGTAACATAGAAGGTTTAAAGGGTGTGGTTACTTCAAAGTTAAATTAAAATTGATCAATACTATTTTGATTAATTTACTCACTTTCTATCTTTCTGTTTATAGGTGATGATATAGCCTATTTTTTATTTGAGATTGTGTTTCAATGTAATTTTAGTGCGAGACTTATATTATCTATAAGTAACATTTCAACTCCTAAAAATTTAGATATTTAAGGTATTTTGTTTTTTATTTGGTTTTGTTCATACTAGCTAGGTATAATAACTAGATAACTTAAGTATTATAATAATAAGGTTGTTTTGTTACAATATGATAATAGGAATAAACAAAACAACTCAAATTGTGTGGATTAATTTAAAATTTTATCTTAATGTTTCATTTTAGCAAATCGGTTGAAACATCTCCATATTTAAAATAATTTTTAATACAAATAATAATAATAATAATAATAATAATAATAATAATAATAATAATAATAATAATAATAATAATAATAATCTATAAATTAAATAGACTTATTTAAATTTAGACATTCTAATTATTTCTAATCTTTCATTTTAGGATGTTACAAATTGCATCATGGCATTTATTATCTCAAGGTTTTGGTAAGAGTAGAATTTCAATAAGAACCTTAGCTTCACGTACTTGCTCTCCTGATTTCACTTCCATTGTATGAAATTCAGTTTGTATTTCCAAGTCTGCTATTTGGCATTTTCGTTTCGGTCATGTATTTGCTGAAAAGTTGTAATTGATTTGTAAAGATTTTCCATTGATCACTGTGAATTAACATGAGATTTGTGATGTGTGTCATCTTACCCAACAATGAAAGTTGCCTTATCCGATTAGTACTAGTGTTTCTACTATGCCTTTTGAATTACTGCACATGGTTATTTGGGGTCTTACTCTCCCTTCCATTGTTGATGTCCATAGTAAGTTTACATGGGTTTTTTGCTAAAAGGTATATTTCTGGCGCAATCTCTAGTTCAATGTTTTGTTTCTTATGCTGGAGACAATTTAATGTTGTCGTTAAGACCATCCGCACTAACAACGGTCTTGAGTTTACATATTTGACTTTTATTGCTTTAAAGATATTTCTCACCAAATGAGTTGTGTGGAGACTCTTAACAAAATGCTAGGGTGGAGAGGAGGCATCAATTTATTCTCAACATAGCTCGTGCTCTTATGCTTCAGTCTTTTTTGCCTATGTTTCCTTGTGCTCCCTTACAGAGCACTTCCACTACAAGAAAATACTTGTATACTTACGGAAAATTAGTAAATTAGTTGTTATCTACGGAAAAATCATGGGTATTTTTTTTAAAAATAAATTGTCTTTTTTAATTAATTTCGACGGCTATTCCGTAGGTAAAACTAAAAAAAATTCGTGGGTAAAGAAAAAAAAATGAGGCTCCCACTTAAACTCTGTAGGTAATTTCTTTTGTTTTTTTTAGTAATTTCTTTATTTTTTAAAAACTTTATGTGTTGAGTTTTTTAAAAAAAAAAGGTTTATGTGAAAACCAAAAAAACTCTTCATTCTCAAAACCAAAAGAACTCACTCATTCAGATTGCAACCTAGACAACCCTAAACCTTTCTTTTTCTTCCAACCTCCTCCAGATTGCAACTTGCTCCGCCGACCCAGACCACTCTGAATGCCTCCTTGACGATTGCTCTCTCTCAAGGGTAAGTTATCTTCCTTTATTATCGTGCTCAAATTTCATCTGGTCCTAGGTCTCTTCCAGTGGTCTTCTAGCGTTAGAAGAAGTCGTGTCCGTCCCGAACATCTACTACGTCCTCCCAAACTTTTTTATTCAACATATATAGGACAAACTGAAGGAAAAGACTGACCCATTCGGTGACTTTCGCGGTCGCCCTCACTGAACCGACTTGAATCTGAACTACGATTCAGATCGAGTCTTACCGAAATCAGATTTCCTTTTCGTGCCATATGTGCTTAGACTTTCTTTACTATTATCTAAAAAAACCCCAATTTTTATTTAAAACCCTAACCATTTTCCTTCAAATCCGAAATTATTCAAATTATTCTTTAGATATGATTCTTTGTTTATTTATATAATGTTGTAGTTAATAGTGTTGTAGGAATGTTATGCATTGAAGGGTCAAATAGTGAGACATTTTTATACGTCATTTATTTGTGTTTCTACTATCATCTTGTGCTAGTTGAGTGAAAACATGTACATGGAAAAAGTGCTAACATTTTATTTTTTCAAAGAATATTTTGGCTTTTGTGACTTTATTTTGGGTTTTATCTTTCTTTCTTACAAGTCATTGTTCTTGTTTCCTTTACTAGATTAGATGCCTTTTGTGCTCTTCAAGACTTGTGGCAATTCAAACATCTGTTAACCATCATGCCTCTGATCAGGATCTCCAATAGGTATGCCTTTATGATATTTGGTTTATTTGATGTTTTCTACTCCTTTGTTTGTAATGTAGTTTCAAGCAACATATTTACTTAATGGTAATATTCTTAGCAAGTCAACACCCCTCATTTGGTGAAAATTCCTTTATTTTGTTACTGATTTTGGGAAGTTATCAAATAGGGGGAAGTTGTGACTCTTGGATATATTTTGGAAAATAACCACTTGTCATTGTTAGTTATGGGTAGAGGGCAGTGTCCTCTATAGCTCTCCTTTTTTGCAAATGAAATACTTTTCACAATGTATTAGTTGAAAGTACTATGACAAGTTATATTAAGCATGATTTCTAATTACTAATGACCCATTTGCAGTTCCCGTTAAGTTCAATTTATAGCACTGGTTTCACAGATTACTTATGATAGAACTTTATTTTCATTTTCATTTAAAATGAAGTTATAAAAGCAATATATAAAAACTATAGAAGATATAATAAAAGCAACTGAGATTCTGTTGTCTAACACACAGACACAACAACATTTAGAAGATATAAAAGCAATTGGGATGTATAGTATATTGTTGACCATAAAATAATGAGTTACTTACATGTTGTTAGCAATCAAAGTAACATAATTTATCTATTACACAACAATGTTTGTTCTGTCAGTCAGTCCAACAGCTGAGCACAAGTCAAAAAATAATTTGTAACAACCTCTAACGGACCTCACCTTACTATATCAAAAGATTGAACTCAAATATGTGTATTTATACACTTAACATTGCTTCTGTGTGGCTGGTCTCGTCTGCATTTATTTTGTATAGCTGCCACTAACGGTTCATGTTATTGCAAGTGTTTGGTTTGGTTAGTTGTGTTATGTGATTGAAGTCAGAGATACTATTAATCTTTTCATTCACCCTTAATTTTGTCCCTCCCCTGAGTCACGGTTATTCTATTTTATAATTCTGTTTTAAGGATATGTACTTTAAGGATATGTACTTTAATGTAATTATGTTTTATACTTTAATGTGTACTTTAATATAATTATGTTTTCTGAACAATTTTAAGAGATAATTCTGTTTTATACTTCTGTTTTATAATTCTGTTTTAAGAGACAATTTTAAGGGTATGTATTTTATAATTCTGTTTTATACTTTAAGAGATACTATTCTGTTTTCTGAACAATTTTAAGGATATGTACTTTAATATAATTCTGTTTTATACATATATCTACTGAAAATGATCTATTTTGTTGAAATGGATGCTATGATATGAAAAAAGAGGGCTCTTCTCTTATTCAATGTTAGCATAAAATTGATTATATTGTTTTTACTTTTTTGACTCATGATTATATTGTTTGTGCCATATTTGATAACATGATTATATTGTTTTCTTCTCTTATTCTCTCGTTTTGTTTTTGCACAGCTCGTTGAAATCCCTAACAACTCATTTCACAGGTAAAAGCTTGAAAATCCCTAACTCTGTTAGTTTATGTTAGTGTTAATTAATGAATTGTAATGAATTTGTGTTTGGTTTGCAACTCTACTGATTACTTGATTGCAACTCTACTAATTAATCTGTTAGTGGTAATTACATTTTTTGTTCATATATGTTTGATCCGCTACATGTACCATATTTTGTTGTTTAAACTCACGTAATTAAGTGCATTCTACATGAAACTACATTTCTATCATGTTTTGCTTCTTCTGATGGTGGTGATAGTTTCAAAATGATTGCATTTTTATTTTGTTATGTATACTTTTTTTATTATATTTTGTTATCTATACTTTATTGAGTAATAACTTGTTTGAGATTTGTATAGATATCGTCCATTATTTGATTGTCCTTCAAAATATGGATCGCTACCAACCTGATCGTAGTTGGGTATATGATAGACTTTATGTTCAACGAGGGGGGTTGAAACCAGCCTTCGCAAAAGGTGTTGAAGAGTTTATAACGAAGGAAATAAGTCGAAATCAGTTTGTAAAATATGGTGGCAGCAGATGTCCTTGTCACAATTGCATGTGTAGAGGTGTATTGTCTGCAAGTGAAGTCAAACTTCACTTGTATAGGTTTGGGTGATGAGGGCAACAAGGAAGAGATTAATGAAGAGCCCCCAAATGATGATGCTCAAGACTTTTATGATTTGTTAACTGCTGCAAACAAACCCTTATATGAGGGGGCTTCTGATTCAAAACTTTCAATATGCGTGAAACTTTTAGCTTGCAAATCAAATTGGAATGTTCCACAAAAATGTCTTGATTTCTTTGCAAGCATGCTTGTAGGTGTGTGTCCTTTTAAGGATTCACTTCCAAAAAAAATTTACGAAGCGAAAAAATTGGTGACCATGCTAGGATGGAAGTCTGAGAAAATTGATAATTGTGTTAAAGGGTACATGTTGTACTACAAAGATAATAGTGCAGATCTAGAGTGTAGGTTTTGTCATGAACCCCGATATGTTCCTCGTAGGCCTGGGATAGGTAACCACAAAGACATTCCAATTAAGAGGATGTTCTATATGCCAATCACTCCTAGGTTAAAAAGATTGTATGCATCAATGGAAACTGCTGCCCAAATGAGATGACATCAACATAATAGATCGAGTTTAGGCATTTTACGTCATTTGTCTGATGGGGAAGCTTGGAAGCATTTTGATGCAAGGTATCCAAATTTCGCAAATGAACCAAGAAATGTAAGGCTTTGTTTATGTTCTGATGGCTTCACACCATACATTCAAGCATCTGCATCCCCATATTCTTGTTGGCCTGTTGTTGTGACCCCGTATAATCTCCCGCTCGAAATGTGCATGACTAAACCATTCATGTTTTTGACTTATCTCATACTTGGACCATCTAACCCAAAAGCAAACATTGATGTGTATTTACAACCTTTAATAGACGAGCTTCAACAGTTGTGGAGTGAAGGGGCTTTGACTTATGATATTTCCATGAAACAAAACTTTGTCATGAGGGCAACCTTAATGTGGACAATTAACGATTTTCCTGCTTATGGCATGTTTTCTGGATGGAGTACTCAAGGTAAGTTGGCATGTCCAGTGTGTATGGATGGAAATAAGGATTTTACCTTAAAATATGGTGGCAAAAATTCATGGTTCGATTGTCACCGTTGTTTCTTACCTCATAATCATACATTTAGAAGAAGTAAAAAAGGGTTCACTAAAAATAGGGTTGTTAAGGATGAACCTCCTCCAATATTGACCAGTGAAGAAATATGGAGTTGGGTTCACAATATTCCACGAGTGATAGATAATGCAGTTTCTAAATTGTTTGGATATGGAGTTAGCCATAATTGGACTAAACGAAACATATTTTGGGATCTTCCATACTGGAAAGATAATTTATTAAGGCATAATTTAGATGTCATGCACATAGAAAAAAATTTCTTTGATAATGTGTTTAACACTGTCATGAATGTTAAGAACAAGAATGAGTTCAATGAAAAAGCAAGAATGGGATTGGCCATCACTTGCCAACATAGCGATTCTGAGTTGGTTACACATAACAATGGAAAAATGACAAAACCTAAGGAAAATTATTGCCTTACGTCTAATGAGGCAAAGAAAGTTTGTAAATGGATAAAGGAGCTTAAGATGCCAGATGGGTATGCTTCTAACTTGGCAAGATGTGCAGATGTTAATAAAGGACAAATGAATGGGATGAAAAGCCACAATTGTCATGTATTTATAGAGTGTTTGCTTCCATTCGCATTTAGTTCATTGCTTGACCATGTGTGGAAACCACTAACAGAATTAAGTCAATTCTTTAAGGGCTTGTGCAACAATACCTTAAGACATGATGAATTGGTCAAATTGGGTGAAAATATTCCATTCATCATATGCAAACTTGAAAGAATCTTCCCGTATGAGGCAAAACTTGGTGGTCCAGTTCAATATCGATGGATGTATCCATTTGAAAGGTATTTTGTAGTCACCATTAAGGATTTCTTTTTTTTTTTCTAGATATTTCCACATTTATTAAGTTATTGCTCTCATTTTTCCAGAATGATGGGTGATTTTAAGCGCACAATGAGAAATAAGGCTAGAGTGGAAGGCTCAATATGTATGTCATACTTACATCGAGAGACAACATATTTTTGTTCCCACTATTTCAAAACAATCTCTTTGTTTGATAGAAGCCAGCGTAATGAAGCTGCAAAATTAAATGATGTTGTCACAACAACACTGTCAATTAGCAATCAATTAGGACGTCCTAGTGGGAAGGCCCAAACACATTGGTTGGGTGATGCTGAAAAAAGATCTGCTCATGTACACATCCTCATCAATTGCAATGAGGTCAAGCCATATATTGAGTAAGAAGTCCAAAGCACACACCCTACATAATTATCAAATATGTGTAATAACAATTCTCTCATTATTGCCAGCGCCTTTTTGCACTCTAATTCCATTATTGAAGAAGATCTTATATCTCAAACTCGTATACATGGAGAATTCCCAGAACGGTTTCGTGCATATGTAAGTGCTTTATTGAAGTTTGTTGCAAATAAATTAGAACTTCTCACCTATCTATTGTGAATATCATGTTTGTATAGGCCAATGACAAGGCAAATGGTGTTACCGACCCTAACTTGTTATCATTAGCTTGGGGTCCTGACTCAATGGTCAAAACTTGGCACAAGTATTACATTAATGGGTACAAATTTCACACAAAAGCTTGGTCTCAGGGTAAGAAAACAATAAATAGTGGAGTTTATATAAAACGGGTTATTGGAGGAGGAGAAGATGATTTCTACGGAGTCATCCAACACATATTTGAGTTAGAGTATTACAAATTACCTCACAAGGTATCCTTGTTTTATTGCCAATGGTTTGATCCTAGACGGGACAGAGGAACCAAAGTTCATCCACAGTATGATATTGTAAATGTCAAGATGAATCGAAAATATGATCTCTATGATCCCTTCATAATTGCACAAAAAACTAGACATGTGTATTATGTATCCTATCCTGAAATGCAAACTGATAAGCGTCACTGGTTTGCAGTTATCAAAACAAAGCCTATGGGTCGTGTAGAGGTGGACGGTGTCGATGTGGACATGCCATATCAAGATGAAGATATGACACATGTTGAACAATAAACTGAAATTGAAGAAATGGTTGGCATGCATGATGAACCCCTTAGCGATGAAGAAGTCAATGTAACGTTTGTTCCAAATATTCCAATTGATAATGATAGTGATATGGATGATGAAGATAAGGATGATTCTTCAATTAATGTTTGAATTTTTAGTAAGTATAAATAACAGTTGATTATTTGTATAAATCTTCATATTCTACCTTTTTTATATGTTAGTTTTAGATTCAGGTTCTTTAATATTATAGAGTTGATAATCTTGAATTGTGTTTACTATTGTGTGTGCTAATTGTTTTTAATCATCTTATTTTTTTTATAGATGACTCCAAAAGAAAAGATTAGACTCAAGTTTCGTTTGAAGAAGTCAGCAGGTACAAGCAATAATTGATCAATTGCCATTAGATGCCAAAGTCACTACACCAACGTCACAATATGTGCGACATTCCGCCCATCAACATTTTAAGCCTCCTACCCAACAAGTTGTAGTGCTTCCACCCCCACATAGTAAGGTGCATCAATCTGAACCAATTATAGTGATGATGCCCACACCAGGTTTTGTCCCAAAAGACAACATTTCCCCAACTGTTGATCATTCTCTATCACAACCATCAACATCTATTGCCTCACGACATACTTCAATTTCAGCTAATCCACCAACTTCGATACCTATTGCTACTAGTAATAAGACTCAAGGCTCACGATGCTCCAATTCTAGTCATGGGGTTGCACTTGATGGGAGAACAATTATATGGCCGAATGGTTGAGGGTATGTAACTAGTTCTGAATAACTTTTCATTACAACATGAGGTTTATGGTTCGTTTCAAATTATTTTATAAAATTTTATGTTGTTTGAAAATTGTTTGCAAGTGGTTACCGTGTAGGGTGGCATCGAGAGCACTCACCTCAGTCATTACATCACAATATGTTGATCTGTATCCTAGCTGGGGAGCAATCCCATAATTAACTTTGGAATGCTAGTTAGACAAATTCGGTGTAAGATTATGTTATGTATCTTGTTAATAGTTCAACCCTTGTGTGGATACTAACTAATACATTATAACTTATTTGTAATGTAATGTTGCAGAAGATAGTTGCTTGGTTGCCTGAGCACAATTTTCAGATTAAGAATATCTTCAATACAAAAGGATCAATGCGTCTTTCTGATATGTTGATGCAAGTGAGAAAGAAGCGCAAGTGTCCAACTTAGATGAGTGAAACTGTTTGGAATGATCTTGAGAAGATATGGATGGATCCATCATATAAGGAGATATCAAATCGAGCTAAGAAAATATGTGCTTCTTCTAAAGGAGGAGCTGTCCATACTGGTGGATCTATATCCATTGCTGAACATACTATTCAGCTGGTACATTTTCTATGTCAAAGTAGTCACTGTATAACCGTTTAATGTTTAGCTCAAGGACATGCCTACTATTTGCTATTTTTATTGTTTTATTGTGTTGTTGTTTCAAAATGCATAGATCTATTTTGCTGAAATATTTTGTTGTTTTCCTTTGCTGGTGAAATGTGGCTCTCATCTTATTCACAGTTATGCTGTTTTTTATTTTTTGTAAGGCTGATGAGTTAGGTAGAGACCCCACATTGGATGAGATCTTTTTAAAAACTCACACTAAGAAGAAGGACAACTCTTGGGTTGATGAAAGATAAAAAAAAAACATATGTAAGAAATATTAAACCATTCATTATTTCATTTGTATTTCTTGTAAAAGTAATTTGATTATCTTATATTATTTTCTATTTGAGCAGGAAACATTTCAAAGTAAGTTACAGCAGGCCTCCAAAGGTGGGGAAACATCTAGTAGTTGTAGCCAAATGGTTAATGCAGAAGCTCACTTAGATATATGGGTCCAATCTGTTGGGGGAAAGAATAAAGGGCGTATTTATGGTGTTGGAGATAGATCCTCACTTTATAGACCAGGTGTCGCAAGTCTAGTCGTAGATTCTCGTCCATGCACAGATTGCACCAATGTCTTGTCTTAGCACTCTAACGAGATAGCTGCACAGATAGCATCATTTGAGGAACGAGCAAAAGCGGCAAAACACGAGGCACGAGAGGCGCGAGAGGAGCTAAGGAAAGTAGAGCTACGTCGACAAGATGAGGTTCAACAATCATAGCAGCGCACTACAGAGCTTCAGATGCAGCTAGCAACATTGGCAAAAAGTGTTGCTTCCATACAAGTTGAGTCCTCTCGTCGTCGTCGTCATCCAGATTATGACGAGGATGAGTCTAACGATGATGACAGCGAGTAGTAATACCGATTTCAGTGTCTGTTTTATTTAGTAGTTATGACTACACATTTTGCTTAGACTTGTAAACATTATCTATATATATTCTTACAATAGTGTCGTTATGTGTATTTTTAAACTTATGGTAGTGACAATCTGCTTATTTTGAGAATTATGGTACTGTAAATTGTGCTTATTTTGAGACTTTTGGTAGTCACTATTTGTACTTTGAAAATACTATTTATATAAAACTTCACTTTGTTTTGACAATGATGTTTTAATATGCTTACAATTTATTTTGAAAATACATTAAAAAAAATACAGGAAACAATAGAATACAAAGTAGAATGAACATATTTTTTCATTACCCATAAAAATTCCATGAGTAAATGATAATTTACCCACGGAAATGTCATGGATAAAATTTTAATTATCAAATAGAAATCAATATAATTTTTTACGGATTGTCGGTAAGTCAAGCTACCCAAGGGTATTCCTTAAGTTAGTATATCCCACTGCGTTTTTGTGGGTAAATATTTTCCTTCGAGGGAAATAGCGACGAATTCGTGTCCATGGGTATTTCGTAAATAATTTTACGTTACCTACGGACTTTCCGTGGGTGAAGATAAAATTTGTCGTAGGTAGAGACAGTTTTTCTTGTAGTGTTCACCATACAATACTTGACCCTGATCCTTATTCTCCAATCATTCATCCTAAATATGTTTATATCATTGTGTTGGCTGGTAATTCTATGAAAGAAATTTCTGCCATTAAATCAACTCTTGGCAGCAAGTTTGGCATCCAGGACTTTTGGGTCTTAAAATTTTTCCTTGGTCTTGAGATAGCTCACACTTCTAAGGGAATTTATCTTTGTCAACGACAATATTGATTATCTTTTGGCTGATTCTGGTGTTTCTATCTGCAAACCGGTTTCAAGCCCTTCTGAACCTCACACTGGACTTCATCAAAGATAATAGCCATCTTTATGCTAATGCTCCTAGTTACTGTCGCATGATTGGTCATTTGCTCTATCCAACCACTACACATCTGATATTTGTTATATCGTTCAGCAATTTAGCCAGTTTCTTTCGCAACCAACTATATGCTGCATTTTGAAGCTGCTCAACATGTACTGCGTTACCTCAAGGGCTGCCTCGACACAACACACGAGGCATTTTGTTAGTGTTTATTGTTTTTGCTTGGGAGATTCTATCATTTTGTGGCATTCTAAAACGCAACTTTGCAATGGCTTCAGCCATTTGCGAATTGGCCTCGACACGAATTGCAAATGGATTCTATCATTTTGGTTCAGCCATTTGCGAATTGCAATGGCTCCATTTTCTTCTTCGTGATTTGGGGATTTGTTGTTTTAAGCAATCTGTGTTATATTATGAAAACCTTAGTGCTTTACACGTCGCAGCTAACCCCGTGTGAAACATTTGGAGATCGATTGTCATGTCGTGCGCCTACTTCCGATTTCCCCTCAGGATCAATGTTTTTACCAAGAGTCTTCTTGCTGCTTTTCAAAAATTTGTGACCAAGCTTGGATTAATTGATGTTTTTCCATTCTAAGCTTCTGGGGAGGGGTATATAGCTTCTACATCACGATTCCTTGATTGATGAGTAGGCAATTAGTCAGAGAGTTTGTTACTACTTTGAGTTACACTTTCAGTCCATTACTTGTACATATATATACCAATTGGTATTCACTAATACAATAAGATGATTCATTCGCTCAATTATCTCTATGGTGAGCCTCTTCAATAGAACTGATTTCTACTAAGATGATTCATCCTCCCATTTATCTTTATTACAAACCAAATTAAATTCATAAAACATTATTATTTCTAAAACCACAAAACTCATGACAAGTCTAGTCTTGTCCCCTCTTCACAAACATTGATAAATATATAATATCCGAAAGTGTCAGAACAAAATTTGGCCAATAAACTTTTTTGTCAAAATGATTAGGTTATTATTATAATAACTAATAATATAATTCTGACTAAAAAGTATTACTCCACTAAACACCAATCAAAAGATTTAATCAAAGAAGTAATATTTTAAACTTTATCGAATTTGATTCTCTTTAAACTTGATTTTGTGTCTAATGCTTTTTCATTTTGCACACCTTGTATGTTTTTTCTTTTCCTTTGAATGGTTTATTTTTGCTTGTTCTGGGTTTTGTCTGGGTGAAAGTGAAATATTTTGGGTTTTTGGCTGGGATTTATGGGTTGTGATTTTGGGTTTCTCGTTGGAATTTATGGGTTGATATTTTTTGGGTTTTTAGTTTTTGATAAAGGAGATAAAGTACTAACATTTTTTTTCTAGGTTGAAAATCAAGTATTCATATTTTTAATCAAACTCAAGTATTCATGGTTATATGATATTATATGTGTTGGAGATGAAGGAGATGAACACCCTTGAGTTTTTTATTTTCATATTTTTTAATAATTAAAAATAATTCGTCAGTATTACTATTTGTCATCTACGCGTTTTAAAACGTTCACTTGATAATAGGGATCAAAAGTAATGGCCTCTATTTTTGCAAAGATGAAATGCAAACAAAAAACTTTACCAAGACTAAAATGAAAACCACTATATTTGTAGGGACCAAACGCATATTTAAACCATTAAATAGTAATAAAGGTTGGTGAGTTGATAGAGATGACATATAAGGATAATTATTAATGAATAATAATATACAACTAATAATTATTAATGACATATAATGAATAATAATATTTAATGACGATGAAATGATAACGTGGATATTATGTTGTTGATGATGTATGACTTATCCATGTTTGCATGATATATTTGCTGATGATGTTAATGTTAAGTTAAACGGTTATGACATACAAGTCCCAATATGGGCTAGGTGCAGTCTAATGGTAGTATTTGATGAATTGATCTATGTAAATGAACTCAAGTCGCAGTACAGGCTAAGTGTCATTTGATGTTGATGTTGTTGGTAAATTGATCTGTTGTAAATGATCTCAAATTGCAATATGGGTTAAGTGTCATTTTAGAGTGATGTTGTTAATAATGGCCTTTATGTTTGCATATAGATCGGCATGCTAGAGGGATTAGTGTCATGATATAATTAGATCAAACGACTAGATTGAGGTCTTAGGGAGGATGTTTGTAGAAAGGTCTTACGTTAAAAGAGAGAACGATATTGTTGAGTTGTTCTTGTTGTATACTAACACCTTATCAACTAGACTCTCTAGCTTGTTGGGCAAGAGGTGGCTTATGTACTTGCACTAACCTAGAGTTGTTAAATCCATGTGTCAGAGTTACTTGGTAATTTTGTAGCATTGCTACCTATGTGGATTTGCATTAGTAGAGTCACTAGGATATGTGTTATATGTGACTTGTAGTTATATGATTTCTTATGTGTTGATGTTGTATTATATATGGGTCTGATGATATGTTAATTGAATTGAAAGCTAATAATGATTGGTAATAGGTAAAATAATGGTGTGTGTTGCGTGGTCATCTGCTATACTCATTCTATATTTTTGCTTTGTGATTCTCACATTGCTGACAACAAAATTCATATATGTTAAGGTGTATAGATCTTCTCGAAGCGCTCACAATGTGACGTCAAATGTTAGGAATTTGTAGTTTGTATATTATAGTTACATTAGGTTCTGACCAAAAGACAAGAGGTTTTAGGATATTTTTGAAATTAGATGTTTCGAAAAAGTTTAAATAATACTCTTACAAGTTGTATGATATGCTTGAGATAAATAAAAGTTTTAAATTTTCACCAATTTTTCTTATTATTTACGTTTCTTCCAAAAACCTGGGTAAAATGTCTCACAAAATGTGCATATTTTGTCGAAAATAGATATTATTAAATATATGTTGTCTAAACCTATTTTAAATGGTAGCTTCGATTGGAATACATACCAATGAAAGTTGTCAAAGGACAAGCTATTTCAGATTTTATGGCAGATCGTCCATGCCTAGAAATAGAGCAAATTGTATGTATAGATTTGGAACCATGGCATTTATACTTTGATGGTTCCAGACATCATGGTGGTGTTCGCGATGGAATATTAATTATTACACAAAATGGGAGTTATACTAAATCCATGTTCAAATTGAAATACAAATGTTTTGATGATGAAGTTGGATATGAAGCTTTGATAATTGGGTTATAGATTCTCCACAACATAGGAGCTAAACTATAAGAATCAAGTTGGTTTGAAAAACAACGATCCTTAATGATTTTGATGATAACATAACCTATTTTATGGGAATGATTTATTGTGCTAATAATTTATTCAAGTGTGCAGACTCTTGTCACAAGAATTAAACGTTTTTAGTTGCATCGTCTGATGAATAGACAAGCTAAACAAAATAGTTATAACAATACTCTGTTACATTTGTTGAAGTATAACTAATTTTGAAAAACTTGTTCTCAACACACCTCTACTGAATCTAATGTTACAAGTTCATTATGGTGATTCTACGTATGATGATCTTGGCCTCCAGTTTGACCTATGATAAAGTCAACACTCTGATAAAGTCAATGCTCTTATTAAAGTCAATGCTCTGATAAGTTGTCTACGCTCCAACTAGCTCTGCCTATCACATAAGACTTATCCTCTGACTATAAAAGCATATAACATCCTCTAAAAGTGTTATCCTCTGGTCTTCCTACCTTTTCTGTCAAGATATGCTGAATTATGCATGAAGACATAATCACAACGACGGTTAGAAACCCTAATGGACTATTTGATACTCTATAAAATTATTCGTGATCATCACTAAGAACAAAAATGAAAAAAAGAGAAGCACTTTTGTCCTTACAAACACTTGAAAATCTCTTGTATTAGCTCTAAGTGCTAAGAAACCTGAGAAATCTTATGAGAGAAAAAATATGTGTAAACTCTCTTGTGTGAGAATTAGTTCAAATCCAATCTAAACACTTTGCAACTTGGCCTAGTAGTGGTTGTCATTCTCAGCAGCTTGACCATACTAAGTTAGAAGGTTGAGAATACTTGAACATAGTTAGTTGACTAGATGGTGTTTCATTGAACTTGTGATTCCTTTCGTCAATGGTGTATTAAATCCTTCTGTGTGAAGGGATTGGACATAGCTACCGTGTTGGTGGTGAACCAAGATAAATTGTCTTGTTTTTCTTCCCTCATCTTTTTACTTATTGTTTTACCCATTCCTGTTTTCAACATCACAATTTTTAAATTGTTTTTAATTTATATTTTTTGAAACAAAATACAATTCAAATCCTTATTTCTTGTTTTTTTTTTCTCTCTACAAAAACATGTAAAAGTGTTGGGAGAATCTAAACTTGTTATTCAACAATTGTCTTCAAAATATAAATGTATTTATAATTCTTTAGCAAGATTCTCAAAATATAAATGTATTTATAAATGAAAGGGCACTACTAGAAATAAGTATTTTACCTGCGGATTTTCCTGCGGATTTAAGCTAAAAATCCGCAGGAACACATGTTACCTGCGGATTTCCTTGCGGAATCATATCTCCACGTAAAACCTTCGTGGATAATTGTTTGCTGAGGATTTTTGAATCCGCATGTAAGATACCTGCGGATAAATCCGCAGGAAAAGTAAATAACATCCACAGGAAATATAAACCAAACTCAAGGCATTTCTTACGACGTTTCCTACAGAAATATCTGCAGTATTGTTCCCGCAAATATGTTTCGCATACAAATCCGCAGGTATATCCACATTTACACCAAAAACGTTTCGCATGAAATTCCGCAGGTAATTTTGTATTCAAATTATTTTTAAGAAAAATCCAGATATTTGCTTAAATTTCCAAGTAATCGAGTTTTTCTAATTTTTTTTATTTATATGAAAACTTCAACTAAAAATATGTAAAAATATTATTATAAATACATTTTAAAATTTGATACATTCTTGGAAGAGTTAAACTTCAACTAAAAATATATAAAATTTGATACATTCTTGGAAGAGTTAAAATCAATTCTAAAAGCATAAAATTGATTTTTGTATGTTTGTACTAGTAGCATGTTTTTGTTATATATATAATGCCAAAATCCTACTACTAATGGATGTATTTTATGAAATAGATCCTACTGCTGAAGTTGTTGCATTATCACCAACAACCTTAATGGCAACAAATAGATTTGTCTGTGAGATATGCAACAAAGGATTTCAAAGGGACCAGAATCTTCAGTTACATCGCAGAGGTCACAATCTTCCATGGAAACTGAGGCAAAGAACAAGCACAGAGGTGAAGAAAAAGGTGTATGTGTGCCCTGAACCATCATGTGTACACCATAACCCAGCTCGTGCATTAGGAGACCTAACTGGCATCAAAAAACATTTTAGCCGCAAACATGGTGAGAAGAAATGGAAATGTGACAAGTGCTCTAAAAGATATGCTGTTCAATCTGACTGGAAAGCACACCAGAAAACATGTGGTACTAAGGAATATAAATGTGATTGTGGAATCATATTTTCTAGGTACATATCTCTAACATTCAAATTTGTCCCTTGTTTTTTCACTAGTTTTTTAACCGATGTGTCTAACCGTATATTAAGGATGCAGGTTCATCACATCATTGTGAGTCAAAAACACACCAAGACTACTTTTAACAGCCAATTTTGCTAGTGATTACAGACTACATTGAAAACTGATAAGTCTCAACTCCTAGCTTATTTGGTGCAATATAATTGCATTGCATTAAAACCTTAAAATGATGAAACAGAAGACAAGGATTAACTCACAAGAAACCTAACTTATCAAAACTTGTCTTTACCTGACAAAACTTACCTTTCTAACTCTGATGACAATCAATCAAAATAGCAAGGCCAAGGCTAGGGATGTTTATTAAACAAGAATCAACCAACGCAGCTGAAATTGATAGCGGAGGTTTTGATTTTCTCAATCACAGGCCAGAAAAGAATAACTTGCTGCAAATAGATGGGATAAAATAGACATTTCATCTGAACCTGCATCCAAATAAGTCAATTTTATATACAAAAAAACTGAGTTCTATGTAACATACCAACACCACATGCTTCTTCAAATTTTTTCAAATCAAGGTTCTCCGAACTCGTGGTAGCAAGAAAAGCCAGTGCTGCATCTAACTGCGCAATTGTTTTCACCTGCAATGATAAACTTTGGAAATCAATATGCAGAAATTAAAGTTACTACTACTACTACTACTTCTTTTAGACATACATAGTTGGATGCTTGAAAAACAGTGATTCACTAAAAGCCTGGTCATGTTAATGTCCAGGGCATTATGCAATAAAGTTCTTATTTTTATCATAGTCATTAGCAGCAAAGTTTGACCAAAATTATTGATGTTTATCAAATTCAATTGTAACCTTCATTCAGCATATAGATTTGACAGTTTATATATATAGCACAAGCATTATAACTTGTGGTGGAAAAGCAACATAGATAAAAGCATGACAGTGTATATCCATTTTCAGTTAAAGACAAGCAAACAAGTTTTTTATTTATTTATAATATATTCTAATAAACACACATTCATGATTCTAACAAGCATTATTAAAACATGCATCTTCACCTGCAGACACAAATAAATGCAGAATGATGACAACACATCTAACTACAGTGTTTAAGAAATTATAGTACAAATTAAGGAAATATTCTAAATAATTAAGGAAATTATTGTTTTCACTGCGCAATTGTTTTCACCAAATAATTGCTGAGCCAGCATATCAGGTGCTGACAGCCACTTTAACATCCAATTTCTAATGTCCTGCTGGTTTGGAACATGTAAACCGAAGGTGGTCGAAAATCAAACAGCCAAGCCAGCTAGGTACTATATAAACAAATGATCAATATCTTCCATAGCAGAGCGACATAGAGGGGTAGTTCATGTCTAGACTAATACCAGCTCTGATATTGTTGCATCGGCATGCAGTCCCACAATCGGACTTTGAAGTTTAAAATCTTTATGGTTAGGAGGAATCCAATTGTCTTTGAAAGATATAAGTGTATTAGAGCATAAGATAACGAAGATAGTACCAAAGCTAAATGATTTGCAAACATATTATATTATCATAGCAAAATATGTGTATCATGATGACATAATGAGGGCATGAAGCATATATTTGAATCAACTTCAAAATTAGATAGAAAGATAAATAGAACACAACACAATAGTACTAAATCTCATAATACACAGATAGCACAAGATGAAAGCAGCAGAGGAAACGTCATTACCTAAAAGTGTAGAGGAAACACTAACCAATTTGTCTCCAAAATCATGAATCAAAGTGCAACTGGTTAGGGAATTTCACTGAATCTTAAATTAGGAATTACACAGAAGGATCATAATTCAACTTCCAATATTTAACATGTTTTATGTTCCTGATTATACATGAATTTAGCAATGGCAATAATAATTGATAGGGACATTTGATATTAAGCATGAAAATCACAAGAAAATAGTAAGGCACAAACTCTATTAATGATATTAAGAAGAAGATGAAGAAGAACAAGAAGAAAAACACACAGAAACACTAAATCAGAAGAAAAACCTAAATCAGAAGAAAATCAAAACCCTAACTCACTGTAGTTAACGAAAATGAATAATGAAACGAGAATGATGAAAAATGGCGAGAAACGAGACTGAAATAAAACAGAGTGGCGCGCAACACTTACAACAGCGATGAGATTACGAACACGACGAGGTTACGACGACGACGAGATTACGATGACAGCGAAGTTGAGATGCAACGTAAGGAGGTTATGATTCGATGGCGGAGATGGCGGCGAGGTGCGACGGTGGTGGTTATGACTGAGATGCGGCGGCGGCGGCGGTGACGGTGGTGAGTTGAGATGCGAAGGGAAGGGGAGAAGAATACTATTACGATTTTAGTCAATAATTTGTTTTAGGAGTTAGCCTAAATTGTTAGTAGTTATGCAAAAATAGGTCTTCTTGATACATTTTGTTTTTGATACATTTTTTTAAAAAAATAGGTCTTTTGATACAAATATTTTTTTCTAAAAAATTGAATAATTTTAATGTTATATATGATTTTCATTTACTTTTTTACAAACAAATATAATAATTATATTTTTGAGACTTCTATAAATTTAAAAATTAATTTACTTTGATAACATCAAACTATATCGTTAATACTTAAACAATATGTCAATTAGTTGACCATATTTTAAGTTTAATTTCGTTAAATTTTTAAGTTTTATCTTTTGATTCTATTTTGAAATAACATTTTTTGTCATAATTTTAATTAAAATTAAAAATAAAATTTTAATTATAAAAATAATTTATTTAATTAGCGAGTTCAAAATTAAATAGATAATTTATCAAAACTCTTAATTAATTGAATTTAATAGACACTATATACTATAAAATTTAAAAATTTCAATAATATTACTAGCAGGCGAGTTCCGGTTTAAAGTAGATATCAGCAGACCCGTTTCTGTCCGAATTTTAATTTCTGAAAAAACACATACCCTCAATTGCACTCAATCAAAGCAGATTTTCCCTCCAAATCAAGACATGTTCGTATGGATATCGCGGATGCAAATTATATTTTTATCCTAACTGTAAAACATATCTTATTTTTTTAATTTGTTTTAAAAAAAATTCAACTTTATTTATATAAAAATAAAAACTACTTTATATAAAAACATAAAAATTAAAATAAAAATTTACCTGCGGAATTTTCAGAGGAAATAAACTTGTAAAGTTTGCTGCGGAATTTACTACGGATATTTCCTGCGGACACCTCCCGCAGATAAGGAAAAAAATGAATTTTGCTGCGGAAACACCGTCGCATGTAAATCCCCAGCAAACAAAAACTTTACCTGCCGTTTTACCGGCGGATTGCTGCACCGCAGGAAAAGTCTTGAGAGAATTGTGAACCGCAGGAAAATCCTCACGTAGTACCTGCGGAAACATTGCCGCAGGAAAATCCGCAGGTAAAAAGCTGATTTCTAGTAGTGGGGATATCATGACGAATGATGTAGTTCAGAATGATCAAAGGACTCTTATAGTGCAATATTTTCATAATCCTGATCCTAGTGCAGATACAAAAAGGAAGTTAAAACAAAAAGCTACTAAGTATGTGTTTTAGGGTCAAATATTATATAGAAGTGTTGTCAATGATGATATAGGCAAATGCTTAAGTGCGAAGAAGTTACTTATCCTTGGTCCAAGTACATGAAGATGTATGTGGTGCTCATCAGGTAGATGATAAGATGAAATGAGTTTTGCGTCGATGTAGAGTATAATGGCCAACTATGATGAAAGATTGTATCACATTTGTTAATGGCCAACAAAATAACCCGACAAGTGAATTGCTTGCAAGTATAAAACACTACTAGAAATCAGTGTTTTACCTGCGGATTTTCCTGCGGATTTAAGCTAAATATCCGCAGCAACACACGTTACCTGCGGATTTCCTGGCGGAACTATATCCCCACGTAAAACCTTCGTGGATAATTGTTTGCTAAGGATTCCTGAATCCGCAGGTAAAAAACCTGCGGATAAATCCACTAGAAAAGTAAATAAAATCCACAACAAGCATTAAGTAAGCTTAAGGCATTTTTTACGACTTTTCATGCAAAAATATCTGCAGCACTATTCCTACAAATACGTTCTAAGCATGATCCCGGAAGTAAATCCACATGAAATTTTGCACGGAAATACCTTTCGCATGAAAATCCGCAGGTAACTTTGCATAAAAAAATTTCCTAATGTAAATCCGCATGTAAATAATAGGCTATTGATGAATTTTTTTTAGATCAAAATTATATATTGTTTTTTTAATATAAATCTATTACAAAATTAAAAGTTGAACTTCAATACTCATACATAATTTATAACATGTTTACAAAAAAATCTAAAAGATAATTAAAGCATGTCCCAAAAAAAACTAAAAGTATAACAAAGTATAAAATATAACCAAATTACAAATATTAAAACAAATCCTACTAAATATGATCTCTACCAAATGTCATCATCACCACTATCTTGACCACCGTTTGAGGGTTTGCATACTTTAGTGACTTTATCACCGTCATCACATCATCCATGTTCCTCTCAGTTGTGGTAGGGTACAGAAATCTCAACTTAAATCTACAAAAAATAAATTAAATAACCCATCATTTATTAGGGAGGAAAAAGTGCAACAAAATTAATTTTGTAAAAAATATATTTGCATTGCACCTTTTTATCTGGCCCCCTTGAAGAGCCCTTGATGGTAGGTTCCATTTGCATTGCACCTTTTTGCATTGGTAATTTAGCATGCTTTAGATTATCAAGGAGCTAGCATCAATAAATTGCCAAAAAACCTTGCAAAACAAAAAGAAAATATCAGTCAGATGAAAGTGTTTCCTAAGCTAGCTTCAATAAATTACCAAGAAATAGAGCAAGCTTTCAAGATTGGGCACTGCAAATGGACTTTCATCAATTGTGATTCATAAAACTCGGGTATTGTTGAAAGAAAAGTGGAAATGGAGCAAGGGTAAAGAATCTGAACACAAAGATCTAATTTCACTTCTCCACATTGCTTGATAGTCCAAAAATGAAGTCAAGACAAGAATCTATTTTTCAACCATTCGATATTTGCATTCACTAATTTTCAGCATACCCATATATGCAAATTTGGTCTTCTAATCTTACAGAAATGACATTAAACGCCTTTCCTATTAAATAGTTATCTACAAGTATTGAACAATATCATAATGTCTAATAATTGAAAGTCTAATAGTTATCAACAAGTATCGAACGATATCATAATGTTTAATAGTTATCTACAAGATAATGTGCCTAACATTGGTACTAGCCTTCATTTTCTCATTCCCAACAAGATCAACAGTTTTCTTATCTGCTTTCAAAATTTTTGAAGAAATCTGGCAAAAAATAGTAAGGGAACATGTCATATAAATAACAACTAATAGGCACAAACAATGAATTCAGAACAAGAAAGGATCACATAGGTGCATACTTGCTTAACCCAGCTTGGCAAAGTAGCACTGAAAAGAAGTGTCTGAACTTTAGTAACATCTTGTACCTTACCTGCAAAAAACAAATACGAGTCAATTGTAATGATGTGTAGTAGACAACATCACACACTAGGTAGGACATATGAGGTAATTATTTTTTAGGGATTGTTAGATGAATTTCAATAAACATTTAAGAGGCTCTTGGAATAGCTTAGTTTAACTTATCATTAAACATAAGCACTTTAGTTGATTAGCGCTTAATTAAACTCTATTTACCCAAATGCCACTTGGCCTTATTCAATTGTAATATTGCTCCAAGATAACATAATTATTTATTCCTTGATTGTAAAAACAACTTATACATAAACACTTATACAATATAATAAATGAGTGCTTAATTAACCTTCTACCCAAATGGCCCTTTGTTAAATTAAATTGCAGTATTGCTCCAAGTTATAAGAACCACATTTTATGAGGAAAAGAAAAATGATCTAGATTGACAGTGAGCTACATCTTAATCCAATGTCATCATCAATCATGTATTCCATTAGAGGATTGCAATAATAAAAATCACTCACAACTCTACTTACAGGCAGAAAAAACAAGATTATGAATCTATGTGGTACACAATATCAAAAATTGCTAACTACTAACAATAACCTTAAATCAGACAAATAATGCCAAACTGACACACTGGCTCCATTGTAGTATATATACCTGATTGGCCAATACCCTGGTAGGTAAAAGCACAAGGACACTCGGGACTCTCCCATAGCTAGTCTTTCTACAGAGGTACAGAGCAGTGACAAGTGCATACTACAGAGGAGCATTAGGGGCAATGCTAGCGTACGACATAACTAAAAGACAAACGTTGGAGTGTAATAATGGGAAGGCCAATGGTATTCATAAAGGATTGAAAATTGATATAATCTCAGGTCCTGAATTAGAAATTAGTGAAATGAAGAAATTACCTTCATGTTCTTGTTGATTATTATTATTAAGATCTAAGTAAAGATAGAGAGAGAAGTGTGAAAAGTAGATTTATAATTTTTGAACAATAATAATCCACAATTGTTTTCTTCATCTTTCATAAAAAATGATATCTAATTAACTTTTGAAGAATAGAGAGAAATCCAAATACACCTACAACAAAAACTCACTACCAAGACTAACAACCTTTAAAATCTCTCCATCTAAGGTAAATTAAGCCATCAAGATAATGTGTGTATGCTCCTGCCACAACCAACACATGAAAAAGTTGGTGACTATGACCAGCAATATCAAACTTAGTATGTGAGTATGTGAGATCAAGTTAGAAACATCATTTCCTAAACATACATAACAACAAATTGAAAATTCAAAACCCTAAGTGAAGTTAAAATTAGCTTCAACCCAAATCTCTGACTATAAACAAACACAAAATCAAGTGAACCAGAAAATCGAATTGAAATGTACCACGATTAATGTCACAAACTAACGAGAAAGTAACATTAGTGATAGAATCAAACCTCAATAAATTGAAACTGAAATCGGCTTAGAAAGCTGAGAAAGATTTGAGGAATGAGAAGCGCAAATCAACATAAATGAAAAGCGCAAGCATGAAGAATCTGTGGGAGAGAAAATGAAAATATGATAAGCAAATCCACAATTTTGAAGAATAACATAAAATCCCTAATTTTGAACATATGAAAAACCCTAGCAATGATTTCAGAACACAAATATATTACTAATAGTCTCAATCGATTAATGAATCAACCAAATCACTAAACCCTAAACAATGTAATTTTGCGATACCATACCTTGTTGAGTTGATGATTGTTTATTGTAGTTGAAGGCCGAACAAGGAGGTATTGGTGGCTCGGTTTGCTCCTTCGTGGACAGAGTAGGGCGGTGTTGGCTATTTGCGACGAAATGAAAAAGAGAAAGGAGAAGAAGAGAGGTCTCAGCGGCTGATGACGAGAGAAGTTGAGATTTTGAGTTTAGGGTTTATCAAGGTACTCTTGATTTGAGTTTATTGACCCTCTTTTACTAACATTATATTACACTCTTAATTTCTTAAGTATAAGTTCCTATTAATCATAATTTATACAACCTTAATGTTGAATTATCATTTTAATCATTGTTATAATCATTTTCATTCATATCAATTTAGTATCTCTAAATTGTATCTTTCATATAAATTATATATTTTGCATATAATTTTAAGGAACAACATGATAGTTAACTATATTTAAATGTTAAACTGAATTTTATTTAAAAAAAAAATGTCTGCATTGAAATGCATTGAAACAAATAAATAGCTCATGGCTAATTCAATTTGTATCTTGATTTTATGGTATAAACTAATTACCTTTTATTGAGTCATACTTAGAGGAAAATAATTTTTGCCGATAGATAAGTCTTCTAATGAATACAGTAAATGGTCCCCTCAAGTAGTTCCTTTGGTCGCTTCCTCTGATATCTTCCTCTAATTTTTTTTGTTATAATAGTTGCACACTAGAGAAAAAAACATTTGTTAACATCTAAATCACAAGAGAAAAACAAACTTAGTTCCAATAATAATGTATAATCTTACAGGGCTAATATGAGATCCTATTCTCAAAATAAGATTAAGAATGATAATATGTATAATCTGCTACACCGATGCATATTTATATATGTATTTTTTTTTATTAGACTACATTAGCTACTTCTTAAGTGAGTATAAACCAATAATTTCATTATGATATGCTATGTAAAAACATTTTTTTTTTTATTTTACTATGGTTAGGCACATCCATTATTTATTTCTATTTCAATATGTGCAGTATAAATTCTTATGTGTGCATTTGAGGGTATTTCTTTATTTTAAGAGGAAATCCTAACTCTCTTTTAGTTCTTGCGATAAATAGTAGATCAATTGTTTGAACTATGATGGTTTGAAGAACTATGACCCTTACGTAATTTTATGATAACAAAATTATTTTGTGGGAACAATTTAAAGCATTAATGTTCTGTTTAAGTGTGTAGTTCCTAGATCAATTGAATTTTGTATGATCCTACATTAATGTATCATCTAGTAATTGGACTAAGATAGAGAAACACTAAGACTCTGCTTCTAAGTATATTTGTTAAATCTGGTAAATGAACCCTGATACACGCTTCTGGTGCTTCTGGAAAATACAAGTGATGCTCTATTTTGTCTACATATGATGACTACAAAGAGCATCTAATCGTCTGCCTCTAATAATCGCATCAAACATCTAATCGTCTGACTTTGGAAAACAATGTATGCTCTGATAAAAGTTAATACTCCGATAGAAGACAATGCTCTGATGATAGTCTATTCTCTAAAGAAGATACCGTTCTTACACATCTTCTAATAAGCACCTTGGATTCGCTTTGTGGCTGAATGTATATGAGACATGCTCATTATATCCTCTGCTCCTTCTGTCTTCATACCAAGATACACATAATCAATTACAAGGACTCGTTTTGACAAGTTTTTAATGGGAAATCAATCTCACAATATTTCATATGAAACTACATGATACATGTTGCTTTCTTGCAATCAAGAAAATGACCAGAAACCCTAAAGATCTCTATAAAAGGATGTGCAATTCTTACTTGAAAAACATGAGAAACAACGCAATGCAATAAGCATAATACAACCATCTTTGCACCCTACTCTTAACATTTTTTTACATAGTGCTGAGAAATATTTTTCTAAGAGTACAACTTTGTAAACACACTCTTGTGAGAGATTATTTTCACTAAACCTAAACCTATTCTTTTGTAACCTAACCCAGTAGTGGATGCATCCCTCAACAACTTGCACTAAGCTAGAAGATTGAGAACACTTGGACACAATTAGTTTGCCCTGTTCTCTTTACTTTAGTTCAGTCTTTTTATAAACATTTTTAAAATAAAACATAATACAAACACAACGTTTATTGTGTTTCTCGTTCTACAATTGGTATTGGAGCACAATCTCAAAGTTGAACACTTAATCGTGTTTGAGCAAAGATTCGTGTTATTATGACTAACTCTTGTGACGAAGTTACAGGTGCAAACGTGAGCAGGCCCCCTCTATTCGATGGAGAAAAATGCAATAACAAAGATACAAAAAATAGTATTTTCGATGCTCTGGTTCTCAACTACGAAGGAAATAAGCAGGTACGTGAAGCCAAAGCAAATCTACATGTCAGGAAGAATGAACTCTTATAGATGGAAGAAGATGAAGAGAATAAGACAACGTTCTCTAGATTCAAAACTTTTATTTATGGACTGGAGGTTCTCCAAAAGAGCTACACTACCTATGACCACATCAAGAAGATCCTTAGAAGTCTTCCTAAAAAGTGGAGACCAAAGTTAGCCGCTATTCAAATGGCTAAGGATCTAAACAAGCTACCTCTGGAAGAGTTGATGAGGTCACTCATATCTCATGAGATTGAACAGGTTGAAGATGAGCCCAGAAAGAAGTCAAAATCCTTGGTCTTCAAACCCCAAGAAAAGAAGATGAATTCTAAAGCCCTACAAGCTACTAAATACTTAGAGGAAAGTGATTTGGATAATCAAAGTGAAGACTCAGATGATGAAGAGTTGTCCTTTATCTCAAGAAAAATCCAGCGCATGTTGAACAACAGGAAGAAATCTTTCCGCAAAAGTGATTTCAGACGACCCCTAAGTAGTAGAGAGGGAAGTGAAAGATTAGACAAGAAACGACTGATCTGTTGTGAGTGCAAAAGACCAGGTCATTTCAAATTAGAATGTCCTAAACTTGAGAAAGGAAAATCCTAAAGAAAAGAGTTCTAGGCGAAAACAAAAGGTCTGATGGGTACTTGGATGACTCTGATGAACCTTTTGATGAAGATGAAAAATATGCAAACATGGCTCTAATGGCCAACACTCACTTTGACCAAAAACTCTGACAATGAATCCATTCATGAAGAAATTGAGGTACTGTTTAACCTATATCGTAATGAACTTATATAAATGTAAAATGAGTTTCTCAACAAAAATTATATGGTTTCTTCAACACTTAAATCTCTTAGAAAAACTCATGACATCTTAACAATTGCTAATTGCGTGCACTGCCTAAGGAAATGTCACAATAAAAGAACTTGTCCTATGAAAAAAATATAGAAAGGTAAGACACCTTTTACAACTAACAAATCAGGACCCAACCAAATTTGGGTACCTAATGCATATATCTTTAGCCACAAAGTTAAAACAACAATCATAGTACCTAGATAGTGGATGCTCACACAACATGACGGGAGATAAGTCTATATATGTTATAGACCTGACCCTCCAGAAATGGAGGATTCATATGCTTTTGAGGTGATCATAAGGGTAAAATCATAAGGTACGAGACAATAGGTAATGGTTCCCTTGTAGAAAGAAAAGAACACAAGAAAGGGAGGGTTTTAATTGTGTTTTTAAAAAACTTTTTGCGTAAATATACTCAAAGTAAATAAGATAAAGCACGGGTGTGAAAACCAAGCAGAGAGACACAACAATTTATCCTTGTTCACCACCAACACGGTAGCTTTGTCCAGTTCCTTCAACTTGAAGGATTTAATCCACTAAATTATCACTAAATAAGACTTACACTTGAACACCTACTAGTCGCACTGATTGTGTTAAATCTTCTCAAACTGTTTGCAATTTTTGCTTCAGAAAAAGTTCTCTTAGAACTAAGAAGATGATAACAAAAGTTAAAATGTGATTATCGTTTTTTGCTTGTACGTAGTGTATTGTTTGTTGTTGTCTCTTTATTTGTGTTCGGGGAACGTCCTTTATAGAGTACAATTAGGGTTTTTGTCCGTTGTAATGGTTACAGAAAATCAAGAGAATCCAAAAAGTTTCGCATCATATCTTTGTTGAATGATTTAACAGTGAGACTTTCTAGGAAAGACTGGTCTTGTATTGATTTGGCGTGTCTGCTGAAACAATTGGAAACTGGAGGGAACAATGATCAGAGAGTGTCAAGAGATCTTCAGACAAGTAGCTGATTCAGGATAAGTATCTGAGGATGCACAAATTGCTTTATCATTAGAGCATTGACTTTTTTAGAGCGTTGACTTTTTATTTTCATAGCATTGACTTTTTATTTTCGGAACATTGACTTTTTCAGAGGAGGCAGTTTTAGAGTCACATGATAAGATGCTTGATGTGATTTTCACAAGTAGAGGCAGAAGAATACAGGTAAAGGCAGAAGAATTCTTGTCATGTTTATTAGTGGCTGAGGCAGAACAATTATTGTCACGCTTAGAATTCGCGTATGAGTTCATTAGAAGCAAAAAAGTTGTGATAATGGTTCTCACTATCAGAGACACTGCATTTCAATGTGTATTTGCGTATTAGACTTAGCAAAGAGAGGGCAATACGTCTTGTATCTTTATCTTCATCTACTTATGAGAGGATACACTAAGAGTTCATTGACTGAGCATAAGTTGCACATCCTAGAGCTACTTCACTAGGAGCATCTCGAGTGCGAATCTCGATCTGTTGGATGACCACAAGAAGCTTTAATGGTGTGAATGGAGCAACCACTAAAGGATCCAAAATGGGATCACTAGAGGGAGAAGGGGCATCCCTAGATGAACCTGACGGTATGGCAATGAGGAGATTTCGTTTATCTGTATGAAAGTCGCACGTTTTTGTGAAGCCTGATGTAAACCATGGTCTCTGTTGTCTTGAATCTAGTTTGTATCAAAAGAAAATAAATTGTTCCATTGGTTTGAAACATCATTAGGATCCAAACTTTGAGCATTTTGGGTTCGGGTGTGAGAGTTTTTGGCAGAAAGGGAGATAAGGAAAGTCTGAAGGTCAGGGAAGCTAAGAGTAGTGTGTTGGATGGAAGGGTCGATTACTTGAGGGAAAAAGGAGGTAGTAGAGTTAGAGGGGAAAATGTGGAGGGATAAGTAAGAGGATTCGTCTAGGGAGATACAACAAGGAGGGAGTGAGAAAATGATGGTAGGGAAGTGGAGGGGGTAGGTGATTGAGTTGTTGGATGGGTTAAGAATCCTTGTTTAGCAAATTGCTTAGCTAGGGTAGCTTCAAAGATTTCATCTAGTGTATTTGAGTTAGAAGATAGAGAGGTTAAAGGAGCAGGATTAGAGGAAGGAGGGACATTGTTGGTTGGCAAGGGAGAGAGAACGGGAGAGGTTGGTTCAAGGACGTGGAGAGGGGTAGGATGCTCAGAGTATGAACTCATATGTCATTTCTTCCTATTAAGAGGATTTTTCGTATCTTCATCGGCATTGGGTGTGACATCCTCATCCTCTTAAATGCACGAAGATGAAGCCACTTTCTTCCCAAAAACTTGTTCAGCACGGAGCAAAGGCAACTAGACCAAGGCATCAGCTTGGCCTGATTGACCCATACACAAATACACCAAAACGACTTATTTCTTATCTTTTGCGAATATGAGAGCAAATGAGTCATTAAACGCTAACGGTGCAACCATAAATCCATTTCCTGTACTCAGGGTTCTTTTGAAGTTACCGCTGGGTCGAATGCAGAACTTAGAGGACATCAACCTCATCTTGATCAAGTTGGAGATGTTGAAAGTAGGAGCACATGATTAAACCAAATGTTCCTCTTTAACAGAACCTCCAACTTCCTCTAGAGCTTGTGTGAGAGATGTACACAAGAGGACAACAGTGATCAATCTGGGATAGGGAATGGTCTTGATTTTCCATATTCTTGAGTTGATGATATAGGACTACATGTTCTCCAAGATAATGTGAGGAAGGTTTGTCTTGATTCTACGAGAGATATTCCACATAAGACCTTTGTGATCCTTTCTAACATGGTCTACCAACCCACCCTTGGGCACCACACACCCAATAAGGATTTTGAAGATAACGTGATACCTAGGTTTGAGATGAACAAACTTGGAACTCAACCTAGAGTCCTCAAAAAGTTCTCTGTTGATTCTGAAGGTGCCAACCCTTGATTCATATCCATTTTCCAGTATGATTCCTTTGTTAGGGAATTTTGTGATAGCGACTAAGGATTTTTGAGTGATCTTGATCGGAAGTCCCATCACGGTGCTAGAGACCTCACCGTTGATGTTTGCATCAAAAATCCTCCAAAGCTCTTTTACTAAGACGTCCAAAGTAACATCTTGTCCTAGGTTGAAGTATTTAAACTAGCCTACTACAACTAGGTCATCAATGAAGTTGAAATTGTTCCCCGCTAGGTTTGTGAGATTGACCTTCAATTCATGGAGAATCTCAAGTTGATCGAGGTTGCATTGAAGCATTGGAACGTAGCCTGCATTGGAAGATTAAGGAATAGAGGGTGAGCTTGAAGCCATTGAAACAAAATAGTTTTAGGAGAGCAGGAAGTTTAACGGTTTGCAAAGATGAAAGTGTGGGAGTTGTAAGAGTGTTGAGAGATAATGAGTGAAGGTGAGTATAAAAGGTTTAAGAGCCAAAATGGATGAATTTTAAATAAAAAAACGAGGGTGCACGTGTGAGACACTTGTTAGAATATTGAATTTGTTAAAAACTCTACATATTCACGAGTAATATAATTTAAAGGAATAGTAGTCACAAGTAAATTCAATTTCATCAGAGGTATAGCAAATGTATTTTTAACTAGTTACTCTATTTTACTAGAGGCAAAGCATATATAGAGGATTTAAACATCAATATTTAATAAACATAATTTTGAGACGTTTCTGTACAAGGTTGAATCTGTCCTCAGCAAGGTGTTTGTGAAAATATCAACCCACTAATGACCAATGTCGACAAATTTAATGTCTAAAATTCCTTTCTGGACATAATCCCTAATTAAGCGATGTTTAATCTCTATATGGTTTGCCATAGAATGTAAAATAGAGTTTTTAATTAAACAAATGGCTGAAGTGTTATTACAAAAGATAGGAATGTTACCCCAAAACAGTAGTGCTTTATCCAAAATAATTTTGAAGTCTTCGACTTGATGATTCATCTGAAACAATTGAGTGTTGTGATTAGCTGCTGAGATATACTTGGCTTCTACAATAGAAAGAGCAATAGTGCTTTGCCTTTTGCTAGACCAGAAGATCAGATTGTCACCCAAGAATGTGTAGTTTCCACTGGTGCTATTTCTTTCTAGCCTATCTCCAGCAATGTCAACATCACAAAAAACCTACAAATTGGCACTCAGAGGATTGCGTATAACACAGACCAATGTTAGTAGTGCCTTTTAGATATTTAAAGATCATCTTAACAACTATTAAGTTGGATTCTTTAGGGTCAGACTGAAATCTAGCACACACACACTAAACAAAATATCATGCCTAGAGGCAATTAAATAAAGGAGGGAACCTATCATACCTCTGTATACATTTTTACCTAAGTCATCCTTGCCAAGTAAACAAGTTGGATGCATAGGTGTGGACATTGGTTTACACTTTTCCATTTTGAACTTTTTAAGCATTTCACGCGTGCATTTGTTCTAGTGAATTAGTATATCCTATGGGTTTTGATGAATTTGAATTCCTAGAAAGAATTTCAAATCACCCATCATACTCATCTAAAATTCTTTATGCATTAACATAGAAAATTCTTGACAGATATTGTTGTTAGTGGAACCAAAAATAATATCATCAACATATATCTGGACAGTGAGAATGTCATTCTTAGATGATTTTCTAAATAAAGTAGTGTCAACTTGATCTCTTTCAAAATTATTGTCTAAAATAAAGTTGCTTAAGTTATTATACCAAGCTCTTGGAGCCTATTTTAGACCATATAAATATTTCTATAGTTTGAAGACATGGTTTGGAAAATCATTGTCTTCAGAGCTAGGAAGTTGTTTGATATATACTTCCTCATTTATGTAACCATTTAGAAAGGCACTTTTCATGTCCATTTGATATAATGTGATTTTATTAAATACTACAAAAGAAAGTAAAAGTCTTATATCTTATAACATTGCCACCGAGGTGAAAGTTTTAGTGTATCGATACCTTTCTTGTTGTCCATAACCTTGGGCTACAAGTCTATCTTTCTTTCTAACAACTTCACCTTTCTCATTGAGTTTGTTTTTGAAAACCCACTTGGTTCCAATTGGCTTCTTTTTCTATGGGTCTGGGTACTAGACCCCATACATCATTTCTTTTGAAATGATTTAGTTCTTCTTGCACAGCTAGTATCCATCCATCATCTGATAATGTTTTGTCTACAGATGTAGGTTCAATTTCAAAGAGTATTCCAAACAAAGATGTCTCCTTAAGAGCATATCTGGTTTTCAAAGGATCATTTGTGTTGCCTATGATCAAAGATTTTGGATGAGATGACTTGTATTTCCATCTAGTTTTTGATTCTTGATGCTTTTGATCTGATTTGTTTGGTGGATTCTCTGGTTCACTTTTATCTGGTTTCTTTGAAGGAGCTAGTTCCTCTACAATCTATAAATCATCAAAGTCTACGTATAGCTTTTACTTTTTAAAATCAAGCTTTTTGTCATCAAACTTGACATGAATTGATTCCTCAACAATCAGTGTTTATTTGTTGTACACTATATAGGCTTTAGACTTTTCAGAGTAACCCAAAAATATGGACTTTTGAGATCGTGAGTAAAATATGTCATGATTGTCTTTAGTGTTTAAGATATAGCAAATACATCCAAATTGATGAAAATAAGAAATGTTGGGCTTTATTCCTTTCCACAATTCATAAGGAGACTTATTGAGAATAGGTCTAATATAGATTATATTCTTAATGTAGCATGCACTGTTCACTGCTTCTGCCTAGAAGTGCTTGGCAACATTCATTTCGTGAATCTTGGTGCATGCCATTTCCTGAAGAGATCCATTTTTCCTTTCTACAACACTGTTTTGTTGGGGGTATTCTAGGAGAAGAAAAAATATGTAAAATACCATTCTCTTGATAGAATTTTTCAAAAAGATTGTTTTTAAATTAACTTCCATTATCACTATGAATCGTTATACAAAAACCTTTTTCATTTTGCACTTGTTTGCAGAAGGTAGTGATTACTTTATGTGACTCATGTTTGTGCTTTAGGAATATTACCCATGTCCATATGGAATGGTTATCAACAATAATGAGTCCATACTTTTTACCACTGATAGACGCATTCCTTACAAGACCAAAAAGATCATTATGTAAAAGTTCAAGTGGTCTAGATGTGGAAACAACGCATTTAGAAGAAAAATAAGATTTTGTTTGTTTCCCTTTATGACATGCCTCACAAAGAACATCTGAGTTATACTTAAGATTAGGCAAGCCTCTAACTAATTCAAGTCTTTTTATATTTGAGATTAGCCTCAAGTTGGAATGTCCTAATCTTTTGTTCCATATCAGTTGTTCATCGCTTACAGACACAAGACACTTGACTTCTTATTTGTTCAAATCAGATAAGTTTATTTTGTAAATGTTATTTTCCTTCGGCCAGTAAATAGTATGAATCCATTTATTTGACTAATTGCCTTACAAATTTTTTTATTATCATTGCCATTGTCACTTAATTGACTTATGATCAGTAGATTATGCATTAGTCATTTTACAAACAAAAGATTCTTAATAGAGGGAAGAGAGCCATTACCTATGATCACCTCCAAATCCTACGAATCCTCCGTTCTTGAGGTTCATGTCTTGGAACGTAGACTTTTCTCTTGTCATATATTATTAGCATCCATTGTCCAAGTACCATGACTGGTGTTTCAAATTTGTTGCTAAGGATATCTGCATGATAGATTATTTTATCTTTAGGTATCTAAAATTAGGTTGGGTCCTGGTTTGTTAGTCTTTAAAGTTATCTTGTCTTTCCATGTTTTCCACATATAACAAGTTATTCGATTGTGACATTACTTATGGAAATAAACATAAGCAAAATCAGGTTGAATAAATCTAGGATTTTCAGTTGCTTCTTCAAAGCCTATGTCGCGTTTCTGCTAACACCATTGATCACAGAAGCTTTTTTACTTATGTTTATGCCTTTTGCTAGATATTCTTGAAAGGCCATTTCATACTTAACATAGTTGCAGACTTTGTTCTCCGAGGTTTATAAAAAAAAATTCATTCTGAGTTAGGATTTCTCTTGTTAGGTTTTAAAAATATTTTTCAACTACATTTAATTGTTAGAGAATACCTCAATTTCTTCATTAGTAGCCTCAAAGTTAGAGTCATGTTCGCATGCTCTTCATCTCACTAGATGATTCATCAAAGTCATCCCAAGAAGCCATAAGACCTTTCTTCTTAGTCTGGGATTTTACTTTCTCAAGTTTTGGACATTCTGATTTGAAATGACCTAGTTCCTTGCATTCATAGCAGATGAGCTTTCTTTTGTTTATCTTTTCACTTCCTTCTCTTCTACTTTGGGATCTTCTGAAATTTGTTTTGGGAAAAAATTTATTTCTGTTGTTCCACATGTGCTCAATTTTTCTTGAGATAAATGATGCCTCCTTATCATCTAAGTCTTCACTTTGATCTTCGCGTGCGCTTCCTTCTATATCTTCAGCTTCTTGCACAGTCTTAGAACTTGTCTTCTTTCCTTGGGATTTTAGAGCCACAGATTTAGATCTTTTCTTGGGCTCATATTCAACTAATTCAATCTCATGGGATCTGAGTGAACTCATTAGCTCTTTTAGAGGCAGTTTATTTAGATCCTTGGCTTTTTGAATAGCTGTTACCTTTGGTCTCCACTAGTTGGGAAGACATTAAGGAATAAGACTATTCCTTTAGTAAAGGTTGTATGGGGAGGATCATCACCAGAGAAAGCAACATGGAAAACAGAAGATGATATGATGAAGGAGTATCCTTATCTCTTCCAATAGGTAAGTTCAATAAATTTTCTTAGGGGCACAAAATGTAACAACCCTTTTATTTTAGAAAACAAATCTAAATTTAAATTAATAAAATAGAAAATAGAAAAATTACTTATTTGTAATACTCTATTTTGTAATAGTTAACTTAAGTTTCAAGTAGAAATGGGAAAGTGGTAATATTAAAACTTGTCCAATTGTCAAAAGAACGGCATGCCACATTTCTCTCTCTCTCTCTCTCTCTCTCTCTCTCTCTCTCTAAGAAACTCGCAAGTGTTAACTCATTCTTGAGTTCATTTCCTTCGGTTTTTTTGCCTGCCACAATCTTCTTTCAAAACACTCCAACTCATTCTGCAATTGCGGTGTGATGATTCTGATGTGTTAGGAATCCAAGAAAATAGAATTAATCGTGATGGGTGAAAAACAAAATTATTGCGTTCCATAATTCCAACACATATCTTTTTGCCTCTAATTCCTTTTTTATATCATTTTGCCTATGATTTTATTCTCTTTTTCCTCTGATTTCCCTCTTCTATATGCCTCTGATTCTATTTCCTCTGGCTGCCTCTGACTATGCTTACTCTTATTTTGCCTCTAGACACTTATCCTCTGATTTTCCCTCTAGACATGTATCCTCTGATTCTGCCTTTGGACACGTATCCTCTAAATTTGCATTTGGACATGTATCCTATGATTCTACCTCTAGACACGTATCTTCTGATTCTGGCTCTAGACATGTATCCTCTGACTCTCTCTTTTGTCACATATCCTCTGACTCTAATTATGTTGCCTCTGACCTATATGCTTCTAGTCATGTTGCCTCTTGTTAGACTTTGCCTCTAGTCATGATGCCTCTCTGTTACTCCAAAGTGCACCACTTGTGGTCCAAGTCTTCCTCTAACTGAGCTACCTCTAATCCAAGTATGACTTTGATTCATGCTGCCTTTAATCAGAATGCCCCTGATCATGCTGGCTCTTATCCAAACTTCCTTTAGTAACGTTGCCTCTGGTTTAAGCTTCCTAACCAGAATGCGAAATTTAAAAGACAAAACCCCATTTAAACGAACATCCAACTAGGATTTTCTTGATGAATGATTGAAGTTAAGTTACCTTCTAGTTCTTTCACCTTGTTGCATTGATTAAATGGTTGCTATAATCATATTGATGAAATGTGAATTTCATACATAACATTACATATGCATTGCATTCATTAAATCTTGGAATTCGTGGTCCAATTACATGGATTGGACAATTTAGCTTTGTTTCAGGCATGAAACAATGGCTAAAGGTGACACAATCGGGACGCCAATTGGGGTCATGGTCAGATCACGTTTGCGACAGACTCCAACTATTTGAATTACCCACATTTAGGTGATTGGAGGAGTTTTTCCTTATAAAGGAAATGGATATCATAAGCTTTTCCTTAATTAAAAAGGAAATGAAGAGCATAAAAGCTTTTCCTTATAAAGGAAATGGATATCAGTAAGCTTTTTCTTATATTAAAAGGAAATGAAAACCACAAAGCTTTTCTAAATTGTAACACCCCGATTTTTAAAAGCGCGAGTGTATTTTTTTTAAAAAAATAAATTGAGAAAAATCCCAAGTTAGATCCCTAAATGAAGAAAATACTTTTGGATAAAATATTTGAGTCGTAACACCACGACAAAGGTCAACATTAATTACAAAAACCGGAAATGGTTTTGAACAAAAATCCAAAGTATCAAAGTAAAATATACACCGACTAAAATAGTTTGTTCGAATACATAAGTTCCCTTTTTACAGCAACAACTTGAAATGGGAAAGGGAAAATAAATAAAATTCTTAATTAACACCCTAAGCTGATCATTAATCTAACAAAGGGTGACTGGGTACTAAGAATCCACGAGCGGCAACAAGCCCCACTACTTTCGGTTACACAACCAACCCGTCGTTGTGCCACACCTTAGATCGACCCTGTTTCTCATTTGAGGGCAAAGCCCAGATTTCCAAAAAATTGTAAAGGGTCACCAACTGAAATTAACAAATACTACATAACATTTAAATTTTTAATGCACAAAATCACCTTTCAACTTAGCATGCATCTAGAAAGGGTTTGCATATGCTAAACATGCATAAACAAGGTTGAAAAATGAAGTTTCAGACAAATTTGCACTGTTGTATTCGAATACAGCATATCTGTAGTCGAATACAAATGCAAAAACCACAGAAAAACAACAAAAACAGCACAAACAGCACAATTGTATTCAACTACAGCCTCCATGTAGTCGAATACTCTTGCGAAAACAATGAAAAATCTTGCAGATTTTGTATTCGATTACAACCCTCTTGTATTCGAATACAATTGCGAAGTCAGTAACAAAATCTATTCAACTGTATTCGACTACAACCTCCTTGTAGTCGAATTACACTTTCAAAAATGCAAGTCCGAGGCAAAAACAACTCAACTGTATTCGACTACAACCATGTTGTATTCGAATACATCTGTAAAAATGACAGATTTTCTGTTTTGAAACATACCAAAGTCATTCAAACACTTTCAACACCCAATCAATCAATCACAACACCAAATACGGCACAATTCACACACCACAATCAAGTATGCATATACAACCATCACAGTATATCAAACATGACTCGCATGCCAAACACTCTAATGTAATGCGTGTATACCAATGCATATGACATCGTTACGTGGCCCATCCGGTCACCACCATCACCATGGCCCATCCGATCACCATGTACTATGAAATGCATTTTCTCGTGGCCCATCCGGTCACCATTATCACCATGGACCATCTGGTCACCATGTACTATGAAATACATTATCTCGTGGCGCATCCGGTCACCACTATCACCATGGCCCATCCGGTCACCATGTTCTATGAAATGCATGATCTCGTGGCCCATCCGGTCACCACTATCACCATGGCCCATCCGGTCACCATGTTCTATGAAATGCATGATCTCGTGGCCTATCCGTTCACCACTATAACCATGGCCCATTCGGTCACCATGTTCTATGAAATGCATAAGCATACTCTGACTCTCGACACTACAATCATTAAGTAAATGCAGCGATTAAAAGATTCCCCATTTTTAATGTTCATTTAACACTAATGATATTCACATTTAACACAGAGCATACTCATACATATAATCCCCAAATCACAGGAAATTCAAATCACCATATACACCAATCCTATCAGTTCATTTCACACCAAATCAAAATCCACACATAAAATACATTTATTCAAAACTCCACATCCTTAAACATACGGCAAATTTTCAGATTCATAATATTATCCATAAACACATCAATCACACCATGCAAAAATCACCACCACCCACACCTCAAAACTCATTAAATTCAATTTCACAATTTCACCCACAAAATGCATTAAATTCATTTCCTACAACATTACACCTTAAACCCATCAAATTCATTTTCCAAAATTTTCAACCATAACACACCAAATCAAAACTCCAAATTGTTAAACATAAACCACCAATTTCTTTTCCACAACTCACATAAAACCCATTAAATTCCTTTTCCCCCAATTCACACATCAACCCCATCAAAATCAAACCCCACAAATACACACATAGAGTCCTATATGCAAGCTAAAAATTTGGAAGGAGCCCTTATCTTCGTTGTAGCTTTAACGGCCGATTACGGCACCGCGATTAAATTCCGGTAAAACTTCGCTTCGCACGACGCTTCCAAAGCTAGCTCACTAGCATCGCAACGTGACAAGGAGCAACTTTCTCTTTAGTTACTTCACGAGAGGAAGTTTAGATCTAGGTGATAAGTGAGGTTTTACGTTTGACGGTTTTGAAAAATCGCTAGGCTGGGAGGGAGAAATGTTTTTCCTTTTTCTGTTTCTCCTTTAATTCACTTATATATATATATATATATATATATATATATATTAACTTACTAAACTATATATATATATATATATATACACACACACACTAACTCACCAACCAAAATATATATATAAATATATACATATATTAACCAAATCAACAAATATCAACATACACATACCCACATCACTTCACTCACATCTCAACTGTTTTGATAAAAATATTTCCCTTTGTCGCAACTCAATTGACAGGTAAGATCTTCAGCAACCAGAGATATTTTTAACAAAATAGTCCGGTAATAAATTCTCCGTAACATAAATAAATTATTTCTCGCCAAATAATTCTCACCGGATCTAAACAATATGCTTTTCGTATTTAATTCACAAAATGAATTAAGATTGGGTTAAATGCCTCAGCAATTTAACACCAAATATACTAAAATTGCATATATTAGAGTTTAAAATTTAGGGTCTTACATAAATCAAGAAAAGTAATTTGGAATTTTGGTACTTCAAAGGAGGATTGTTAACTATAAATTTGTAGTTAAAATTTTTTGTGTTGATTGGACCTTGTAGGATTTTAACATGACATGTTCTGTTTTGTCAAAATGTATGAATTTATTACCATATTCTAGACACATGGTGATGGGTTTTACAGGTAATACAAATTTATTTTCTTAAATGCAACATAATTTAGGAAATAAGTATGAACATCATGCTAAAAACTTTAACTTTATAATTACTAAACGTAATTTGAGGCTAAGACAAATCAAAAGCAGGAAAACAAATCAGAGGGTTTAGGAAATACATTAACGCAAAGGGCGTATCAACTAGCCAACTAACAATTTACTTTCAATTCTTCAATCATTAACGCACCATAATCATTCACACAACGTATGCAGAATGAATCGATTTAGAATAACTTAATGCAGATTTCAAACACTTTCTACATGCTAAACCTCTCACGGTTTTTCCCTCACTCTAAGTTTTCTAAGAATCCCATTATTTCAAACACAAAATCAATTCGACTTAGTAAAGTAAAATAAAAAACGAATATAGAAAACCGACATGCAAGATGTGAAACGATTCTAGGTAAAGAGCTCACTGTTTTCCAATAAGGGATTCCTTTAAGTTGAGTTGGTTATGGGATTTGCTTGCTTTCTCAGCTCTTCTGCCCTTTATACCCTAGTTCGGATTTAGAGATCCCCTAATTCTGCTCTATATCTTATTTTAGTGTTACTTTGGTCGATTAATGGATCTTGAGAGGAAGAAAGAGACATGCAAGGGGTCGGGCAGGTGTAGAAGACTTCGGAGAACTTTTGAAGGATTTTGGAAGAAGAATGAAAAAGATGGGTGAGGGAGACGATGAACAGTAACAATGTTGGTGTTTTTCGAAGTTGTTTTATGGAAGTGTGTATCTGGAATGAATGGAATGAAAAAGTGAAGGATGAATTAATATTGGTAAGTGAAAAGAAGGAGAGAGAAAAAAAAAGTGGCATGGTCTCTTTGTGACACTTGGACCTTATTAATACTACCAGTTTCCTATTTCTACTTTAACTTAAGTCAACTATTACTAAAACTAGAATATGACCCGTGCTTTGCGCGGGTTTAATTTTAAATTTTTTATAAGGTGATATATATATATGATATTAATTTTGTAAATTTTTATAGTTATAAAAAAAATGCAATAAAAGATATTGTAGAGTGTGTAATTAAATGAGTATTTTTGCTCCTAAAACAAGATAAAAGAACAATGTCTTGTAAAAGTTTAATTATAAAAAAATTAACATTTTTACAACCGTTTCAAGTTAGATTTGAACTTTATTTACAATATCAAATTTGTACCATTTAGCTGATTTTTGATGGTCTATAGACATAAAATATTAACCACGATTTAAAAGATAAATTATATAATTGATAATCGTAAACTCTATTTTTATTAAAGTATA
>JBBPBP010009777.1:28563062-28574101 GCA_037974735.1 Cicer chorassanicum | reverse complement strand
ATTTACTACTTGACAAAAGTTAAAAATATATTTTAGGAATATAACCATACATAACAATATCAATATTTCAGAAAATATATAAAATTTTCTCTAAGTCCATATCAGTAATGATATAATAAGAAAAAATAGAAAAACAAATTGTTGGCCTAATTCTAAATTATATCTCTCTATTTGATTTAAATATTAATTTTAGTTATCTGATAAGTGACATGTGATAGATTTCGTAGATATTATAAATTTCATTAAAAGATATTTTTTTTTCTTCAATAATCGTTATCAATAATAATGGAGGACCAATGAGTGTCAAATAATTGATATTTATTGTATTGTAATTTGTAACTTATAGCACATGAATAATTCCACAAAATATGAGGAAAAAGTATTTAGAAAGTGAATAAGGAAACTCTCTATAAAGACGTACACATCAGCTTTTTAACTGAGGTGGCAAATGTTCGCATATGTGGAGGAAATAATGTGAGGTGGTAGCATAGTCTGTTTTAAGTATATATAATAAATACGGTATTACAAATAAATAAATTTTCTAATGTTTTCTAAAATAGAGTATTACAAATAATTTTTTTAATGTTTTCTAAAATAGAGTATTATTAATTTAAGTTTAGAAATATTTTCTAAAGTAGTAAGATAATCGTTACAATATGTCTTTGCCTATATGGCTAGATCATGAATAAAAGTTTCAAATAGTTAGGTTTTTTTTTATATATAAAAAAATATGTTTTTTTTGTTAAAAATTGAGGTGCCACACTTGCGATTTGGGTTTGGCCTAGTCACTTCATGTTCATTTCTTTGTATTATATAAACGTTATTAGTGAAAATGATAGTTGATGACATTAGAGTGCCAACATAGATGGGTTGTCTATGTTATCATTTGATGCCTTTGCATTCTAATTTTATTTTATAAAAAACTCAATTTCATATGATGTGAATACAAAATATGACGCAATAAACAATTTTATTTAAGATTATATATATATATAATCTCATCCAAACACGATTGTTGTTTCACAATATTTTATTACTCAGTTTGTAACTGATGGTGTTGGACTAAGAACTTAATTTAGTGTACACATGTACAATGATTTGCAACACATACTGCAATAAGTCCAGGTGGACAAGGTCTTATTTGTTGACAATCGGCATCTTTGTAACATAATCCATGTATCACATCACTCACTTGCTTGGTTTGTTGAGAGTGTACACATGTACACTCATTTGCAACACATACGGCAACAAGACCAGATGAACAATGATAGTTATGTTGACAATCGTCGTTTGTGCCACAAAATCCATATCTCTCCTCACTCATTGCTCTAGCATGTGATTCCATATGAATATCTACATACACAAACATTACATGGACATTAGAATATTGTTATATAAAATATATGATTTTTTTTTTATAAATTGGTTGAAATGAAAAATCAACAAGATAATCCATAATAAATTATTCAAAGTTATTATACCTGATGAAATGATAAAAAAGGCCAACAAAAATGCCATAGCCATAGAAGAATTTCTTACAATTTCCATTTTTTTTATTTGAATATGTTGTCTACAAGTACATTTATATAGGCAATATTCCACCTTGAACATCCAATAATTTTTATGGATGTATGGATATAAATATGGTAATTATTAAATATTTTCAATATATAACAATTAAAAAGTAAAATATTTGACTAGACTTTCAATATTTTTATAATATATATATATATATATATATATATATATATATATTTTAATTTTTATTATTTTAAATGCAAGCAAATGGTAACTCACGTTGAACACGAAACAGTTTTTTAATATTGCATGAAAGGTAAATATGATGGTTTTTAAATTAATGTATTAAATTAAATATAAAATATTATATTGGAGACTAACATTTATGATAATTATATATTTTAATAAAATATAAATTACTACAATTATAACGTATTTGAGACTTTTATATTTATGACATTTATGATAAGTATTAGAAAATATATCATAAACTAGTGCCATGTATGAGAAAATTTGGGTCATAAAATATAGATAGAACAAAATATATTATGCTAAGTTAGTTTTTTTTCTTTTATTATAAATCGTTAGTTTTTTAAAAGTAATTGTTAGTTGTTTTTGTGATAAGATGATATAAACAGTTAGATTGATGTGACTCTAAAGATAAATATGTATATTATATATTGATTTAAATTTGTCTTTGGTCCCTACAAATATACCAATTTTTTATTTTAGTCCTCGTAAGTATTTTTATTTGAATTTAGTTCCTGTAAAATCAGAGACGATTGGTTTTGGTCCATAATGTCAAATCAAAAGTTACAAAAAAAAGAGCTGGCAAACCGCCGTGGCAAAGAAGAATATTGGTTTTCCAAAAACCTCCGGAACTCCACTTTTTATTTCTATTCATATTTTTTTTATTAAAATAACCCTAATTATTAAATGATAAATAATAAATTTAATAATTAATAATATAAAACATTTTAATTTTTAATATATCATAAAAGATGATGTGTTGGTGTGCATTTATAGGGTCATGTGTCCTGGCGCTCTTTTTTTGTAATGTTGATTTGACGTTATGGAACAAATTTGATCGTCTCTGATTTTATAGGGACTAAATCCAAACAAAAAAACTTACAGGGACTAAAATAAAAAAGTGATAAATTTGCAGGGACCAAAGACATAACAAATGAGGCGGAAGTGTATTTAAATCGGTTGTATGTATAAACTATTTAACAAAATGAGGCGGTGACAATTTTGTAAATATGTTAAACACGTTTAACACGGTTATATTGGCAACCGACATAAGAGGAACAGTAAAAATAAAAATAAAAAAAAAAAATTAATATATCCCATCTTCCTGCGTGTTTAAGTCGATTATTTGAATAAACGGATTAATAAAATGAGGCGGTGGCAATTTTGTAAATATGTTAAACATATATTGGCAACCGACTTAAGAGGGATAAAAATAAAAAATTAATACATCTCATCTTCCTCCGTGTTTAAGTCGATTATTTGGATAAACGACTTAATAAAATGAGGTGGTGACAATTATGTAAATATTTAAAACTTGTTTAATGCGGTTATATTGATAACTGAATTAAGGCATGCCAAAAAATATAAAAAATACACTTAATTAGCGTTCTATCTTCCCGCTCCCATAACCCTGTAAACCTCCACCTTCTATTCCTAACCTCTACATCGTGAAACACTTTCTTCTAACGTCAACTTCACAACCCACATTTTATCGTCACCATTTCATCAATCCATTAAAACAGGTTTGTTTCTCAAGTTAAATTACATATTTTATATCTTTCATTTTTTATAGTTTGTGTGTGGACATAATAGGGAGCAAAACAATAGTATTTTATGTAGAAAGGCAGATAAGGGACAAACTTTATAAATGTAGTATTTTATGTATTAGAGACAATAGATCTTTCATTTTTTATAATTTGTGTGTGGACAGAATAGGGAGCAAAACAATAGTATTTTATGTAGAAAGGCAGATAAGGTATAAACTTTACAAATGTAGTATTGTATGTATTAGAGACAGTAGACATGTATATCTTGCTATTGAAACCGAACAAAACAATTAACAAATATTGAAACACAATAAAACAATTAAAAAAATATAGAATGTTACTGAATATCATTTATCTCCATGATTTCACCGAAATGGTATATCAAATAAGAAAGTAGATTGGTATGACTTGAAACTTTAAGAGATTAAAGGAAATATTATTCCTGAAGTAATAGGTTGTAACCTTTAAGAGATTAAAGGAACCATTATTCCAAAAGTAATAGTTGTTATCATTGATGCATAGCAAAATTAATTAATTTTGAAATACATAGAAGAAATGGATTAAACTAATACACTTGAAAATGTCATGTTTAAACTATTTCAATTGGAAGTGTACCATTTAAAATATTTCAATTATTCTGTTATTGTGAATTTCACATGTACTTAGATATTCACAAAATAATAATAATAAGGAAGAAAACAATAGTATACTATTAGATTATTCTTAGCTATTATGAATATGACAATTTATGACAGTAAATCAAAAGTAAACTATACATTTCCTAAACAATAAAATTGTTTTAGTTTTAATCTTTTACCGTAATCTTTACTGTTATTTATGTTTAATAGAAGTAGTTATGGATCGTAGTTGGATGAATGCTAATCGTTTAGGTGAAGTGTATCAGAAAGGTGTGGAAATTTTTTTAAAATTTGCTTTAAAAAAACTTCCTAAAAATGAAGGAAAGTTTTATTGTCCTTGTGTTAAATGTTTAAATGGAAATCGGTTACAGTTTGAAGAAATAAGAAATCATCTTATTTGTTATGGGAAATGCCAAACTTATACAAAATGGATATGGCACGGTGATTCGTTAAACATGACAAATGTATCAGCAAGAGAAGTTCATGAAGATATGGATAATCGGCTGAAGGACATGATTCTTGATATTGGAAGAAAGTCTTTTCAACGTGCACATGGTTTTGATAGTTTGTGCAATGACAAAGAAAAGCCTTTGTATCCGGGATGCACTAACTTCACACAGTTGTCTGCGGTGTTGAGATTGTTCAACTTGAAAGCGAGAAATGGATGGACAGATAAAAGCTTCACGGAACTGCTTGAGTTGTTGAAAGAAATGCTTCCTGAAGATAACACATTGCCAAACTGTTATTATGAGGCAAAGAAGATATTGTGTCAAATGGGTATGGAGTATAAGAAAATACATGCATGCCCTAATGATTGCATACTATACCGAAATGAGTTTGAAGAGTTGAACCAATGTCCTGTGTGTGGGTTATCACGCTATAAAGTGAAGGATGGTGATTGCAATTGCGATGAAAGCACAACAGGTCCTCCTGCGAAGGTGTTATGGTATCTTCCAATAATTCCAAGATTCAAACGATTATTCGTTAATTTCAATGATGCAAAGAATATTAGATGGCATGTTGATGAGAGACAACGTGATGGACAACTTCGTCATCCAGTTGATTCATTGCAATGGAAGAAAGTTGATGAATTGTATCCTAAATTCGATAATGAGCCAAGAAATCTTAGACTTGGACTTGCCACAGATGGAATGAACCCATACGGTAACTTAAGTAGTAACCATAGTTCATGGCCCGTTCTCTTAATTATCTACAATCTACCTCCTTTGATTTGCATGAAGCGCAAATACATTATGTTATCTATGATGATTTCGGGTCCAAGGCAACCAGGAAATGACATAGATGTTTATCTAAGTCCATTGATTGAAGACTTGAGAATTCTTTGGGAGGAAGGTGTTGAAGTGTTTGATGGTTATTCTTATGATTATTTTAAAATGCATGTAATGTTATTTTGCACCATAAATGATTTTCCTGCGTATGGAAACTTGAGCGGTTATAGTGTTAAGCGACAGAAAACGTGTCCTATATGTGAAGAAGACACATGCTACCTCCAATTAAAACATGGAAGGAAGACTGTTTACGTTAGACATCAAAGAATTCTTAAACCTAATCAGCCATATCGTAGGTTGAGAAAAGCGTTTAATGGAGATCAGGAGAATCAAATTGCTCCGAAAGCCTTAACTGGAAAGCAAATATATCAAAAGCTGAAGGATGTCAATGTTAAATTTGGAAAGAATAAAAAAGAATCCATTGAGAAAAATGTATGGAAGAAGAGGTATGTGTTCTTTAATCTTCCTTATTGGTCCAATCTAGATGTTAGAAATTGTATTGATGTGATGCACGTTGAGAAAAATGTGTGTGATAGTGTGATTGGAACACTTCTCAACATTCCAGGAAAAACAAAGGATGGATTGAATGCTCGTTTAGATATGGTTGAGATAGGTATACAACAAGAATTAGCTCTACAATCATCAAGTAAGCGAACATATTTGCCTCCAGCTTGTCATACCTTATCAAAATATGAGAGAAGACTTTTTTGTGAGACTCTAAAGGGCATAAAAGTGCCACGGGATATTCTTCAAATGTAAAGAGTCTTATCTCAATGAAAGATCTAAAATTAGTTGGGTTAAAGTCTCATGATTGTCATGTATTAATGCAACAACTACTACCAGTGGCTATTAGTGGAATATTGCCTAAAAGAGTGAGAGATGTTTTAACTAGGTTGTGATTATTCTTCAATGCTATACGTAGCAAAGTAATTGATCCTATAAAATTAGATGAGTTGGAAAATGAAGCTGTTATTATTTTGTGCCAATTGGAGATGTATTTTCCTCCTTCTTTTTTTGACATTATGGTTCACTTAATTGTTCATATAGTGAGAGAAATTAGATTATGTGGTTAAAAGGGTATATGAAGAATCCAAATTGTCCTGAAGCATCTATTGTTCAAATGTACATTGCAGAAAAAGCTATTGAGTTTTGTTCATACTATATGTCAAAAGCGGACACTATAGGAGTTCCTAAGTCTCGTCATGAGGATAGACGCACAGGTAAGGGTATACGAGGTTTAAACCTTAAGAGCATGAGGCGTGAGGAATTACTTCAAGCACATTTGTATATATTGAATAATACATAGGAGGTTCAACCTTACATTTCTGCTCACAAAAATATTGTCAAGGAAAAAAATCCTCAAATGAATGAAAAATGGTTGTTGAATGAGCATAACAAGACTTTCTTAAAGTGGTTTAAAGAATCCATTTTAACCGATAATACATGTTCTGTTACATTAAAATGGCTAGCAGATGGGCGTAATTTTGATGTCATAACTTGGACCGGCTACGATATCAATAATTTTACCTTCTATACAAAGGCTTAAGATGACAAAAGTACAGTGCAAAATAGTGGAGTAATGGTTATCGCTGAGTCAATGAACTTTTCAAGTTCAAAAGATAAAAATCCTGTTGTGGCATCAAAATCTTACTTTGGGATCATTGAAGAGATTTGGGATGTCAATTTTATTAAGTTTAAAGTTCCTGTTTTTAAATGTAAATGGATTGACATAAACAATGGTGTTAAAATTGATGAATTTGGTTTTACATTGGTAGACCTTGAAAAAGTAGCTTATAAGGATGAGCCTTTTATTATGGCATCTCAAGCAAGACAAGTGTTTTATGTTAGTGATCCTTCTATTATTATTGACCATAATTATATATTTTTTAAATAGAGACACATGGTGATCCCTCAGCTCCTTCACAAAATGGATCATATACTAACTCTACCCAAAAAAAGAGTAGACACGGCACACGGATGACAAAGTTGTTACATAAGTGTAAGGATGGTGATAAGTTATCGATTGATTTTGATCAATCAACTGGACTACCTATAGGTGATAAAAGGAAAGCTTTTATTGGTCATGTGGCTTCCTTTGCTCGAGACAAAGTCAATATTTAAGCCAATGAATGGGATGAAGTACATGAAGAAAAAAATTTGGGCAACAATTGATGTAATTTTAATTATCTTTGTTATTATTGTACTTAATAATAGTATTGTTGTACACTAACTATTATATTTGTTGTGTAATGTAGGAAACATGGAATGTTCCTAACAATAAATTTATTAAAAAAAATGTTTTCAATATATGGGTGAGCGTTGGAGGGCATTTAAAGCTACATTAACAAGGAGATACTTAAATAATGGGGACCTGAGTCACAAATCTCCTGTTGATGTATATCCTTTTATTGATGAGGAAATATGGCAGGCGTTCATTAAAACCAGAGAGGATCATTCCTTTCAGGTTAGTTGTATATATGATTTGATTGTTCTTTCTAATATTTTAGTATTATCTTTAATTGGTTTTTTATTTACAATAGGAGAAAAGAAAGAAGGCACAAATGATTCAATCTTTTAATAAGTACCCCCACATATTGTCTCGTGGGGGATATGCATTGCTAGAGAAGAAGATGATTCAAGAGAAATTAAAAGAAAGGCAAAAATCAGTTGGAGATTTAGAAGTTCCACCTCCATCTCCACCATCACGCCATGAGAGGTGGAAGAGAGCCCGACAAACACCATCAGGAGAGTACACATCAGAAGAAACACGTCTTATTGTCGAAAAAATTGTAAGCAAATATGTAATTCTAATTTCTTAATTACATATTTATGCATAGCAAGTCTAATATATATATATTATTTAAATTGTATGTTTTAGGATTCTCTTGTGAAACAAACATCTCAAGGAAACTTCCATCCAGAAGGACGCCAAGATATCTTAACGGAAGCTATTGGGCAACCTGAACACCCTGGTCGTGTTCGGGCAGTTGGTAGAGGTGTTGGGATTCGCCAATACTTTGGATCGCATTCTCGTCCATCCTCTACTCCACCTATTATGAGTAACGACCAAATAGAGACCATAAAAGCAGAGCTTACTAAGGTGATTAGAGAGCAAGTGATGCAAGATATATCATCTAGGGCTTTCCCTCAACAAAACAATAATTTCCCAATTTGCTCTCCTAATACCACTTTACATGCAAGCACAAAAGGTAGTTGTTCTGGTGTGCCACCTATACTAGATGAAGAGGATGATATCCCAGAACATTGTGAATTATATATTGATAGACATACTCATATTGTGGCATATGCTGATGTGTACAAGTTGGGACCCACTATACATAATCAACTTCTAAATAATGATATGGTGAGGGTTGTGGTTACGAAGGTGCTAGATGCAAATGCTCAAGTACCTATGCCCACTGATGAGGTGTCAACAGTTGGTTAAGCCCCCAACAATTTTATTTAATGGCCAAAAAGACTCTTGCGACTTGTTTCCAATAAGGTATTTGTTAACATATTTTTTTTATGTACTTAAACACTTGAGTCCTTTTAATTATGCTGGCTAATATATTATTTTAATGGTTTAGTCTGTTGAGGTATCAAAGAAAGATGATGTTCCACCAAAAAGGCAAAACTTTCAACTAAATTCTGTTGAACAATTGATGGTAATGACAATGAAAATGTCAAAGCCTTTAGAATTTAAGTTGGAACATGGTGGAACTAGTTTTTTTTTTCCTTCCAATGAAAGATATTATAGAGTTGTGTATGGGTAAAGAAGAGATATGCATCACCATTCTACAAGTTTGGCTAACGTAAGTATGTTTTATTTGTAAATTTGTAAATTTTTCCAAATTATGAATTTCATTTATAATGAAAATTAAGTTTCATATCTTATGTATCTACATCGTCGTTGTTTTGACTTAGGAAATAGTGAAGTGTATGGATTTATTGATCCATGTTTCATCCAAAGTGAAAATGATTCAACTAATGCTCAAGTCCACATTCAAAAGAAGTTGTACGAGGAAAAAAGAACTTGTTACCTAGCAACTTATCTCATAAAGTAAGTATTTTCTATTATAGTTATCGCTTATAATAGAGTAAATTGAATATAACATATATTTAATTATTTATTGTAGTCGTCATTGGCAACTGCTTATTATTAATCCTAAGGAGCTTAATGTAGTCTTTATATGTTCTTTGGGAAGGAAACCAGATAAAAAAATATGCCACATTGTTGATTTGTAAGTATTTAATTTATTTATATTGTTTATAAGTATTGTAATATGTTTAATAACATAATTTTAATAATTATTTTAATTTTGTAGAGCTTCTGAAGGTTATTATAGATTGCTAGGTTTGAGAGTTAAACCAAAGATAACATGGAGTTTTCCTATATAAGTTGTTTACAAATAAATAACTACATTTATAATATTATAACAATTTTATGCATTTAACATTTTTTTGTGATTTCAATTTTAGAGTCAGAGACAAGCTTCTAATTATGAGTGCGGCTATTATGTCATGTTACATATTTTGATCATTGTAACAGTTGGTATTGTTGATTCATGGATGCAAGTACGTAAATTTTTTACAAGTTGTTATTAATTGTGTTTTATTATGTTCATATGATAAAATAATTATAAGTTCTTATTGATTGTGTTTTTTTAATATTTGTATGGTAAAAATTAGGATTCAATCGGTATTGATTGTGTTTTTTCTTTTCCAGATATTTGACGACTCGAGATCATTTCATTTGGATCAAATTAAAGAAGTTCAAAAACGTTGTCTGGATATTATTTTGGAATTAATTGAAGAAAATGATGGTGCTTGAATAATTGTCTATTGAATATTGCTAAATGTGGTTTTGTAATTTTGTTAATGGACATCTAAATTATTTTTCGTGTTGTCAAGAGTAGTTAGTTACATCTTCTTTGTACTCTATATGTTGTATGAACTTCTGATATTGAATATTTTTGTTATTAGATACTTAAATAAAATTGTGGTTGAAAGTACAAAATTTTGATTTGATATTTAATACGAAATATTGTATGTGTGTATGTATGGAGCAGGAGCAAAAAAAAAATTTGTTAAAAAAAATAATTATTTTAACTCTATCTGTTAAGTTAGTTGATTAGAAGAACCGACTTAAAAAGATGATTTGTTGAACTGAATTTATGATGTTTAAGTCGGTTAAGTTGAACCGACATAACAGGACAAAGCTCTGTTAAGTCGGTTCATGAAACGACTTAAAAAACAACATATTTATTAAGTCGTTTGCTATTAACTCGGACACGGAACTAACTTAAAATGTACATTTTAACCGACTTAAAAATATAAAATTCTAATAAACAATTTTATTTAAGATTATATATATATATATAATCTCATCCAAACACGATTATTGTTTCACAATATTTTATTTTTCATTTTGTAACTGATGGTGTTGGACTAAGAACTTAATTTAGTGTACACATGTACAATGGTTTGCAGCACATACGGCAATAAGTCCAGGTGGACAAGGTCTTATTTGTTGACAATCGGCATCTTTGCTACATAATCCATTTATGTCATCACTCACTTGCTTGGTTTGTTGAGAGTGTACACATGTACACTCATTTGCAACACATACGGCAACAAGACCAGATGAACAATGATAATTATGTTGACAATCGTCGTTTGTGCCACAAAATCCGTATCTCTCCTCATTCATTCCTCTAGCATGTGATTCCATATGAATATCTACATACACAAACATTACATGGACATTAGAATATTGTTATATAAAAATTATGCTTTTT
>JBBPBP010009777.1:28543189-28554220 GCA_037974735.1 Cicer chorassanicum | reverse complement strand
AAAAAAAAAACAATTTACTACTTGACAAAAGTTAAAAATATATTTTAGGAATATAACCATACAAAACAATATTAATATTTCAGAAAATATATAAAATTTTCTCTAAGTCCATATCAGTAATGGTATAATAAGAAAAAATAGAAAAACAAATTGTTGGTCTAATTCTAAATTATATCTCTCTATTTGATTTAAATATTAATTTTAGTTATCTAATAAGTGACATGTGATAGATTTCGTAGATATTATAAATTTCATTAAAAGATATTTTTTTTTCTTCAATAATCGTTATCAATAATAATGGAGGACCAATGAGTGTCAAATAATTGATATTTATTGTATTGTAATTTGTAACTTATAGCACATGAATAATTCCACAAAATATGAGGAAAAAGTATTTAGAAAGTGAATAAGGAAACTCTCTATAAAGACGTACACATCAGCTTTTTAACTGAGGTGGCAAATGTTCGCATATGTGGAGGAAATAATGTGAGGTGGTAGCATAGTCTGTTTTAAGTATATATAATAAATACGGTATTACAAATAAATAAATTTTCTAATGTTTTCTAAAATAGAGTATTACAAATAAATTTTTTAATGTTTTCTAAAATAGAGTATTATTAATTTAAGTTTAGAAATATTTTCTAAAGTAGTAAGATAATCGTTACAATATGTCTTTGCCTATATGGCTAGATCATGAATAAAAGTTTCAAATAGTTAGGTTTTTTTTTTTTATATATAAAAAATATATTTTTTTTGTTAAAAATTGAGGTGCCACACTTGCGATTTGGGTTTGGCCTAGTCACTTCATGTTCATTTCTTTGTATTATATAAACATTATTAGTGAAAATGATAGTTGATGACATTAGAGTGCCAACATAGATGGGTTGTCTATGTTATCATTTGATGCCTTTGCATTCTAATTTTATTTTATAAAAAACTCAATTTCATATGATGTGAATACAAAATATGACGCAATAAACAATTTTATTTAAGATTATATATATATATATATATAATCTCATCCAAACACGATTGTTGTTTCACAATATTTTATTACTCAGTTTGTAACTGATGGTGTTGGACTAAGAACTTAATTTAGTGTACACATGTACAATGATTTGCAACACATACGACAATAAGTCCAGGTGGACAAGGTCTTATTTGTTGACAATCGGCATCTTTGTAACATAATCCATGTATCACATCACTCACTTGCTTGGTTTGTTGAGAGTGTACACATGTACACTCATTTGCAACACATACGGCAACAAGACCAGATGAACAATGATAGTTATGTTGACAATCGTCGTTTGTGCCACAAAATCCATATCTCTCCTCACTCATTGCTCTAGCATGTGATTCCATATGAATATCTACATACACAAGCATTACATGGACATTAGAATATTGTTATATAAAATATATGATTTTTTTTTTTATAAATTGGTTGAAGTGAAAAATCAACAAGATAATCCATAATAAATTATTCAAAGTTATTATACCTGATGAAATGATAAAAAATGCCAACAAAAATGCCATAGCCATAGAAGAATTTCTTACAATTTCCATTTTTTTTTATTTGAATATGTTGTCTACAAGTACATTTATATAGGCAATATTCCACCTTGAACATCCAATAATTTTTATGGATGTATGGATATAAATATGGTAATTATTAAATATTTTCAATATATAACAATTAAAAAGTAAAATATTTGACTAGACTTTCAATATTTTTATAATATATATATATATATATATATATATATATATATATTTTAATTTTTATTATTTTAAATGCAAGCAAATGGTAACTCACGTTGAACACGAAACAGTTTTTTAATATTGCATGAAAGGTAAATATGATGGTTTTTAAATTAATGTATTAAATAAAATATAAAATATTATATTGGAGACTAACATTTATGATAATTATATATTTTAATAAAATATAAATTACTACAATTATAACGTATTTGAGACTTTTATATTTATGACATTTATGATAAGTATTAGAAAATATATCATAAACTAGTGCCATGTATGAGAAAATTTGGGTCATAAAATATAGATAGAACAAAATATATTATGCTAAGTTCCTGTAAAATCAGAACAAAATAAGAATAAAATATATTATGCTAAGTTCCTGTAAATCAGAATAAAATATAGATAGAACAAAATATAGATAGAACAAAATATTGTCTTTGGTCCCTACAAATATACCAATTTTTTATTTTAGTCCTCGTAAGTATTTTTTATTTGAATTTAGTTCCTGTAAAATCAGAGACGATTGGTTTTGGTCCCTAATGTCAAATCAAAAGTTACAAAAAAAAGAGCTGGCAAACCGCCGTGGCAAAGAAGAATATTGGTTTTCCAAAAACCTCCGGAACTCCACTTTTTATTTCTATTCATATTTTTTTTTATTAAAATAACCCTAATTATTAAATGATAAATAATAAATTTAATAATTAATAATATAAAACATTTTAATTTTTAATATATCATAAAAGATGATGTGTTGGTGTGCATTTATAGGGTCATGTGTCCTGGCGCTCTTTTTTTGTAATGTTGATTTGACGTTATGGAACAAATTTGATCGTCTCTGATTTTATAGGGACTAAATCCAAACAAAAAAACTTACAGGGACTAAAATCAAAAAGTGATAAATTTGCAGGGACCAAAGACATAACAAATGAGGCGGAAGTGTATTTAAATCGGTTGTATGTATAAACTATTTAACAAAATGAGGCGGTGGCAATTTTGTAAATATGTTAAACACGTTTAACACGGTTATATTGGCAACCGACATAAGAGGAACAGTAAAAATAAAAATAAAAATAAAAAATTAATATATCCCATCTTCCTGCGTGTTTAAGTCGATTATTTGAATAAACGCATTAATAAAATGAGGCGGTGGCAATTTTGTAAATATGTTAAACATATATTGGCAACCGACTTAAGAGGGATAAAAATAAAAAATTAATACATCTCATCTTCCTCCGTGTTTAAGTCGATTATTTGGATAAACGACTTAATAAAATGAGGTGGTGACAATTATGTAAATATTTAAAACTTGTTTAATGCGGTTATATTGATAACTGAATTAAGGCATGCCAAAAAATATAAAAAATACACTTAATTAGCGTTCTATCTTCCCGCTCCCATAACCCTGTAAACCTCCACCTTCTATTCCTAACCTCTACATCGTGAAACACTTTCTTCTAACGTCAACTTCACAACCCGCATTTTATCGTCACCATTTCATCAATCCATTAAAACAGGTTTGTTTCTCAAGTTAAATTACATATTTTATATCTTTCATTTTTTATAGTTTGTGTGTGGACATAATAGGGAGCAAAACAATAGTATTTTATGTAGAAAGGCAGATAAGGGACAAACTTTATAAATGTAGTATTTTATGTATTAGAGACAATAGATCTTTCATTTTTTATAATTTGTGTGTGGACAGAATAGGGAGCAAAACAATAGTATTTTATGTAGAAAGGCAGATAAGGTATAAACTTTACAAATGTAGTATTGTATGTATTAGAGACAGTAGACATGTATATCTTGCTATTGAAACCGAACAAAACAATTAACAAATATTGAAACACAATAAAACAATTAAAAAAATATAGAATGTTACTGAATATCATTTATCTCCATGATTTCACCGAAATGGTATATCAAATAAGAAAGTAGATTGGTATGACTTGAAACTTTAAGAGATTAAAGGAAATATTATTCCTGAAGTAATAGGTTGTAACCTTTAAGAGATTAAAGGAACCATTATTCCAAAAGTAATAGTTGTTATCATTGATGCATAGCAAAATTAATTAATTTTGAAATACATAGAAGAAATGGATTAAACTAATACACTTGAAAATGTCATGTTTAAACTATTTCAATTGGAAGTGTACCATTTAAAATATTTCAATTATTCTGTTATTGTGAATTTCACATGTACTTAGATATTCACAAAATAATAATAATAAGGAAGAAAACAATAGTATACTATTAGATTATTCTTAGCTATTATGAATATGACAATTTATGACAGTAAATCAAAAGTAAACTATACATTTCCTAAACAATAAAATTGTTTTAGTTTTAATCTTTTACCGTAATCTTTACTGTTATTTATGTTTAATAGAAGTAGTTATGGATCGTAGTTGGATGAATGCTAATCGTTTAGGTGAAGTGTATCAGAAAGGTGTGGAAATTTTTTTAAAATTTGCTTTAAAAAAACTTCCTAAAAATGAAGGAAAGTTTTATTGTCCTTGTGTTAAATGTTTAAATGGAAATCGGTTACAGTTTGAAGAAATAAGAAATCATCTTATTTGTTATGGGAAATGCCAAACTTATACAAAATGGATATGGCACGGTGATTCGTTAAACATGACAAATGTATCAGCAAGAGAAGTTCATGAAGATATGGATAATCGGCTGAAGGACATGATTCTTGATATTGGAAGAAAGTCTTTTCAACGTGCACATGGTTTTGATAGTTTGTGCAATGACAAAGAAAAGCCTTTGTATCCGGGATGCACTAACTTCACACAGTTGTCTGCGGTGTTGAGATTGTTCAACTTGAAAGCGAGAAATGGATGGACAGATAAAAGCTTCACGGAACTGCTTGAGTTGTTGAAAGAAATGCTTCCTGAAGATAACACATTGCCAAACTGTTATTATGAGGCAAAGAAGATATTGTGTCAAATGGGTATGGAGTATAAGAAAATACATGCATGCCCTAATGATTGCATACTATACCGAAATGAGTTTGAAGAGTTGAACCAATGTCCTGTGTGTGGGTTATCACGCTATAAAGTGAAGGATGGTGATTCCAATTGCGATGAAAGCACAACAGGTCCTCCTGCGAAGGTGTTATGGTATCTTCCAATAATTCCAAGATTCAAACGATTATTCGTTAATGTCAATGATGCAAAGAATATTAGATGGCATGTTGATGAGAGACAACGTGATGGACAACTTCGTCATCCAGCTGATTCATTGCAATGGAAGAAAGTTGATGAATTGTATCCTAAATTCGAGAATGAGCCAAGAAATCTTAGACTTGGACTTGCCACAGATGGAATGAACCCATACGGTAACTTAAGTAGTAACCATAGTTCATGGCCCGTTCTCTTAATTATCTACAATCTACCTCCTTTGATTTGCATGAAGCGCAAATACATTATGTTATCTATGATGATTTCGGGTCCAAGGCAACCAGGAAATGACATAGATGTTTATCTAAGTCCATTGATTGAAGACTTGAGAATTCTTTGGGAGGAAGGTGTTGAAGTGTTTGATGGTTATTCTTATGATTATTTTAAAATGCATGTAATGTTATTTTGCACCATAAATGATTTTCCTGCGTATGGAAACTTGAGCGGTTATAGTGTTAAGGGACAGAAAGCGTGTCCTATATGTGAAGAAGACACATGCTACCTCCAATTAAAACATGGAAGGAAGACTGTTTACGTTAGACATCAGAGATTTCTTAAACCTAATCACCCATATCGTAGGTTGAGAAAAGCGTTTAATGGAGATCAGGAGAATCAAATTGCTCCGAAAGCCTTAACTGGAAAGCAAATATATCAAAAGCTGAAGGATGTCAATGTTAAATTTGGAAAGAATAAAAAAGAATCCATTGAGAAAAATGTATGGAAGAAGAGGTATGTGTTCTTTAATCTTCCTTATTGGTCCAGTCTAGATGTTAGACATTGTATTGATGTGATGCACGTTGAGAAAAATGTGTGTGATAGTGTGATTGGAACACTTCTCAACATTCCAGGAAAAACAAAGGATGGATTGAATGCTCGTTTAGATATGGTTGAGATAGGTATACGACAAGAATTAGCTCTACAATCATCAGGTAAGCGAACATATTTGCCTCCAGCTTGTCATACCTTATCAAAATATGAGAGAAGACTTTTTTGTGAGACTCTAAAGGGCATAAAAGTGCCACGGGATATTCTTCAAATGTAAAAAGTCTTATCTCAATGAAAGATCTAAAATTAGTTGGGTTAAAGTCTCATGATTGTCATGTATTAATGCAACAACTACTACCAGTGGCTATTAGTGGAATATTGCCTAAAAGAGTGAGAGATGTTTTAACTAGGTTGTGATTATTCTTCAATGCTATACGTAGCAAAGTAATTGATCCTATAAAATTAGATGAGTTGGAAAATGAAGTTGTTATTATTTTGTGCCAATTGGAGATGTATTTTCCTCCTTCTTTTTTTGACATTATGGTTCACTTAATTGTTCATATAGTGAGAGAAATTAGATTATGTGGTTAAAAGGGTATATGAAGAATCCAAATTGTCCTGAAGCATCTATTGTTCAAAGGTACATTGCAGAAAAAGCTATTGAGTTTTGTTCATACTATATGTCAAAAGCGGACACTATAGGAGTTCCTAAGTCTCGTCATGAGGATAGACGCACAGGTAAGGGTATACGAGGTTTAAACCTTAAGAGCATGAGGCGTGAGGAATTACTTCAAGCACATTTGTATATATTGAATAATACATAGGAGGTTCAACCTTACATTTCTGCTCACAAAAATATTGTCAAGGAAAAAAATCCTCAAATGAATGAAAAATGGTTGTTGAATGAGCATAACAAGACTTTCTTAAAGTGGTTTAAAGAATCCATTTTAACCGATAATACATGTTCTGTTACATTAAAATGGCTAGCAGATGGGCGTAATTTTGATGTCATAACTTGGACTGGCTACGATATCAATAATTTTACCTTCTATACAAAGGCTTAAGATGACAAAAGTACAGTGCAAAATAGTGGAGTAATGGTTATCGCTGAGTCAATGAACTTTTCAAGTTCAAAAGATAAAAATCCTGTTGTGGCATCAAAATCTTACTTTGGGATCATTGAAGAGATTTGGGATGTCAATTTTATTAAGTTTAAAGTTCCTGTTTTTAAATGTAAATGGATTGACATAAACAATGGTGTTAAAATTGATGAATTTGGTTTTACATTGGTAGACCTTGAAAAAGTAGCTTATAAGGATGAGCCTTTTATTATGGCATCTCAAGCAAGACAAGTGTTTTATGTTAGTGATCCTTCTATTATTATTGACCATAATTATATATTTTTTAAATAGAGACACATGGTGATCCCTCAGCTCCTTCACAAAATGGATCATATACTAACTTTACCCAAAAAAAGAGTAGACACGGCACACGGATGACAAAGTTGTTACATAAGTGTAAGGATGGTGATAAGTTATCGATTGATTTTGATCAATCAACTGGACTACCTATAGGTGATAAAAGGAAAGCTTTTATTGGTCATGTGGCTTCCTTTGCTCGAGACAAAGTCAATATTTAAGCCAATGAATGGGATGAAGTACGTGAAGAAAAAAATTTGGGCAACAATTGATGTAATTTTAATTATCTTTGTTATTATTGTACTTAATAATAGTATTGTTGTACACTAACTATTATATTTGTTGTGTAATGTAGGAAACATGGAATGTTCCTAACAATAAATTTATTAAAAAAAATGTTTTCAATATATGGGTGAGCGTTGGAGGGCATTTAAAGCTACATTAACAAGGAGATACTTAAATAATGGGGACCTGAGTCACAAATCTCCTGTTGATGTATATCCTTTTATTGATGAGGAAATATGGCAGGCGTTCATTAAAACCAGAGAGGATCATTCCTTTCAGGTTAGTTGTATATATGATTTGATTGTTCTTTCTAATATTTTAGTATTATCTTTAATTGGTTTTTTATTTACAATAGGAGAAAAGAAAGAAGGCACAAATGATTCAATCTTTTAATAAGTACCCCCACATATTGTCTCGTGGGGGATATGCATTGCTAGAGAAGAAGATGATTCAAGAGAAATTAAAAGAAAGGCAAAAATCAGTTGGAGATTTAGAAGTTCCACCTCCATCTCCACCATCACGCCATGAGAGGTGGAAGAGAGCCCGACAAACACCATCAGGAGAGTACACATCAGAAGAAACACGTCTTATTGTCGAAAAAATTGTAAGCAAATATGTAATTCTAATTTCTTAATTACATATTTATGCATAGCAAGTCTAATATATATATATTATTTAAATTGTATGTTTTAGGATTCTCTTGTGAAACAAACATCTCAAGGAAACTTCCATCCAGAAGGACGCCAAGATATCTTAACGGAAGCTATTGGGCAACCTGAACACCCTGGTCGTGTTCGGGCAGTTGGTAGAGGTGTTGGGATTCGCCAATACTTTGGATCGCATTCTCGTCCATCCTCTACTCCACCTATTATGAGTAACGACCAAATAGAGACCATAAAAGCAGAGCTTACTAAGGTGATTAGAGAGCAAGTGATGCAAGATATATCATCTAGGGCTTTCCCTCAACAAAACAATAATTTCCCAATTTGCTCTCCTAATACCACTTTACATGCAAGCACAAAAGGTAGTTGTTCTGGTGTGCCACCTATACTAGATGAAGAGGATGATATCCCAGAACATTGTGAATTATATATTGATAGACATACTCATATTGTGGCATATGCTGATGTGTACAAGTTGGGACCCACTATACATAATCAACTTCTAAATAATGATATGGTGAGGGTTGTGGTTACGAAGGTGCTAGATGCAAATGCTCAAGTACCTATGCCCACTGATGAGGTGTCAACAGTTGGTCAAGCCCCCAACAATTTTATTTAATGGCCAAAAAGACTCTTGCGACTTGTTTCCAATAAGGTATTTGTTAACATATTTTTTTTATGTACTTAAACACTTGAGTCCTTTTAATTATGCTGGCTAATATATTATTTTAATGGTTTAGTCTGTTGAGGTATCAAAGAAAGATGATGTTCCACCAAAAAGGCAAAACTTTCAACTAAATTCTGTTGAACAATTGATGGTAATGACAATGAAAATGTCAAAGCCTTTAGAATTTAAGTTGGAACATGGTGGAACTAGTTTTTTTTTTTCCTTCCAATGAAAGATATTATAGAGTTGTGTATGGGTAAAGAAGAGATATGCATCACCATTCTACAAGTTTGGCTAACGTAAGTATGTTTTATTTGTAAATTTGTAAATTTTTCCAAATTATGAATTTCATTTATAATGAAAATTAAGTTTCATATCTTATGTATCTACATCGTCGTTGTTTTGACTTAGGAAATAGTGAAGTGTATGGATTTATTGATCCATGTTTCATCCAAAGTGAAAATGATTCAACTAATGCTCAAGTCCACATTCAAAAGAAGTTGTACGAGGAAAAAAGAACTTGTTACCTAGCAACTTATCTCATAAAGTAAGTATTTTCTATTATAGTTATCGCTTATAATAGAGTAAATTGAATATAACATATATTTAATTATTTATTGTAGTCGTCATTGGCAACTGCTTATTATTAATCCTAAGGAGCTTAATGTAGTCTTTATATGTTCTTTGGGAAGGAAACCAGATAAAAAAATATGCCACATTGTTGATTTGTAAGTATTTAATTTATTTATATTGTTTATAAGTATTGTAATATGTTTAATAACATAATTTTAATAATTATTTTAATTTTGTAGAGCTTCTGAAGGTTATTATAGATTGCTAGGTTTGAGAGTTAAACCAAAGATAACATGGAGTTTTCCTATATAAGTTGTTTACAAATAAATAACTACATTTATAATATTATAACAATTTTATGCATTTAACATTTTTTTGTGATTTCAATTTTAGAGTCAGAGACAAGCTTCTAATTATGAGTGCGGCTATTATGTCATGTTACATATTTTGATCATTGTAACAGTTGGTATTGTTGATTCATGGATGCAAGTACGTAAATTTTTTACAAGTTGTTATTAATTGTGTTTTATTATGTTCATATGATAAAATAATTATAAGTTCTTATTGATTGTGTTTTTTTAATATTTGTATGGTAAAAATTAGGATTCAATCGGTATTGATTGTGTTTTTTCTTTTCCAGATATTTGACGACTCGAGATCATTTCATTTGGATCAAATTAAAGAAGTTCAAAAACGTTGTCTGGATATTATTTTGGAATTAATTGAAGAAAATGATGGTGCTTGAATAATTGTCTATTGAATATTGCTAAATGTGGTTTTGTAATTTTGTTAATGGACATCTAAATTATTTTTCGTGTTGTCAAGAGTAGTTAGTTACATCTTCTTTGTACTCTATATGTTGTATGAACTTCTGATATTGAATATTTTTGTTATTAGATACTTAAATAAAATTGTGGTTGAAAGTACAAAATTTTGATTTGATATTTAATACGAAATATTGTATGTGTGTATGTATGGAGCAGGAGCAAAAAAAAAATTTGTTAAAAAAAATAATTATTTTAACTCTATCTGTTAAGTTAGTTGATTAGAAGAACCGACTTAAAAAGATGATTTGTTGAACTGAATTTATGATGTTTAAGTCGGTTAAGTTGAACCGACATAACAGGACAAAGCTCTGTTAAGTCGGTTCATGAAACGACTTAAAAAACAACATATTTATTAAGTCGTTTGCTATTAACTCGGACACGGAACTAACTTAAAATGTACATTTTAACCGACTTAAAAATATAAAATTCTAATAAACAATTTTATTTAAGATTATATATATATATATAATCTCATCCAAACACGATTATTGTTTCACAATATTTTATTTTTCATTTTGTAACTGATGGTGTTGGACTAAGAACTTAATTTAGTGTACACATGTACAATGGTTTGCAGCACATACGGCAATAAGTCCAGGTGGACAAGGTCTTATTTGTTGACAATCGGCATCTTTGCTACATAATCCATTTATGTCATCACTCACTTGCTTGGTTTGTTGAGAGTGTACACATGTACACTCATTTGCAACACATACGGCAACAAGACCAGATGAACAATGATAATTATGTTGACAATCGTCGTTTGTGCCACAAAATCCGTATCTCTCCTCATTCATTCCTCTAGCATGTGATTCCATATGAATATCTACATACACAAACATTACATGGACATTAGAATATTGTTATATAAAAATTATGCTTTTT
>JBBPBP010009777.1:28528374-28542780 GCA_037974735.1 Cicer chorassanicum | reverse complement strand
TTTTTTTTATTAAAATAACCCTAATTATTAAATGATAATTAATAAATTTATTAATTGATAATATAAAACATTTTAATTTTTAATATATCATAAAAGATGATGTGTTGGTGTGCATTTATAGGGTTAGGTGTCATGGCGCTCTTTTTTTGTAATGTTGATTTGACATTATGGAACAAATTTGATCGTCTCTGATTTTATAGGGACTAAATCCAAACAAAAAAACTTACAGGGACTAAAATCAAAAAGTGATAAATTTGTATGGACCAAAGACATATTTAAACCTTTTATATTTCTAACATATTAAAAGATGTTTGCAAAAAAACAACTTTACCTACTGACATATTCTGATATTTTAATAAATAAAATTAGGATATTTGAATCATATTCACAGTACAAGAAACTTTACCTTTAGGTAAGAGTATAAAAATCGTAAATATAGCTAAAATTAGTATAAAAATTGTAAGTATAACTAAAATTATCAATACCAATGGACCTTTGTACTGTTGTTTATAATTACCTAATACCTACGGATTGTAGCCATCACAATAGGATTGTAGTATTTTGTCCCTTGCTTTAAAAGTTTGGTTTTACCTACTGAAATATAATCTTTGGTATATAGTCTATCCATCATTTTCAAAAGTTATACCTATGGTTTTGATTTTGTTACTATACATTTCAGTGATAAGGTCTTCTAATATGATGTAAAAAGGTCACACTACCTATTGACATAGAATCGATTTTATTGTCATTTTTGCTAGGTCTATTGAACCTATTTTCCACCTAGATAAATATTGCGAGCAATAGGTCAAACATTCATTGGCCAAAAAACCTTTTGCAATTGATCCTTCTAAATGAGCTCTATTACGTACAAAGGACTTAAGAATAAGAAAAATCTGGAAGGTAATTTACTTTTTATATCTATGCTCTCAACATGCTAAAAAACACGTTTAACACTTTGAATTAAACAAATTGTTATAAACTATTCATACCTCTCAATCGAATACATCCATTGATATTGTACCGGTTCAACAAGTTGGATTTCATGTGTGACACCCCAAATTTTATAATAGACTATTTAATTAATTAAAATATTAGAATTAATTTTCTCTATATGTGTGTTTGTTATGATCTCATGATATTTTTAGATATTTGATTAAGTGGTTAAAATTATATTTGTTTATTTATTTATGTTAAGGAAGAATAAAATTATGTTAAAATGAATATTTTGGAGAAAAATTTCTAATGTAGATGACTAAAATAAATTATTTGTTCATTAAAACTTTTAAAATTACTAGAAAATGGATTTTGGACCAGATAATTAATAAATTTATTAATTGATAATATAAAACATTTTAATTTTTAATATATCATAAAAGATGATGTGTTGGTGTGCATTTATAGGGTCAAGTGTCCTGACGCTCTTTTTTTGTAATGTTGATTTGACGTTATGGAACAAATTTGATCGTCTCTGATTTTATAGGGACTAAATCCAAACAAAAAAACTTACAGGGACTAAAATCAAAAAGTGATAAATTTGTAGGGACCAAAGACATATTTAAACCTTTTATATTTCTAACATATTAAAAGATGTTTGCAAAAAAACAACTTTACCTACTGACATATTCTGATATTTTAATAAATAAAATTAGGATATTTGAATCATATTCACAGTACAAGAAACTTTACCTTTAGGTAAGAGTATAAAAATCGTAAATATAGCTAAAATTAGTATAAAAATGGTAAGTATAACCGAAATTAACAATACCGATGGACCTTTGTACTGTTGTTTATAATTACTTAATACCTACGGATTGTAGCCATCACAATAGGATTGTAGTATTTTGTCCCTTGCTTTAAAAGTTTGGTTTTACCTACTGAAATATAATCTTTGGTATATAGTCTATCCATCATTTTCAAAAGTTATACCTATGGTTTTGATTTTGTTACTATACACATCCATTGATATTGTACCGGTTCAACAAGTTGGATTTCATGTGTGACACCCCAAATTTTATAATAGAATATTTAATTAATTAAAATATTAGAATTAATTTTTAGATATTTGATTAAGTGGTTAAAATTATATTTGTTTATTTATTTATTTATTTATTTATGTTAATGAAGAATAAAATTATGTTAAAATGAATATTTTGGAGAAAAATTTCTAATGTAGATGACTAAAATAAATTATTTGTTCATTAAAGCTTTTAAAATTACTAGAAAATGGATTTTGGACCAGACAACTATTTACACCCCTACTTTGCCCTAGTGCATAATAATTTGGGCTATTATTGTTATTGAATTGGTCTTTTCTTTCACACATTTGTAAGTTGCTCATTACACTCTCATTTCTGCCTTGGACTCCCTTGTGTTGGACCTTATAGTTTATTTTACTCCTGCACCTGCACATCAGCTACCTGCACCTTTCCATTTGCAATTAAAAAAATAAAGAAAAACAGATGATAGTAGCAACAACCAAAAAAACGCTAAACCCTCTTTCTCTCAAATTCGCTTCCACCAATTCCTTGCCATTTGAATCAATCCCAACCTCTTCCCCACACAAAATCGGTCATTGAATCCATTTTTGACATCAATTTTATCGATCGACACTCTGTTTCATAAAAAACAGTAGCGCTTATTTCTTTTAGAGAGCTGTTTTCGATCGATTCCGATTACCACATCTGTCGTCTAAAAAAACTGGCATCTTTTTTGGATTCCTCTCGTTGAATCCTTCAAAAAGCACTACTTATTTGCATTTTGTGGTGAAGTTGACGTCAGACCCTTTCGACGCTCCGACAAGTCTGTAAGACTTTTTCTGTGATTTTTGTGCTCCGTATAATTTATCAATCGCCTCTCAACATTTTTGTGAACTTGCTGTTTATTCGGATTCGTTTGCTATACGTTGTCAATCTACAGTTGCTGTTAAAAACTCCCATTGATTTCTATGTTTGAGAAAGCGTCGAAATAAGGTATGAGGTGAGAAAGCGTTTGAATTTATGAGTATTACATATTATGAGATGAACATGAAAACCGTATTTCCCAACGACTCATCAGAGGCTTGCAACGTTTGGCAATATCCCTTTGAGGGATGAATTAGTTAATGTGCAAATATAAAAATTGTGAGATTAAAAGTTGAAATAGAAACATTTATAAGGTGTTGATTGATTTATTTTTGTTAAATGTGTGGTATTGGGTGTCAAATGAATTTTCTGCATATGTCTGATTAAACGAGGTTATGTGATAATATAAGATGGATGCATTGTGTTAACTTTATGTGATGATGATGATGTATAATTGATGATGGTGATGTTATAAATTTGTGATAAATTTATGTGATGATGATGATGTATGATTGATGATAGTGATGCTATAAATTTGTGATGAGTTCATGTGATGATGGTGATCATGTATAATTAATGATAATGATATTATAAATTTGTGATGAGAATATTGTAGTAACCCCATAGTTGATGAAATAGTGATGATTCTAACTTGTGCTTGAGATTATGGTCTTAATGGAGTATCAAAGGCAAACGAGGGGATAAACTAGATGTTATTTCTTTGAATTGGATATTATCTTTTCAGCATATAGATAGGGCCTTCCAAGCCTAGTGATGTTGGGGAAGTACAACTGAATAAGTCTGATACGGTGGTTTACTCTTGAGCCTTAAGGCAAGATTGTGAGACCTTGGAGGTATTCTAGTGGGAAATTCCTAAGTGACTTTGAGGTAGCCCTCCAAATGTCGAGGGCTACCATGCAACACAAGTTTACCTCGACTGTTGCGTATTTGTGTATCGGGTTGGGTTAAGGGGATCTATTAGGATAGGGCCAATTTGAATTGTTCATCCACTCATGTGTTAGAATGGTACCAAGTTGTGAAGAAGTAGAGTCTAAGCTCATGTGGAGCATTGCATTTTCTTGTGATTGTCTTGTTGTGATTAATGTGTTTCAAAATTGATAATAATTCCTCTTTGACTATTTGATGCATATTATATTGAGACAATGATTTTACTTGAGTGACTTTGATGTTATAATATGATTTTATTTCCTTAAATATTTAGATATATCATAATGTTTTATGATACATTCTATTATCATTATTTGCGTGTTCTTCTTGTTTATATTATACTATCAACATGATTTTGAAATTCACCTCCTTTGTGTTTATGTTTGATTGTGTAACAATCCTCTCACTACCTTATAAATATTTATAAGATTTAAGTACTAATTAGAATTACTATTATTTTATTAATTGTTAATGTTGTGTTTTTTGTAATATTAATTTAGGATCAACGGTAGAATAGGAAAGTGGTAGTGTTGACAAGTCCAAGTGGCAAAGAGAGAACATGCCACCTTTATTTTTGTCTCTTTTTCTCCTTCACTCACGGGTACTAACCCATCTTCCACCTTAATTCCTCTCATATTCCAAATACACACTTCCAAAAAATAACATTCAACAAAGAAACACCGACATATATTACTTTTCATCATCTTCCCGATTATTCCTTGTTCCCCTTATCTCCAAAAACATCCAAACACAGTAGCTCACTGAAGTTTTCCAAACTTGTCTTGACCCCGTGCATGTATGTTTCTAGCCCTCGATCTTCAATAATCAGCCAAATCGTACTAAGGTGAAGTCAAGAACAACTAGAAAAAATCTCAAAAGAAATTGGAGCAAGGAGGGAAAACTAAAGAAATTGAGAGCTGAAATAGTAGACAACTTCCCCAAATCAACTCAAATCGAAGAGGATTATGGGTTTCATTTTAGTTTTTTTTACTGATTTCAAATGATTTTCTGGGTTTGACATAAGCGGTTCCTTAAAATATGAGAGTAAGGAAAACTGTGAGGTTTAGCATATAGGAAATGTTAAAAACTATTTCACTATTTTAAAATTATCCATTCTGCATATGTTTGTGTGATGATTATGACGTGTTAAGGATTTATGAAATTGGAGTTAACTGTGAAGTGCAAATTTCTGAATTAATGTGTTTTCCCTCAACCCTCTCTAACGCGTTTTACTACTTTTGATCAGTTTTACCTTTAATGCGTTTTTCTGATTATGCTCAGTCTTAGCCTTTGATTATGTTTTCCTCTAGTTGTCTCAAATTCTATTTCTTTTGGCTGCCTCTGATTATGTTTCCTCTGTTTGACTCTAATGTAGTTTTCTCTAGCTGTTTCTGATTTTGTTTACTCTAGTTGCCTCTAATTTTGTTTTCTTTGGCTGCCTCTTATTCTATTGTCGTTTGGCTACCTCTGATTTTTTTTCCATTGGCCGCCTATGATTTTATTCTATAATCTCTAAAAAAAAAACAAAATCAAATCCGATAATGTCATAGTATAATGTCATAATAAATCATTCTTTTGTTTTTTTTTTCTTTTGGAAAGACGAAGAAACAAATTCTATTTTATCTACTCAACACTATTTAGTACGGTGACGAAGAATCAAATTATCACTATATTTATTGCTTTTTCTACTTTGTCTTCCAAGTGCAGGATAACCCCACGGAGTTGACGGTTTTTTTCTACCAATTGGGGCCCTCCCTTCACCACCCCCATGTGGATGGTCAACAGGGTTCATAACTACTCCTCTTACTACCGGACGCTTACCTAACCAACGTTTCGATCCGGCTTTGCCCAATTTTTTCTGGTTTACCTCAACATTCCCTACTTGTCCGACTGTTGCTGAGCAATTTTTGGATATCAAACGGACCTCTCCATAAGGTAATTTTAATGTTGCCGATTTCCATTCTTTTGCAATCAGTTTCGCTACAGCACCTGCTGCTCTAACTAATTGTCCACCCCTTCCGGGTGTTATTTCTATGTTATGTATGGCCGTGCCTAAGGGCATATCGGTTGAAGTAGATTCTTCTTTTTGATCAATCAAAACCCCTTCCCAAACTATACAAGCTTCTTCCAAAGCATACGGCTTTCTGGATGTAGATAGATGATATCTATACAGGTTGATCTTATATATATATATATATATATCGTAAAATTCTTATATTATATATGATATAACGAAGTACCACATGAGTGGATATATAATATAGGAATCTAAATCTGCCGAATCACTCCTATTATGATCTTCTACATCCTAGGTCTTCCTGTTCCTTCATCTGGCCTATGTTCTTCATTTAGCATTCAGACCGAATGACTCTATGAAATTCGTTTGCTACTTACACATAGTACGGGTAACGTAGGAGACATTTCTATTTTTCCCCGGGGGAATCCTTAGAATTACCACTGCTGAGCTTTCAATTTGCCTCTGACCATCAAATGAAATGTGAATAACCCATGTCTGTCTTCCCCTCTTAGAAACAAGGATCGCTTCGTGTTTTGTCGGTGTTTGAAACAATTTTGTCTTCTCCATATTACTATATCTCTAGGGTGAGTAATTTTATGTGAGGAACTACTGAACTCAATCACTTGTTGCCGTTACTCGTCAGTTTTCTGTTGAAGTCTATCCTGTAGAGATACTCAAATTGGATCAGTGATCGACTTGTAGGTTTCGCCGTAAACCTAATTGGTTTTTTCCAATTACGTAAATCAATAGTTCAAACCGCACTCAAAGGTAGGACATTTCCCTTTTTTATAGGAACTTCTGTACCATAAACAACGGTATCTCCAATTTCAGCCCCCTTGGGGTGTAAAATATATCTTTTCTCACCATCCCCATAGTGTATGAGACAAATGTGTGCATTTTGATTAGGGTCGTATTCTATAGTTACGATTCTACCATATATGTCTTTTTCATTCCGTCGAAAATCAATTTTACGGTATAGACGCTTATGACCTCCCCCTCTATGCCTTGCGGTAATGATTCCTCTGGCATTACGGCCTTTACTACAATGATGCTGTCCATAAATCAAACGATTTCGTGAAGAAGTTTTGTATAAATGTATCGCCATGCTATTAAGTGTATTTTTATTTAAGTTCTTTTCTTTCTAAGAGGTGGAATAGAATAACCCGGTTGAAGCGTAATGATCATACGTCTGTAGTGCATTGTATGTCCCGGTCGAACTCTTCTACCCTTTATTGGGAGTCGATGACTATTCATCGCTATTACCTTGACACCAAAGAAGAGTTCGACATTAAAAGTATATTGGTTTTTCCCCAATAACCGAATACTTTTGTCTGTAAATACTGCATATTTTATTCCATTCATAAATCTATTTTCTTCCCTATGAGTTCTAGTCTCAATAAGAATACTAGTTTTTTTTACTGTTCATATATTATAATTTGAATATACCACACCAATTCATTATGTATGGATGATGAGATTCCATTGATACAGAGCCAATCGTTCTTTTTTCTTTGACAGACGGTCAGAACTTCGTTTCAATTCAAATCCTACTAAGCTAAAAGGTCCACTACAGATCAAAATTTTTTTAAGTAAATAAATTCTTTATTATAATATAAAATTAACGGAATTTTTCAAATAAATTATTTATTATAAAGAAATAAATATAAATATTAGAATATTAAATTAATGGAATTATTTTATTGAAGTAAATCAATTATTTCTTATAATATAATATAAAATGAATATTTCTTATAATATAATATAAAATGAAACAAATTAATTGAAACAAATTATTTTCTTGTTAAACAAATTAATTGAAACAAATACTTGAAATAAAAAATTTCATATTTTATTATAATAAAATATGAAATTAAAAAAGAAGAAGTTTCTTTTATTCTTTCGGGTAGATCAGAAAATAAAGAAATAGTCAACCTAGTCAAGATAATTATCTATTTACAAAATACTGTCTCAATTCATCCTATTTCATCCGATTCAGGATGTAATATGGTTACAAAGGGTGAACTTTTGGCAGTTCCAAATAATATTTTATTCTTGAACAAAAACAAAAATGTACTTATTGGAGACAGGTTTCCATTGGCGTGCATCCAGTAGGAATTGAACCTACGACTTCACCAATTATGAGTTGGGTGCTTTAACCATTCAGCCATGGATGCTTGGCAGGAATCCTCGTACCTCATGAATAACCAAATTCCAATTGAAGTGAAATTTATTGGATAAATCAATATAATAAAAAAAAATAGGAGGGGTTAGATGAAATTACATCAATTCCAATCCTGGGTTTTCGAATTGAGATAGTTAGAGAAATCAAGAATTCTATCTAATTATTAGATTCGTGGACTCAATTGAATTCAGCTGTATCTTTCATTCACATTTTTTTCCATCAAGAAAGTTTGATAAAACTCTTAGATTCCCGAATTTGGAGTATAGTACTTTCACGCAATTCGCAGGGTTCAACAAGCAATCAATATCGATATTTCACTATAAAAAATATAGTACTCTTTCTAGTCGCGATCCTTATATATCGTATTCACAATCGAAAGATGATAGAAAGAAAAAATATCGATTTGACAGAGTTTTTTCCTATACCTATGATTTTCATTGGACGCAGTAATGATACGTTAGAAGACTCAAAGGATTCTTTCAATATCAATAGGTTGATTGTTTCGCTCCTGATTTTCCAAAACGAAAAAAGATCTCTGAGAAATCTAGTTTTATTCAAGTAACAGATTCTAGCCAATTGAAAAGATCTTCCGATGAATTCGGGGATCATATCAATTCCATTAGGAATGAGGATTCGAAATATCATACGCAGATGAATAATAATTTGTTTCCGGAAGAAATCGAAGAATTTCTTGGGAATCCCACAAGAGCCAATCCTTCTTTTTTCTCTGATAGATGGTCCGAACTTCATATGGATTTGAATCCTACTGAGAGATCTACTACAGATCAGAAATTATTTAAAAAATAAGAAGATGTTTCTTTTGTTCTTTCGAGGCAATCGGAAAATAAAGAAATAGCCAATTTAGTCAAGATAATTATCTATTTACAAAATACTGTCTCAATTCATCCTATTTCATCTGATTCAAGATGTGATATGGTTGCGAAGGATGAACTTTATAGTTCCGATAATATTTCATTCTTGAACAAAAAACTACTTTTAGGTTTATTTCATCTATTCCATTATTGGAATAGGGAGGGGTACTTGTTACACCACGATTAAAAATCAGAAGAGAGATTTCAAGAAATGGCAAATCTATTCAATCTATCAATAATCCAGCCCGATCTGTTGTATCATAAGGGATTGTCTTTTTCTATTGATTCTTCCGGATTGTATGAAAAACCATTCGTAAATGAGGTATTCAACTCCAAGGATGAATCAAAAAAGAAATCCTTATTGGTTTTACCTTCTTTTTTTTATGAAGAGAATGAATCTTTTTATTCAAGGATCATCAAAAAAAGGGGCCAGACCTCTTACGGGAATTGTTTGGAAGACCGAAAACCAAAAATAGTGGTATTTACTAAAAACCACACAATACAGTCAGTCAATCAATATGGATTGATCCAAAATCAGAAGAAAATGTTTGATCCTCTTTTTTATATTTATGGAAGCGAGAGATCCATGAATAGGGATCCAAATTCATATAAATACAAATGGTCCAACGGAAGCAAGAATTTCCAAGAACATTTGGCCCATTTCATTTCTAAGCAAAATAGCAATTTTCAAGTAGTGTTCGAAGTAGTGTTCGATAGATTCCATATTAATCCATATTCAATTGATTGGTCTGAGGTTATCGACAAAAAAGATTTGTCTAAGTCACTTTCTTTATTTTTCTCTAAGTCATTTTCTTTCTTTTTGTCCAAGTATCCTCCCTTTTTGTCCAAGCTTCTTCCCTTTTTGTCTAACTCACTTCCTTTTTTCTTTGTGAGTTTTGGGAGTATCCCGGTTCATAGGTCCGAGATCCACATCGCTGAATTGAAACGTCCAAATGATCCACTCGGGAATCCATTGTTAGAATCAACAGGTCTTCAAATCGTTCATTTGAAAAAAAAGAAACCCTTCTTATTGGATGACTATTATACTTCCCAAAAATCTAAATTATTGATCGATGGAGGAACAATATCACCCTTTTTGTTCAATAAGATACCAAACGGGATGATTGACTCATTGCATAATAGAAGCAAATCATTTTATAACACGAATTTCAATTTCTCAATGATATCTCACGATCAAAACAATTGCCTGAATCCCGTCAAACCTTTTCATAGAAGTTCATTGATATCTTCTTTTTATAAAGTAAATCGACTTGGATTCTTGAATAATCAATATAACTTCTGTTTTGATTGTAACAAAAGATTCTCTTTTTATGTGGAAAGATCTTGTATCAATAATTATAATTTTATGTATGAACAATTCCTCAATACTTTGTTCATTCGAAAGAAAATATTTTCTTTTTGCAGTGGTAAAAAAAAACATGTTTTTTTTGGAGAAAGATATTATTTCACCAATCGAGTTAGAGGTATCTAACATATTGATATCTAACAATTTTCTGCAAAGTGGTGATGAAGGATATAACTTGTACAAATATTTCCATTTTCCAACTCGATCTGATCCATTGGTTCGTAGAGCTATTTACTCAATCGAAGACATTTCTGAAACACCTCTAACAGAGGAAGAAATAGTCCATTTTGAAAGAACTTATTGTGAACCTCTTTTCGATATGAATCTACCTAATTCAGAAGGGAAGAACTTGCATCAATATCTCAATTTCAATTCAAACATAGGTTTGATTCACACTCCATATTCTGAGAAATATTTACCATCCGAAAAGAGGAAAAAACGCCGTCCTTGTCTAAACAAACGCCTTGAGAAAGGGCAGATGTATAGAACCTTTCAAAGAAAAAGAAATAGTGCTTTTTCAACTCTTTCAAAATTGAAACGATTCCACCCATATAGAATACCATGGTTCCTTACCTCGACAGGGTACAAATATATAAATTTCATATTTTTAGATACTTTTTCAGACCTATTGGCGATACTAAGTAGAAATCCAAAATTTCAAAAATTTGTATCCATTTTTCATGATATTTTGTATGGATCTGAGCAAATTCTTCGGGAAAAATTGTGTCTTTTACAACGGAATCCTATAAGTGTGATTTCGAGTAAGTGTTTACATAATTATCTTCTGGAGATGTGCGAAAAAATTTATCATGTAAATAATGAGTCACCATTCATATCGACACATCTGAGATCGCTAAATATTCAGGAGTTGCAATTTTCAATTCTTTTCTCTCTTCTTATTACTGGATATCTCATCCATACACATCTTTTCTTTATTTCTCGATTCTCTAGTCAGTTACAGACAAAGTTTGAACAGGTCAAATCGTTGATGATTCCATCCTACATGATTGAATTAGGAAAACTTTTGGATAGGTATTCTACATCCGAACCGAATTCGTTCGAGTTAAACAATATCTTCCTAGTTGCTCTGGAACGATTAGGAAATTTTCTAGAAGAAAGACAAGCTTCTGATTCTAGCGGCAACATGCTAAGTGGTGGCGATCCTGCTTATGGGGTTAAATCTGTACGTTCGAAGAAGAAATATTTTAATATCATCGATCTCATAAGTATTATACCAAATCCCATGAATCGAATCGCTTTTTTGAGAAATACGAGACATTTAAGTCATACAAGTAAAGTGATCTATTTCGGGATAAGAAAAAGAAAAAACGTGAATAGTGATTGGCTTGATGATAAAATAGAATCCTGGATCTTGAACAGTGATTTCATTGCTGATAAAGAAAGAGAATTCTTGGTTCCGTTCTCTACCTTAACAACCGAAAAAAGGATTGATCAAATTTTATTGAGTTTGACTCATAGTGATCATTTATCAAAGAATAACTATGGTTATCAAATGATTGAACAACCGGGAACAATTTACTTAGGATATTTAATTGACATTCAAAAAAAGTATCTAATGAATTATGAGTTTAATACATCCTGCTTAGCAGAAAGACGGATATTCCTTGCTCATTATCAGACAATCGCTTATTCAGAAACCTCGCGTGGGCCTAGTAGTTTAGATTTCCCATCTCATGGGAAACCCTTTTCGCTCCGCTTAGACCTATCCCCCCTAGGGGTATTTTAGTGATAGGTTCGATAGGAACTGGACGATCCTATTTGGTCAAATATCTAGCGACAAACTCCTATGTTCCTTTCATTACAATATTTATAAACAAGTTCCTAGATAACTATCCTAAGGGTTTCCATATTGATGATAGTGAGCAGCAAATTTTTGATGATAACGAGGGTACCATTTATAGTCTTTTACCTAGTAATGAGGGTAGTTGCTATAATTACGATAGGAATGATAGTGATGATATCGACCGTAACTTTGATAGACAGTTGAAGTTTCTAAGTAGGAAGGATCCAGTACCTAGGGATATGATGCCGGAACTAGACCAATTTTATCTCACCCTTCAATTCGAATTAGCAAAAGCACTGTCTCCTTGCATAATTTGGATTCCAAACATTCATGATCTGGATAGGAATGAGTCGAATGACTTATCTCTCGGTCTATTAGTGAACTATCTCTCCGGGGATTTTGAAAGCAGTTCTTCTAGAAATAATCTTGTTATTGCTTCGACTCATATTCCCAAAAAAGTAGATCCCGCTCTAATAGCTCCGAATAAATTTAATACATGCATTAAGAAACGAAGGCTTCTTTTTTCAGAACAAAGAAAGAACTTTTTCACTCTTTCATATACTAGGGGATTTCACTTGGAAAAGAAAATGTTCCACACTAATGGATTCGGGTCCATAACTCTGGGTTCTAATCTACGAGATCTTGTAGCACTTACCAATAAGGCCCTAACAATTAGTATTATACAAAAGAAATCTATTATAGACACTAATATAATTAGATCTGCTCTTCATAAACAAACTTGGGATTTGAGATCTCAGATAAGATCGATTCAGGATCATGGGATCATTTTCTATCAGATAGGAAGGGCTGTTTCACAAAATTTACTTTTAAGTAATTGCTCCATAGATCTTATATCGATCTATATCAAGAAAAAATTATGTAACGTGGGGGATTCTTATTTGTACAAATGGTACTTCGAACTTGGAACAAGCATGAAGAAATTAACGATACTTCTATATCTTTTGAGTTGTTCTGCCGGATCTGTCGCTCAAGACCTTTGGTCTCTACCCGGACCTAATGAAAAAAATGGGATCACTTCTTATAGACTCGTTGAGAATGATTTTGATCTAATTCATGGCCTATTAGAAGTAGAAGGCGCTCTGTTGGAATCCTCACCAACAGAAAGTCCGTTTGATAATGATCGAGTGATATTCCTTCTTCGGCCCGAACCAAGAAACCCCTTAAATATGATTCAAAATGGATTTCGTTCTATCTTTGATCAGAGATTTCTCTATGAAAAATATGAATCGGGTTTTGAAGAAAGGGAAGGAGTCTTCGACCCGGAACCTCTAGAGGAGGATTTATTCAATCACATAGTTTGGGCTCCTAGATTATGGCGCCCTTGGGACGTTATATTTGATTGTATCGAAAGGTCCAATGAATTGGGATTTCCCTATTGGGAAAGGTCATTTCGGGACAAGCAGATGATTTATGATGAAGAGGGTGAGCTTCAAGAAAATGATTCAGAGTTCTTGCAGGATCGAACCATGCAATACCAGACACGAGATAGATCTTCCAAAGAACAGGGCGTTTTTCGAATAAGCCAATTCGTTTGGGACCCGACGGATCCACTATTTTTGCTATTCCAAGATGATCCCTCTGTCTCTGTGTTTTCACATCGAGAATTCTTTGCAGATGAAGAGATATCAAATATACTTTTGACTTCACAAACAAAAAAAATTTATTGGAAATATCTAAATAAATGCTGGTTTAGGAAGCATACGCCAGAAAAGAATTTCGAATTGTTGATTGATGGCCAGAGATGGCTTAGAACCAATAGTTCATTATCAAATGGATTTTTAGGTTCTAATACTCTATCCGAGAGTTATGAATATTTATCAAATCTATTCCTATCTAACAGAACCCTATTTGCTCAAATCACAAAGACATTGTTGAAAAAAAGATGGCTTTTCCCAGACGAAATGGTTGTTACTATCGGTTCCAATAACGAATCATTGGTTTAAGTGAATAACTCAAAAAAATAGATACTTTCTTTCTATTCGTTTCAAGTTGATATGGAGTATCTTTCAATTGAAAGATACCCCATATCGATAATACACATTGATGTTGACCAAGCCTAACTCTAATTGTTTTGTTCTGAAGCAAACAAAGAGATCCACGGGGTGGTTTGTCCTATTCAGATATTCATGACCAATTAAATAAAGAATTTTCTTTGTTTTCGGATAGGTCATGAAAGGAGAAGGAAGGTTGGCATGCCAACAGGCATCTATTATGGAATTAATTCGACCCAAGAGTAGAGTACCCCTTTTTTGGAATGTCGAGTGCGAACGTCATTGAATTGGTAAGTCGTCAATCCCTAAAATAGAATAAGGAATGTACTTTATCCGTTGGTTTACGAGGGGGGGGGGGGGGGGGG
>JBBPBP010009777.1:28458544-28523544 GCA_037974735.1 Cicer chorassanicum | reverse complement strand
TCGGTGACTCCTTTCTTTCGTGATGAACTGTTGGCACCAGTCCTACATTTTGTCGCTGTGGACCGAGGAGAAAGGCGGCAAGAGGATTGTAACATGACAAAAGCAAGGAGGTCAACCTCTTTCCAATATAGAACATGGGTTCTGGCAATGCAATGTGGTTGGGGACTCTCATATCGATCCGAATGAATCATCCTTTTCATGTCGGTAATTGCCTGCTAGGCAAGAGTATAACAAGTTACAAATTCTATCTTGGTAGGAATTGAAGTAGTTAACGGTGGGATTACCATTATCCTTTATTGTGGTGACGAATCTTATATGTGTTTCTAAAAAAGTTTTTTAAAATCATGTGCTATTGCTCAAATCCGTAGTCAATCCTATTTACCATAGGAGCAGTTGACAATTGAATCGAATTTTTCCCATTATTTTCAGAGTGTGAAAAGAAGCCCAGAATTCAAGTTGTTTAAGATATATTGGCGTTGAGTTTCTCGACCTTTTGATTTAGGATAGGATTAGTCAGTTTTTTTTTCGCGATAGGGGGGCAAGGCAAAGTGTATAACTCAGTGGTAGAGTGTCACCTTGACATGGTGGAAGTCATCAGTTCGAACCTGATTATCCCTAAACCCAATGTGAATTTTTCTATTTTGATGACGAGATCCAATGAGAATCAAGAGTGGATAAGAGGCTTGTGGGATTGACGCGAGTGGTGATAGGACTATATTATATTTCTGGGAGGCAACTCTGGGCGAATATGAAACGCATGGATACAACATGCCTTGAAATGAAAAAAAATTCCGAATCAGCTTTGTCTACGAGCAAGGAAGCTATAAGTAATGCAACTAGGAATCTCATGGAGAGTTTGATCCTGGCTCAGGATGAACGCTGGCGGCATGCTTTACACATGCAAGTCGGATGGGAAGTGGTGTTTCCAGTGGCGGACGGGTGAGTAACGTGTAAGAACCTGCCCTTGGGAGGGGGACAACAGCTGGAAACGGCTACTAATACCCCATAGGCTGAGGAGCAAAAGGAGGAATCCGCCCAAGGAGGGGCTCGCGTCTGATTAGCTAGTTGGTGAGGTAATAACTTACCAAGGCGATGATCAGTAGCTGGTAAGAGAGGATGATCAGCCACATTGGGACTGAGACAAGGCCCAGACTCCTACGGGAGGCAGCAGTGGGGAATTTTCCGCAATGGGCAAAAGCCTGACGGAGCAATGCCGCGTGGAGGAAGAAGGCCTACGGGCCGTCAACTTCTTTTCATGGAGAAGAAACAATGACAGTATGTGGGGAATAAGCATCGGCTAACTCTGTGCCAGCAGCCGCGGTAAGACAGAGGATGCAAGCGTTATCTGGAATGATTGGGCGTAAAGCGTTTGTAGGTGGCTTTTTAAGTTCGCCGTCAAATCCCAGGGCTCAACCCTAGACAGGTGGTGAAAACTACCAAGCTAGAGTATGGTAGGGGCAGAGGGAATTTCTAGTGGAGCAATGAAATGCGTAGAGATCGGAAGGAACACCAACGGCGAAAGCACTCTGCTGGGCCGACACTGACACTGAGAGACGAAAGCTAGGGGAGCGAATGGGATTAGAGACCCCAGTAGTCCTAGCCGTAAACGATGGATACTAAGCGGATGTGCGTATCGACCCGTGCAATGCTTTTTGGATAGTTTGGTTTCACACTGCTTCACATCCCAATAAAGAAGCGAACTACTTCTTAGTTTAATTTTTAGATGGAAGTCTTCTTTTGTTTCTCGATGGTGAAGTGAGACTAAGCTCATGAGCTTATTATCCTAGGTCGGAACAAGTTGATAGGAGCTCCTTTTTTTTTTCCCATGTCGACCTAAGCAAGGGTCGACATGGGGAAAAAAGGGGGAAAGCGAGGGGTGGGGTTTCTCTAGCTGCCTCTGATTCTTTTTCCTCTGGTTGCCTCTGAATCTGTTTTCCTCTGGCTGCCTCTGAATTTGTTTTCCTCTGGCTGCCCCTGATTATGTTTCCTTTGGCTGCCTCTGATTTTATTTTCCTCTAGCCATCTATGATTTTGTTTCCTCTAATCGAGTTGCCTTTGGTCCAAGCTTTCCTATGACCGAGCAACCTCTGGTCCAAATCATCCTCAAACTAAGCTACCTCATATTTTGTTTTCTATGGTTGCCTTAGATTTTGTTCCCTCTGGTTGCCTCTGATTTTTTTGGCATCGACTGCCTCTAATTATGTTTCCTCCGAATGCCTGTCATTTTGTTTTCTTTGGCTACCTCTGATTCTTTTTCTCTGGCTACCACTAATTTTGTTTTCTATGGCTACCTCCGATTTTGTTTTTCTCTAGGTGTCTCTAATTCTATTTCCCATTGCTGCCTCTGATTTTGTTTCCTCTAGCTGCCTTAGATTCTTTTTTTTTTGTTGCCTCATATTTTGTTTCCTCTGACAGCCTCTGATTAGGTTTTCATTGGCTGCCTCTGATTCTTGTTCTCTGATTCTATGAACAAGCTACATTTGGTCCAAGGTCTTCGTTTGAACGAGTTGCCCCTAGTCCGAGTATTCTTCTGACCCATCTATTTTTGGCCCAATTCTTCCTCTGACCGAGCTACCTCTAATCCAAGATTTCTTCTTATCGAGCTACCTCTACTCTAAGTCTTCCTCTAATTGAGCTGCCTCTAGTACAAACTCTTCTCTGACTAAGAATGCCTCTGATCCAATTATGACTCTGATCATGTTGCCTCTGATCAGATTGCATCTGATCCAAAAATCACTCAAATCACGCTGACTCTGATCAGAAATCTGCCTTTGGTCATGTTGCCTCTAGTCCAAGCTTCCTCTAATCATGTTGCCTTTGGTTAGAGTCAACCTCTGGTCCAAGCTTCTTGTTCAGAATGCAAAATTTAAAAGACAGAACCCCATTTAAACGAATAACCAACTAGGATTTTCTTGATGAATGATTGAAGTTAAGTTACCTTATCGTTATATTGCCTTGTTGAGTTGATTTAATGATTGCATTAATCATATTGGTGAAATGTGCATTGCATACATAAACATGGTCCAAGTACACGATGAGACATTTTAGCTTTGTTTCAGGCATGAAACATTGTGTAAAGGTGAAACAATTGGGACGCCAATTGGGGTCATGACCAGAACACCTTTGCGACAGACTCTAACCATTTGGGTTACCCATATTTGGGTGATTCGAGGAGCTTTTCCTTATAAAGGAAAGGGATATTAGTAGGCTTTTCCTTAATGAAAAATGAAATGAAGACTAGAAAGTTTTTCCTTATAAAGGAAATTGATATCAGCAAAAGTTTCCTTAATTAAAAAGAAAATGAAAACTAAAAAGCTTTTATAAATCAAGAAAAGAAAGAGAATACATTTTTCTACTTAAAGAAAAGAACATATTTTAAATATTTGGCCTATGGCTAATAAAGCATTTCATATTAATGTTAAGTTTTCATTGTTTTTGAAATAACTTTTTCAAAATGCACCTCCTCTTTTTAAGAGATCACTGAGATTATCATCTCACCCTCTATTTTCCTAATTATTATAGCAGATAAGAGGAGCTAATGGCTGGATTCCAGTATCGGATGATGACTTTATTTTTCAAATTTATTTTGAATTAAGTTGATGTATAATTCTAATGAATCGAAGGATAAATTCCATAGACTTTAACATTTGCTAATGTTATAATTTTAATTTACTTGGTGAACAGTACTTGTAAACTATGTGTTTTGTATAGTTAGAAGTCATTTAAGTGATGATATTTATGATGTTTAAAATTGATTGCCTTTATTTTATCCAAATGTATAAATTTATTACCGTATTCTAGACACATGGTGATGGATTTTACAGACTGGCTTCGCCTTGCATTTGCAAAATCGAAGTTATTATGGGTTAATGAGTCTAGAAGTTTAAGTTTGGGAGAACTCCTGCTCTGATAGGTGATATTGGGAATAAGAGTTGTAATTTTTATTTTACTTATTTAATTAGAAACAACTTTTTGTATGAAAACCTTATAAGTACTAATATCTTTTTGGAATTAAATTAAGAAATTACAGTTAAATCGAGTTCAATGAGATTGCACTGTTTTATAAGAGGAAAAAAGTTTAAAGTGTTCCATTTGTATTTTGAGAAATGTGATATCCGAAATAACTCATAAGAGTTTATTTTTTCTCTGAAACTATTTTTATTTATCCATTGTAAATATTTATAAAAATAAGTAAAAATTATTATATATATTATTTTGGGGTTTAGGGTGTCACATTAAGTGCCAAATGAATTACCAAATGAGTTATAATAGTAGAAATTGAAGGAGGAAAAATTGTTTCCAACTGATAGAGTGTTACAACCACCAAGTTTTATTTCGAAAAAGCAACAACCAATATCATTTCCTAGTGAATGTGGTCCAGTAATCAATAACGACAACATTTTATGTTCATAAGTCATGCACAACAAAGATTGATAATTGTATACCACCATTATGACAAGGCATGTACTGTGTCATATGCTCATAGTTCTAAATAGATAGAATCCATCACTTGATAAGCCAAGCCTTACGTTACGAAGCTCATAAGCAAAATCGAAATGAAGTATGTCAATGTCATTCCATGCTTGGCCATCAGCAGGATACCTTAATTCCCCATCCTTTAAGTAGCCTTCTTCATGCCATCTTATTGACTCGATTGTTTTTGAAGACATAAATAGTCTTTGAAGTCTTGGAATCAGTGGAAAGTGCATCAAAACTTTTGCAGGAACTTTATGATCATACTTTGGATCCTCAAACTCTGAATCTATTTGAGTAATTCCTTCCATTGTGAAGCTTTACAAGTTTTGCATGTATCGTTAGTTTCATGCTCTTTCCAATACAATATACAATCATTTGTACATGCATGAAATCATTTATAATCAAGGCCTAAATTTCTGATCATGGCTTTTGTTTTGTTATAAGATTCAAGAATGTTCAAATTAGGCATGGCTTCTTTCAATGACTCCAAAAGGGAACTGAATGATGCATTGCTCCATCCATGAAGACAATTTAACAAGTAAGGTCGAATTATAAATGATAAAGTAGTGGAATTTTTGCATAATGGATACAACTCTTGCTTTGCCTCATTAATCCAATTATAAAACTTATTGTCATCCTCGTTAGGACATTTGTTGCCTCCCTCTACTACTTCCACATTCTTAAATATGTCGTAAAGTAAGCCATCAAGGTTGTCATGTGAGCCCTATTTATCTTTCACACGATCTTCTATTTCCATAGCCAATCCTATTTGCTTTCGATGGTTTACCCAAACATTCTAACCTTGTATACACCCGAAACCTATCTGATGATCACGACCTTCTTTTCCAATAACGATTTCTACACTTTGCACAACAACATAAAATTGGGCATCCTTGATGTTCTGCTTTGGTGATGGAAAAATCCAAAAATGATTTTTCAACTTCCCGATACTCTGAATTAAGTTTATGATGTGTAGTCCAAATTTTGTTCATTTCTCTAAATAGAATAAAAAATAATATCCTATAGATTGACGTTTAATACAAATGAAATTATAATATCAATACAACTTCAAGATTTGTAAAAAAAAATGAAGAGTAAATAATACTTGTATGTTATTTGTTAAAGAGTGGAATATGTCCTCGATTGCAGTGAGGAAGAATCTCTATGATTGGGGAGGGCTAAATGTAACAACAGTCTATTGTGAACTATGTATATATCAGTCAATGCACAATATTCATCATAAATCACATCAATATATATATATAGATATATCGTGTTCATTACAAAGCGATGTTTTCTGCTTTTACAGCAACGAAAAATATTGATAACAAAAAGGGTGAAACCCTATTTTTACAAACTGATTTAACAAAATCAAATACTGTTATTCCAAGAACCATACTTTGGAAAGAAATGGATCTTCCTGAAGAATGGATTCTGGAAGGAGCTGTTCAACAACAGTCTCCTGAACAGTCAAAACCTAACAACAAATTAAAGGAAGTTTTGCAATACAATGATGGTAAAGTAAAACTAAGTTTTACTAGAACTTCTAGTGCTAGATTTTCTGATGCTAGTTCCTCCAAACTTACGAAACCACGTTATTCTTGTTCGAGCATTCCAAATGCTTCCTTTCAAAACGTCGATTATTCAACAAATATTCCACATCAAATTTATACAGCTCCTCAGAGCACAAATGAAGAACATCAAATTTCTCCACCTTCTTCACCTTCTTTTTCTGCAATAACTGAAAACGTTATTAATGAATTAAATGTTCTTGATAAAGATTTTGAAGTAGACAAAACCATTCTTCATAAAGAATTTTATTCTTCAAAAAATTTAGAAAAAAGAACTTGGTTTTTCAAAAACTTTTTACAACAAAGGAAAGAAATCCAAAATCACTTCTACGAATTTGTTAAACAAAACAAAGCAAATATTTTCTTCTTTGACTGGTTTGAAATTTATGCGTCTCAGAACAAAATTTCTTATCCTTTCAACCAAGACAAAACTTATGTTAACCCTATAACTGTTAGAAACAAAACTACAGAATGGGAATTGTCCAACGGTAGGAAAATCCAATCAGATCATCCTCCCCTAAGACAGATCAAGATCACCCATCATGACCAGGTTATAGAGGCAGCCCCTTACAAAAACCCAAGTGAAAATTTTGATAAAGATATCAAAAATATCATTATTCAGAGTAACTTCACCAATACCCATCTTAGCACCATAGCAAAGCATTTGACCAAAATAGAAGAAAACCAATTCACTACAGTTGTCTCTTTTGATGAGACACCAAGGTTAAAGTTAAAAAAACCCAGTCTTCAAACCTTTTCAGGTTCCTAGAACTAGCCAAAAACTCTTCAAAGATGGTAAGTCTGAGTTTACCCAAGCCTTGAGAGAACAACTAAGTAGAGTAGAACAATCTTCTACCTCTTCACCTTTAGTTGCCAAAGACACTCTAGATAAACCATCACAACCATGGAACAAATCTCTGAAATTGAGAAACAAAACCTGTGTAAACTCCATTGGCAAAAGGGTCAACGTTTGACCATGGTGTCAGCACCTGACCTTGGAATTGAGAATAGACCCAACGTCCTTTCTCAGTCAAAATTCAATGCTAGTATTGTCTATGAATGGAACATAGATGGTATGTCTGAGTATAACATACTCAGCTTCCTCCAACAAATGATCATCGCATCCAATGCCTATAGAACCCAAACCAACACACCTGACAAAGCCATAGCAGAACTCCTAATAGCAGGATTCTCTGGCCAACTCAAAGGATTGTGGCATTACCATCTCACCTCAGCCCAACACTTAGAAATTCTGAGTGCAATCCAAACCACAGAGGAAGGATAAAAATGCTGAACTCCTCTCAAACCTTAGATGTAAAAAACTGAGTGATTTCCAACATTACAAAAACACTTTCCTAACCAGAGTAATGCTTAGGGAAGACTCAAACCAATCTTTTTGGAAAGAAAAATTTCTTACAGGACTCCCTACCCTTTTAAGAGAAAAGGTTAGAAACAAAATCAAAGAGATTTTTGGGACAAACCAAATTCCTTATAGTCAGTTAACCTATGGGGAATTAGTTAGTTTCACCCAAAAAGAAGGATTAAAGATCTTCCAAGATTTAAAACTTCAGAAACATTTGAAGTGGGAGATGAAAAGAACTAGACAAGAACTAGGTTCTTTTTGTAAACAATTTGAAAGTCCAACTACAAATGCTTCAAAAGATTGTGCAGGATCTTGTTCCAAAACTCTTAGAAAACCTCACAGAAAACCTTTTTTCAAACAAGAATTTTATAGAAATTCTAAACCTCTGAATTCCTATAACCATAGAAAACCTAACTTCCACAAGAAGAAACCTTTCCATAAGAAATTCGAACCCCAAACCTCTAAGCCAATAACTTATTTTAAATGTGGCCAAGCAGGACACATCTCAAGATATTGCAATAAAACTGAAAAGCTTCATGAATTGCAAATTGAGGAACAATTAAAGAAAAAGATTGAAGCTATCCTTTTAGAAACCTCTGATGAAGAAAACATTTTAGAATATGAAACAGGATCTTCAGAAGATAACAAACCCATACAGTTTGATGAACTAGGAACCTCCGAAACCACTAGTTCTGATTTTGGTTCAAAATCTATCAACGTGTTAGCAAAAGATCAAGAATTAATCCTTGATATTGTTAAACAGGTTGTGATACCAGTTTACAGAAAGAGATAATAGGCAAACTCTTAGACACTTTTGAGTCTAGACAAAGCAAGCCTTCAACCTCTTCAAAACTTCTTCCCAAAACTACTTATGATCTAACCAACATTTTAGGTACCAAAAGAAAACTCCAAAACCCTGCTACTATCCAATATCTTCAAGAAGAGATTAAGCTAGTTAAACATGAGCTCAAGTCCCTCAAACAAAAACAAGAAGTCGATTCTAATATTCTTTAGAATCTTCTTTCCCAAATCCAAAACCAGAACCCTTCTGAAACTGAACAGGAAGAAGAACCAGACGAAGATCTTTCTCTTCTTATTCCACCCAACGTTCGAAACCTGAAAGATATTCCAGAAGACTTTTTATGTGTTTTACGTACTATTACTACGCGCAAATACTTAATCAAAATCGAGTTAGTTTTTTTTGATAATTTCAAAATGAACATGATCGCGCTTTTTGATACAGGTGCAGATTTAAACTGTATTAAACATAGCATTGTTCCTCAAAGATTTCAACAAAAAAATAATGAAAGACTTGTTGCTGCAAACAATTCTAACATGGTTATAACTAGAAAAACTGAAGCCTCCATTAGAAATGGTAGTATTTCAATCTAAACCCCTTTTGTTTTATTCGAAAATATATCTTATGCTATCGTTTTAGGGACTCCTTTCATTAACATGATAACTCCCTATTCCGTTAACCATAATAGTATTTCTTGCAAAACAAAAGAAACCAAATTTTATTTTCCTTTTATTTCAAAACCCAGAACAAAGAATTTAAACCTTTTAAAAGCTTGTTCTGTTTTCAAAAATGAACTAAACTGTTTAATTCAAGGAAAAGAAAAACATTTGTGTTTTCTAAAACAGGGTGTTTCCTTTCTTAGAATCGAACAACAATTGCAAAAAGCTTTTGTTAAAAATAAAATTTCTGATTTGTAGAAAATGATCGAAAACGAAATTTGTTCAGATATGCCAAATGCATTTTGGGACAGAAAACAACATATGGTAGATTTGCCATATGAAAATGATTTTTCTGACAAACAAATCCCAACCAAAGAAAGGCCTATCCAAATGAATTACGAATTGGAACAACAGTGCAAAAATGAAATTCATGATTTAGAACAAAAACGTTTGATTACCAAATCTAGATCGCCTTGGAGTTGCGCCGCTTTCTATGTAAACAAAAACTCAGAAATAGAAAGAGGAACACCTAGGTTGGTTATCAACTACAAACCTTTAAACACAGCTCTAAAATGGATCCGTTATCCAATTCCAAACAAAAAAGATCTTTTGCAAAAACTTCACTCTTCGTTTGTATTTTCAAAATTTGACATGAAATCAGGGTTTTGGCCGATACAAATTGAACCAAAAGATCGTTACAAAACAGCATTCACTGTTCCATTTGGCCAATACGAATGGATGGTTATGCTTTTCGGGCTAAAAAATGCTCCTTCATAATTCCAAAGAATTATGAATGACATTTTCAATCCTTTTTCAAAATTTTCATTGTCTATATTGATGATGTACTAATTTTTTCTCAAACTATTGACGACCATTTTAAACACTTAAAAACTTTCTTTATGATTATTAAGAAAAATGGCTTAGTTGTTTCAAAATCAAAACTTTCGCTTTTTCAAATAAAAATTCGATTTTTAGGGCACTACATTTCTCAGGGCACCATAACCCCTATCGAAAGGTCCCTTCTTTTCGCTGATAAATTCCCAGACAAAATTCTGGACAAAACTCAGTTGCAGAGGTTCTTAGGAAGTTTAAACTATGTCTTATACTTCTATCCAAATATCAACAGGGTTGCAAAACCTCTCCATGACAGATTGAAGAAGAACCCTGTCACTTGGTCTGAGGTCCACACTAAAACTGTCGAACTCATCAAAAAACAAGTCAAAGAAATTCCTTGCCTACACTTAGCAGATCCTTCAGCACCCAAAATTGTTGAAATAGATGCTTCTGATATAGGCTATGGGGGGATTCTTAAACAAATATCAAACTCAAAAGAATTCATTATTCAATTTACTTCTGCACATTAGAATGATTGTCAAAAGAATTATTCTACCATTAAAAAAGAAATTCTTTCCATTGTCATGTGCTTTACAAAATTTCAAAGTGATTTATTAAATCAAAAATTTTTACTTCGAATTGAATGCAAGTCAGCCAAAGAAGTTTTACAAAAAGATGTTCAAAACATTGCATCAAAACAAATTTTTGCCAGATGGCAAGCCATTCTTAGCATATTTGACTTTGATATTGAATTTATAAAAGGAGACCAAAACTCAATTCCAGATTTTCTAACCAGAGAATTTCTTCAAAACAGGTCTTGAGAGTTATGCCACCCAGAAAAAAGAAGATTGAGGTCCAACAGGACCAACCACTTAACCCAAAACCAATCTCCTCAGCATTGCCTATTAAATCCTGGGCACAAGCAGTTAAGGATGAAGAAGAAGAAGAAACAAAACAAATTCAAAAGCTTTATAGAACTCAAAGGGTTAATGGATGATGACATTAACTTTCAAAAGGCTGCCAGACTTCGAGAGCTCCAACTTGAGATTGAAAGTCCCTCGATGGAACTTCCATTTTTACAAAAACAGGAGAAAGGTGAATCTTCAAAAACTCCCTCTTAGAAAAAGATTTCAAAACAGGATGAGCCTCAAACTTTGATGAAATTCAAAGTAAAAGCCGAAGGATCATCTTGCAAAACAATTTCAAAACTCAATTAATGATATACTTTGATTAATTTCAAAGCAAAGTCTGAATATTTCATCAAAAAAGATTTTCAAAACATATGGACAATTGAGGACCATTATTTCAATAAGAATCCTCATTTGATCATTCAAAAACTATTCCCAGATGGTTGGTTTTTTAAACCATGGGATCTTTCAAAGCCCCAAAGTTACTACAAATCCATTCTTGAATTGACTGGTTCGGTAACAATTCAGGATAACCCAAAAGAGGGCCAAGTAAACTATTCCACTGCGAAAATCCACAAAGTTATCCCTCATTCCAAATGGGGACAAAACCTATACACTTCAAAGCAATTCCCATTAGACTTCAAAACCACCATAAAACATTGTAAGACATTCAATTACTGGGACTACCAACAAGCCTGGTATAATGCCTTTTTAATCCAAAACAAGAATTCAGTCATACTTGGCTGTTTTTCTTCAACCTAACCATGGATCCATCAAAAATCCCACAGTGGTTCGCCCATCCCAGAAATCCTTCACAAGGAAGTCCAAGATAGCTTCCAAATATTCAAAACAATTACAAACCCTCAGATAAGGAACGCATGTTTCACCCTCTCATGCTTTTCTCTACCAAATTCTTTATACCATGGGTCTTGGCATGGTTCTTTGAAAATGACCAAAAGGATTTCCAGACTATCCTAACTAGAAGATTCAAAGTAAGATGGTGGACAAAACTCAAGCCGTCACAACCTGGCTTCAAAAACAAGGACTAATGAAGCCAACCCAAATACAGAATCAATTCTTGGCTCAAAAGTCTTTTGCCCAAACTCAATTGGCAGTCGCAAAGACTAAGGATGAGTATTACAAAATCATGTCTCAACTTTTACATAGTAAAACCAGTTCTACAAAACCTTCTTCCAGCTCAGCTTCTAAAGCATGCATTGAATTGGAGGATCAAAACGAAGATGACTGTTTTGGCATTTTCTCACCTATTAAATAGTTTTGGACAAAAATTCAAAATGATATAATTGAACTTAGCCCAATATAAAAAAAACGTGGAAAAAGCCCAAAGGGCAAAATTGGAATTAAAAAAGGACTTGGCCAAAAGAAATTTCGTAGAAATTTCCATCAAAAGACAAAAGACTTGGCCAATATTTGCCACCAACATAAAAGTCAAAAAAGCAAAGGAATCCCACTGACGTTTGTCTGCCACCAACATACTCAGTCAAAAAGAAGAAGGAATATAATCATTTCCTCCACTAACTAAGTCGTTTGTTCCTCAGACCTTTGGCTATATAAGGAGTGCTCCTCTTCAAGTATAAGGCAGAGTTTGAAAACATAGAGTTTACATAGAGAGTTTTTAACAATCTTGTAATCTTCATTGTCTCAATATTCTCGCAAAACCTTGTATATTTACATTTCCCTTTTCAAAACCATTTGTAAGTTCTCTTGTTGAATAAAAATCAAAATTCTTTTCACATATTTGTTGTGCAGCAAATACTAAGTATGCTCTGCACTTGCAACCTCGGTTGATCTTGTGCATCAGAAAATTTGTTGAATATTTTAATTGTTGATCCTCTTTTACTTTCTTATTTATTGATTTGTTCTCTCTGGTTATACCCTTTGATATTGCGGCGTCTCTGGTTATACCCTTAGGAAGTTTAAACTATGTCTTAGACTTCTTCACTACTGATTTCTTCAATAGTGATTCTCTCTTGTTATATATATCAGCCAATCTCAATGAAGTCTCAACATATCGGACACATATAATCACAGTGAAAAGTCAAGTTCTATCAATCATAATGTTGGAAATATTAGAGATTTTGTAGTGGATCCGGAGTATGTGAAGTATCCTTATGAAAATGGGTATACAAAAGTGGCGACAATAGTAGAGAAGCTATCTTTGAGAGAAAAATGATTCTTAAGTTTAAAAATTGGAGTAGGTTGAGTTCAAAATGTTCTGAAGTATTAGTACAAAAAATTAATGCAGTAAATATGTTTGATATAAATATAAAGAATATAAGTTAAAAAGTTAATTGATAGAATCACACACAAGAAGTATCTTGGTTCACCCAACTTGGACTACGTCTAGTCCTCACACTTTGAGAGATTTTGCACTAAGAATGCTTGAGAGAATATCTCAACTATTTCACTTTACTCTTCTTCCTCTTAAAACTTTTTACAAGTTGTTCTCTCATTACCTAAGCATGATTTCCCTATGTCTAAGTCACAACTTACTATACAACAATTTCAATCATTCAAACTTTACTATTACAATTGTAGGTTGAGATAGAATGTTTACAATCATTCAAACTCTACTACTACACTTGTAGGTTGAGATAGAACAATTTCAATTATTAAAAACTTTGGATCCATAAGATTTTTTTGAATAGAAACACACTCACAAAGATTTAGCTTCAAATCTTAAAATGAGCTTGAGAGTGTTTGTTGTTTTAAGAGTTCTTTAATTGATGAACACTTGATTAATTGGAATATGATTCAATGCAAAACTCTTGATCATTTAGGTTATGATGTTTCCTTTATATATAAGAGAATGAAAGCCTTTAGAGTTGTTGATATCAGATGCAATATGTTCGTTGAGTCCCCTCCTCTATGTAGAACATTTGTTGTTCTTCCTTAACAAAAAGTTTTAGTTAAAACTCACGACATCATAACATTCTGATTTGACTGTTCATAGTTTAGTAAAACTAAGTCAAAGTATTGTGCACATTTCTTGTGACTTATTTGGTAGCTGAAAGGATATTTTTAACTATAGCAGTCAATTCACTTGGTACTTTGTAAAAGTGTTTGTAAGTTTTGTCCTTTAGTGCAAACATTCTGTTTTTCTCAGATACTTCTAAACTTCATGAATGATATTGTTTGATTTTTTAAGGTTGACCTTCATCTCTTAAATAGTACTAAATGATTTAGACATATTTTTCTTAATAACTTGGTCTTATCCTTTCATGAGACTTTATTCCTTTTGCATTTATACCATTGTTCTTGATAATTTCATTGAAATAATGTTTGTTGATACTTTAAATGCAAGACATCATTTGTTGTGAATGTATTGATGATGATTTTGAGCTTTGAGAGAGAGAGGAATAATGGTTTTGCTTCTTGATTAGAACCTGCTTTACTCATTACAATCTAGCTTATGAATCACTCAAAAATACAAATTAGATAATAATATGAATCAAAATCTTTTTATCATTAATCATAAAAGTTTGTTACCTTTGAAACAATATTAAGGGATTTTTTCTAAATTAACATTTTGCTTATTTTAATTTGGTTTGTAATAGTTTTAGTTTAGATTTAGCTAATGTAATGTGTAAGTGAAGATAGCTTGCTTCCTTACATTTAGTTTATTTTAGAAAAATATGATGTAAGCCCAATATGCGTCTAAAGAATGGTGTTATTTATGGCCCATTTAGGTTTAGAGATATTCTTACTATAAATAGGAAATTGTAATCTCATTTAAATTTTTTAAAATGAATTAGAATTTTTCTCATGAGAATGGTGAGTGTGATAAGTCTCCTATTTTAAGTTCTTGGATTAGAACTTGGTTGTATCTTATCAATGGCTTCTCTATTATTATGGGGATTAACACATGCTCCCAAAAGGTAACATTCCGAGAAACCACCATAGCCTTAGAAGAAAGATCATGACAGAACCCTTACAACTTGTTTTATATTCAAAGAAAACACACTTCACAGCACGAAAGTCCATCTTTCATCTGTATGGTAGATACATAACATAGAGAACCAAAGACTCGTAGGGAATGAAAATCAGGAGGCTGATTGTGTAGAACTTGATAAGGAATTTTTCCATAAGGTTGAAGACGGTGCTCTGTTCATAAAATAAACGGCATGTCGGATAGCAGAATCTAAAGGAACATACACAAAGAGGACTGAAGCATAAGAGCACGAGCTATGTTAGAATAAATTGATACCTCCTTTCCACTATAGCATTTTGTTCAAGAGTGTCCACATAACTAATTTGGTGAACAATACCTTTAGAGTAATAAAAGTTAGATATGGAAACTACAAACTTGTATCAGTATGGATGGTCTTAACGACGACATTAAATTGTCTCTTACAATAAGAAACAAAACCTTGAATTAGAGACTGCACCTAAAATTTACCTTTTAGGAAACAAACCTAGGTAAACAATATAGCGACGTTGATGGATGGAAGGGAAAGAATACGACCCACAAATAACCATGTGCAGTAATTCAAAAGGCATGGTAGAAACACTAGTACTAATAGGATAAGGAAACTTTCATTGTTTGGCAAGATGACACACATCACAAATCTCATGTTAATTCACCTTGATCAATGGAAAATCTTTACAAATCAATGACAACTTAACAACAAATACATGACCGAAACAAAAATGCCAAATTGCAGACTTGAGAAATCAAACCAAAATTTAATACAATGGAAGTGAAATCAGGAGTTCAATTATGTAAAGTTAATGTTCTTATTGAAATGCTCCTCTTATCGATGCAATTCAGCCAAACCAATCTTCTTTATCGCCGAATACAGAATTAAACCGAAATTATTAGCAAACTTTGTTAGTTTTAAAATAGATAAAAGGTTGATGTTGAAATTAGGTAAGAATAAAATATGTCGAAGAATAACACGTCAGAAAGGGCAATGTCCCCTACTATCTCGAATTTGGTAAGGTTACAAAAAGAGTTGAAATCCTGTGGTGAGTGATCAACAAGTACATAGAGTTGCAAATGTCATCAGTGGCACCCGAATCGAAAATCCAAATAGGTCTGCCAGAGAAATTATTACAAGAAGGATCCTAAGTAATACCTACAGAATCATCTAGAGAGCTAAATCTACCCTTGCAATCATGATTAATGTGAGTAGTGGAGGAATCAACAGTAGATTGAAGAGAGGGTTTTTGCAGAAGGTTGATAAGCATTTTGCATTTATCAAAAGTGAGACCAAGAACAAGTTTGATAATTCTGGTTATATGCTGAAAACTTTGGTTCCCTAAGGTTTTGGTTTTGGAATGATGGAATTATAAGCGACTTATTAGAGTGATGGAACTATGGTTATCTATGGGTTGATAGAATGGTTGACTGCATCATGCACCCTACTGAAGATGCAAAAGTTGAAGCACTTAAACTCTAGAATTTCTTATATTATATCAAATATGTAAGTGGACATGTCTAATCCACTCTCTGTATGAGTGTATTGAGATGTTAGATCAGGAATTTAACCCAATATTGAGAATTAGTAAGGGAGGAATTAGGAGTGTTACAATTTCTTTTGTTTATATTTACTCTGGTCTAGTTTTCCTTCTAATCAGGTTTATTTTGATTTAGTTCTTCACCAAATCTGATCTTCTCTGATTTGACTTTCCCTAATGAGAATTCATATGATCAGACTTTTACTAATCAAACTTCATCTGATATAAACTCCTCTGGCCAGGTTACATCTGATCCAGACTTCCTTTAATCAGAATTCTTCTAATTAGATTTCCTTTTATATTAAGATCCCTGATCAGATTACATCTGATCCAAACTTCCTATAATCAGAATTCTTTTGATTAGATTTCCTCTGATCAGATTACATCTGATCCAAACTTCCTCTAATAAATTTATTCTAATTAGATTTCCTCTAATATTAAAATCCCTTATTCAAATTACATCTGATCCAGATTTCCTCTAATCAGACTTTACCTAAACAGACTTCCCCTGATCAGATTATATTTGACTCAAACTTCATCTAACTAGACTTTATCTAGTCATACTTCCTCTTATGTAGATTTCCTCTAATCCATATTTTCTTTATCCATACTTCTGTAATTAGACTTCCTTAGATAAAGTTTTTCCTTCTGATCATACAACCTATGATTGAGACTCCCTCTAATCTAGTTCTTCTTCTAATCAGATTACCTCTGATTAGATTTTCATATGAAGCAGTTTTCTACCGATCAGACTTCCTCTTATCAGATTTCCCTCTTATGTAGTCTTCTTCTTCTAATCAGTTTATCTAAGATCCAATTTTCCATCTAATATAGTTCTCCCTCTAATCAGACTTCCTCTGATTAGACTTCTTTTGATCCAATTTTTAAGGAAAATTGTAGTAACTAGAGATGTGGGTTCTAGGATTGGGAGTAAAAGATCAACAACATCATAAAATAAGTACAATTTGCTGCATAACTATTGGATAATGATCAAACAACGAAGAAGTAGTGGAGGAGGTAGTATAGCTTAAAAATTTAAACAACCACTCATACACTTAAGTGAGTTTAAAGATATAGTGATAATGGAATTAATAGTAGAGTGATCGAGTGCCTCTTATTCTTTTAACAATATAGAACTAGTAAATGTTAAAGAGACTATGAAGAGATGACTTTAGAGAGAAACAATGATGGAAGAACTTAGGGCAATTGAACTAAAATAGATATTATGTTTACTGTGATAACAAAAAGCTTGACCTTAAAAATAAAAGCCAAATAAGTATTTTGCAGGTTCTCAAAATTTAGAGGAACCAGGAGAATCCCAAAATCTGAACTTTTTAGTAGAAGCAGAATACAAGTTTGTTTTCTCAGAAACAAGCATAAACCACCAGAAACAAAACTGGTGTTTTGGATTGTATTGTTTCATTCTTAAATTATCTAATTTATATTATGTTATATGACAAACAGCTTGATCTTGAAAAGTCAACGCAAGTTGATGATAGTGCAGGTTTATTGGAACAGAAGGAAGCAAATGCAGACAAACTAGAAGAACCTGAAAAATCAGAGGAAACAAGCAAATCAGAAGAAGATGACAAATCTTCAAAGGATGAATTTGATCAAGTCAGAAACAATCAAGATAAGTCAGAAGGAAGATCTAGATGGAAGTACAAGTTATCTCATCCTGAAACTCAAATCATTAGAAGTGCAAGTGATCCTTTGTGGACCAGATCATCACTAAAAGATACCACTCTTTTGCCTTACTCTCATCAATTAAGCCTACCTCTTTTGATGAATCATTGGCAAAAGATGGATGGATTCTTGCAATGCAAGAAGAGTTAAATGAATTTAAGACGAATGATGTTTGGGATTTACTACCTAGACCAAACAAGAACATTATTGAAATCCAGTGGATTTTCATAAACAAGCTAAATGAAAAAGGTGAAGTGGTCAAAAACAAGGCAAGACTTGTCGCACAAGGCTACACTCAGCAAGAAGGCATTGATTACACTAAGACATTTGCTCCAGTGGCCAAGTTAGAAGTTATTTGTATCGTACTTTCTTTTGCTGCAAATAATAACATTACATTATTTCAAATGGATGTTAAAAGTACTTTTCTAAATGGTTATATAAGTGAAGAAATTTATGTTAAACAACCCCCAAGTTTTGAAAGTTCTGAATTTCCAAATCCTGTTTTTAAACTTAGGAAATCTCTGTATGGTCTAAAACAAGCACCTAGGGCATGATATGATAGACTTAGTAACTTCTTGCTTAAAAATAACTTTGAAAGCAAACAAGTAGATAATACACATTTTAGAAAATAAATAGGACATGAAATTCTTATTATTCAAATTTATGTTGTTGACATTATTATTGGATCTACTAATGGCAATTTTTGCCAATAATTTTCTAAATTGATGCAGCTTGAATTTCAAATGAGTACGATGCGAGAACTCAAGTTCTTCTTAGGGATACAAATTCAGAAAAGTCAAAAAGGTAAATACATTTATCAAACTAAATATACAAAAGAGCTTCTCAGGAAGTTTAAGATGAATGATTGCAAACTTATGGCTACACCAATGCACCTTACCAGTTCACTTGACAAAAATTATTCAGGCCAAAAAGTTGACCAGAAAACCTATAGAGGAATGATAGGATCCATACTTTACCTTACCACTTCCAGGCCTGGTATCATGTTTAGTGTATGTGTAAGATTTCCAGCTAACCTTAAGGAATCACATTTAACTGTTGTTAAGAGAATCCTTAGATACATAAAAGGCACTACCAAACTTACATTTTTCTACAAGAAATCTCCTAAGTACAAAGTGAGTGAATATTATGATTCTGATTATGTTGGAGATAAACTTAAGAGAAATAGCACTAGTGGAAATTGCACCATTCTAGGTGACAACTTAATATCTTGGTCAAGTAAAAGACAAAGCACCAATGTCATGTCAACAGCAGAGGTTGAGTCCATTTTAGCAGTTGGCTGTAGTTCTCAACTACTTTGGATGAAACATCAACTTGAAGACTACAAAATCCTAGAATCCAACATTCCCATCTATTGTGATAACACTTCTTCCATTTGCCTAACCAAAAACCCTATTCTACATTCTAGAGCTAAACACATAGAGATCAAATACCACTTCGTTAAGGGCTTTGTTCAAAATGGGGTACTAAATATTCAATTTGTGAACACTAAACACCAATGGGCTGACATACTCACCAAACCAGTAGTTAAAGATAGGTTAGACTTCATCAATAAAAACCTAAACCTTACCATCATACCTAACTGATGTTATAATTTCAAAGTAGTGAAGTTTTACATTAGCTTTTATTAGTTTTTATATTATCTTGTAATATGTTATATTCAGGTTATTAAAAAAAAAACAAGTTTCACATTCAAGTCTTTTTGTCTGGTGATATAAGGGGGAAAAAAATTTGATAAAATGGGGAGAAAAGAGACGATGATACCTAGACTTAGGGGGAGCCCTAAGTTAGGCGGAGTCAAAGAAATATAATGAAAAGTTGTTATCAAAAATACAAGTTTTGTCATCATCAAAAAAAGAGAGAGATTGTTGAAACCAAGTTGGTTAGAGTTTTTATGATGACAAAACTATTTTATGAGAACAATATATTTGACTTCACAGAGTTTGAAAGAAGGTTCGTGTTTTTGAAGAAAATCTAAAATAAGATTTGATTCAGATTGATAATTGAAGAAAATCTAAAATAAGATTTAATTCATATTTATAATTGAAGAAAATCTAAAATAAGATTTGATTTCGATTTATGATTGAAGAAAATCTTTGACCAAGTTGAAAAGAAGATATTACAAAGATTTATCTACAACAAAATACAAACAGAATCAATCTGAAGAATTTACAAACTCAATCTGAACAAAATATGAACATAATAAATCTAAAAGAACTACTCAGATTTGGATTCAAAAATAAAGAATTGGCTAAAGAACATATTATCAAAAATCATCTTATCCAAAACTATTTTTGAATAAGATCATTGTTGACCAAGTTAGGAATAAAGATGCAATTCAGAATTAAACAAGGAAAAAATTGAAGCCTTAATTTTATCTATAAATAGATACTCAGCGATAAAGAAAAAGATAATGGAAAGTCAGAAAGGAGTAGAAGAAATCATAAGCTCCAAATTTCATATTCATCTTAGAGTTCAAATAGAGAAACACTTGTTCAAGTTAGAAATATTTTCTAAGTGTTTTTTCTTAGAGTGTGAGAGTTATTATTATTATCAGCTTTGTAAGAAGCAAACACTTAAAGTTCCAATCTTTTGTATCCAACCCGATAGTGGTTTAGTTCCTTCTTCAATCCAGGGTTGTCAGGTTGTTAGGAGAAGACTTGGCTTGTAGGGTCAACTTTGGTAGTTCCTCAAAAGTCTAAGGTTGTTAGGTTGTTTGGGAAAACTGGCTTGGAGGGTCAGGTGCTTTGTAATTCAAGGTATTTAAATTAGTGGATTAAAGCCTTCTAAATGAGGGGACAGGATGTAGCCAAGTTAGTGGTGAACCAGAATAAATCTATGTGTCAAATTATTGGTTTAAATATGTTTTTTGTCCTTACAAATATGCTTCATTTGCATTTTCGTCCCTGTAATTTTTTTTTTGTTTGATTTATACCCTTGCAAATTTTAACAGGTTTTAAAAAAGTCTTTTATGAATTTTTTTAGTAAAAAAATGGTGACATGGCTAATTTTGGATGAAGTGCCACATGGTGACTGTATAATTGTTGTTGACTAGACAATATTTAATATTTAAAATTTAAATTTATTTCATTAACACATTTAATCATTTAATTAAAACTTAAAACTAATTAATTAATTAATAAACCAATTAAATAATAAAAAACTAAATAATCTTCATCTTCAACCCTAGATTTTTTTATTAAGTAATACTATATTTTACTATTTAAGTAATAATCTTCATCAACAACAATTACACAGTACAATGTGCCACTTCATCCAAAATTTGCCATGTACCACTTTTTTACTAAAAAAGATTCATAAAGGACTTTTTTAAATCTTGTTAGAATATGCAAGGGTATAAATCAAACAAAAAAATTTCCGGGGACTGAAATAAAAATGAAGCACAGTTGCAAGGACCAAAAACATATTTAAACCCAAATTATTTATGTTTTCATTGCTTGTTGCCTCTTAACCCGATTGCTTCTTATCTAAGTAATTCATAAACACCAACCAACCTTCATCAAATTAGCAAAAAGTTATCCATTTTGTCAAACACAATTCAAACCCCCTTCTGGTGTTTGCACCTTCAAATGTAACAACCCTTTTACTATTTTAGAAAACAAATATAAATTTAAACTAATAAAATTATTTATAGAAAAATTACTTATTTGTAATACTCTATTTTAGTAATAGTTTACTTAAGTTTAAAGTAGAAATGAAAAAGTGGTAATATTAAAATTGTTCAATTTTCAAAAGAAGAAGATGCTACATTTCTCTCTCCCTATCTTAGAAACTCACAGGTGTTAACTCATTCTTGAGTTCATTTCGTTCGGGTTTTTTTTCCAGCCACAAATTTTATCTCACAACCACTCTCTAGTAATCAGCCACATTGTACCAAGGCGAAGTCGACGACAACCAGGAAAAACTCAAAAGAAATTGGAGCAAAGCAAGGAGCAATGACTGAAGAAATTGAGAGCTGAAGTAGAAGACAACTTCCCCAAGTTAGCTCAAATCGAAAAGGAATTTCCTTAGAAAACTGTGAGTTCTTTTGTAGAACAGATATCACCATTTGCATGTCGGTTATGGATTTAATTTGAGTTTATTTTATTGATTTGAAATGATTTTCTGTTTTTGATATTGGGTTTATTAAGATCTGAGAGTGAGGAAAAAAACTCAGAGTTTTAGCATGTAGGAAATGTTTGAGAATATGCATTTGATTTTTCTTTATATCATGTATTCTGGAATTGTGGTGTGATGATTCTGATGTGTTAGGATCTCAAGAAATTATAATTAATCATGATGGGTGAAATACAGAATTAATGTGTTCTAAGATTTCCAACACATGTTGTTTTGCCTCTAATTCTTTTTTATCATTTTCCCTCTTCTATCTGCCTCTGATTATGTTTCCTCTTATTCAGCGTCTGAACATGTATACTCTAATTCTGCCTCTGAATATGTATCCTTTGATTCTGCCTTTGGACACGTATCCTCTGATTTTGTCTTTGGACACGTATCCTCTGATTTTGTCTCTAGACACGTGATAGCGTTTCAGCAAGTGTACTGAATTGTTGCAAGTAATAATAAAACGGTAGTACCGAGTGTCGAACTCAAGGATTGCGTTTTACTATCGAGTTGTATTTAATTACTAAATTGAACAAAAAGTTACCGAATTAATTGAAATAATATTTAAAATTAACAACAGCAATAAAATTAATCCTTTATAATGAGAAAAATGTCAAGGATGAGTTTCACTTCGAACCCAACCTTGGTTTCTAATTTGATCCTAGTTACTGAATTCCTTTATTGAATTATTACCTAATTCTCTTTATTATTCTTGCCCTAATGTCTTAGTGACAGAACCTTTAATTCCAAAGTAACCCGTAATTCCTTAGTAGATTTAAGAATAGAATTAAGCCTTACTGTACAAGAATTCTCTTGTTAAACTATTGCCTTTGCAACTAATTTAATTGATTTCATGACCTGCATCTATCCCTAGACTACAAATTCATGAATTTCTCATCTCAAGCATTCGTAAAATCCACTTCCGTTTCAAAATACGAATCGTAGAACATTTTAATGTTGATCAAGCAATAAAAAGCATTAAGCACAGAGATGAGAAAAATCATTCAATAAACTCATTCATTAACAAATAGAAATCAAATCAGAAAAATACGGGTTTCATCTTGTTACACTCATCCCTAACAAATAGGGTTTAGCTACTCATGACAGATGTATAAAAGATAGAGATTAGAGAAGAATTACAAGAAGCATTCATGGATAATTCTTGATAAAACTGCTCCAATGGTGTTAGAAACGGTCGTCTTTGAGTTTCTCTACTAGGGCACAAGTCTCCCCACTTCCCAATAGTCAAAAAGTGATAAAAACGAGTTTTAATATTTTCCTCTGTGCGTCACGCGCTTCAGGCACGCTTTGGGTGTGATTCAGGCATGAAATAACAGGGGCATCAATGCGAAATGTGCTTGGGGCGCGCTTCGAGCACGCTTCAAGCGCCTAACATCTTCTGCCAGGCGTTTAGTGCATTGTTTCCCTATTTTGATTTCGAATTTGGTTTTGATGTCTTCATGAAAGTTGTAGCTATGGATCTTAGCTTACATTTGCACTTAGTGTGACTCCAATTGGACATCTACAACTCCAGATATGGCTGAAATACTCCACATAGGTCATGTTGATTTCTCACCAAAATTCAGCACTGCACTAAAACAAAGAAACAACGCAAAACTACAAAAAAAATTATCTATTTAATCAAGGAAATAAGAACATAGAAATTTCATTAAATCAAAGAACTAAAATAAACAAAATATATCAAATAACTCCTTAAATTAACTAATGAATAAAAGATAAATAAGACTAAAAACAATGAAAACTATGCATATGATGAAGAGTCATCAACACGTATACTATGATTCTACTTCTAGACACGTATCCTCTGATTCTGCCTCTTTACATGTATCCTCTAACTCTGACTTTGGTCGCATATCCTCTGACTCTAATTATGCTACCTCTAACCTATATGTTTCTGGTCATGCTACCTCTGGTTAAAGTTTACTTCTTACTAGAGTTTACCTTTGGTCATGCTATCTCTATGTTACTCCAAAATGCACTACCTCTGGTCCAAGTCTTCCTCTGACCGAGTTGCCTCTTCTCCAAGCTTTCCTCTGATCGAGCTACCTCAAGTCCATGTCTTCCTTTGACCGAGCAGCCTTTGATTCATGCTCCTAATCCAAGTATGACTCTGATTCATGCTGCCTCCGATCAAAATGCCTCTGATCCAAGCTCCCTCTTATCACGTTGCCTCTGGTCAAAGTCATTCTCAGGTCCAAGTTTCTCGATCAGAATGAAAAATTTAAAAGACAGAGCCCCAATTAAACAAATAACCAGCTATGATTTTCTTGATGAATTATTGAAGTTAAGTTACCTTCTAGTTCTATCACCTTGTTGAGTTGATTAAATGGTTGCATTTAATCATATCGATGAAATGTGCACACATAACATTACATAATCATGGTCCAAGACACAGTGGGACATTTTAGCTTTGTTTCACAGTGGGTAAAGGTGACACTATTGGGACGCCAATGGGGTCATTGCCATACCACCTTTGCAACAGACTCCAACCATATGAGTGATTGGAGGAGTTTTTCCTTATATAGGAAATGGACATCAGTAATCTTTTCCTTAATTAAATAGGAAATGAAGACCATAAAGCTTTTACTTATAAAGGAAATGACTATTAGTAAGTTTTTCCTTAATTAAAAAGGAAATGAAAACCAAAAAGCTTTTCTAAATCAAGAAAAGAAAGGGAATACATTTTTCTACTTAAAGAAAAGAACACATTTTAAATATTTGGCCTATGACTAATAAAGAATTTCATCTTAATGTTAAGTTTTCAATTTCTTTGAGAAAACTATTTCAAACTGGTCTTCCCCTTTTTAAGAGCTCACTAAGATTATTTTCTCACCATTATTTTTATGTATTATAGTAGAGAGAAAGAAGTAAGGCTGGAGTCAGAGCTAGAGGACAGCATTTAGTACTTATATTTTGGGTATAGAGTAATATGTGAGGGAATTTTGGTACTTCAAATGAGGATTGTAAACTATAAATTTGTATTTACAATTTATTGTGTTGATGGTACCTTGTAGGATTTTAACATGACTTGTTCTGTTTTGTCAAAACGTATGAATTTATTACCATATTCTAGACACATGGTGATGGGTTTTATAGGTAGGTCAAATTTCTACACTAAAGTAATTGATTAGGAAGCTTGATATTATGCCACCACACGAATGGATCGAAAATTCATGAATGGTCATGTCGTCATAGATCCCTTCAACTCAATCTGAAGCACATATACGCGACAATCGGAGTACGCATATGTTTCATGGTAGTTCTCGAGCTTAGGGAATAACCCACTAATCCACTTATGAATTCCCCACCAAAGATACCGCCAAGGTCTATTAGTTGTACCTTATGGTTCACCGTAGCCCTCCACGATTAGGTTCATTCAGTTGTATTTCCTCGAAATCACTAGCCTTGGTAGAAATAATCTTCACTTCAAATATCCCAAATATCTAGCTCATACTTATTCGATGATCACAACTCGACAACTCTCAATATGAATTATTAGTGCCAAAGGGGTTTTAGCTACAATCATCTGGTTGGTATTTTGATGATAACAAAACAAGCGAATAAGAACAATTATCCCCTAACTTTATTTGCTAAGTGTGCAGATTAAGATGGAAGACAAAGATTTATATTAAGCTAGCATACTTATGAGCAAATTAGAAGGAGTTATATAAAGCATTGCGACAAGCATCTAAAAAAATATACAATTCAAGTCAAAGCATTAAAGATAAATGAAATATAGGTCAATAATTGACCCTCTGATCATAAAGAAAAATAATGCTACAAGAGTCAAGACCTTCACTGATCCTCTTACTTAAGACCAAAGAAGAAAGCTTTGAATGAAGCATTGGTTAAGTCAACCTCATGAGGCCAAAACATTGAAGAAGTCAACAACTCCACTTCTTGTAGTGCTAGAAAATATAGACAAAGAAAACAAGACAATGCTTTGAAGAAGCCGTGTCTAACTCTATTAAATGCGCTCTAAACACACCCTTTCTCAATCTGATTACAAGATCACCCTGATAATTTTGTGTCTGGAAAATCTAATTAACAATTGGACCATCCGGTCAACGCTTCAAGTCAACATTCTAACAAAATGGACACTCTGATAAAGTCAATGTTTTGATAAGAAGTCAAAATTCCAATGGTAATATTCTCTGATAGTGTCATCCTCTATGATATATATATATATGGACATGCTTTTATAGTTGATATGCCTTAAATGCTGATTCAAGATTTTCAATGGTAATATTCTCAACGGATACTTAAAAAAAATGTACAATGCAATATGTTATGTAAAATCTCAGTAAAAGTCTATAGCACATCAAAAGAAAATATTGAATGAAAAATCATCTAACTAGAGAGTTATTAGAATTGATATAGGATTTGAAATGTAATATCCTATCAATTAGAATTAGAATCCCTAAAACAGATTTTGTATCAATTCAAACACAAACTGGAACTAATTGAAATCAGCTCAATAGTGGAAACATTTCTTTCATCCATCAGAGGTACCTAAAGAGGTATAAAATATACATGAATCTCAACAACAACTTGATAGAAAGTTGAGAAGGGTGCTAATGGTAACTGCTTAGAAAGGCGTAAGAAAATATTCAAAGGCTGAAGAGGTAGAGTAAATAATACTTAAATGTTATTATTTAAATAGTGCATTAAGTCTTTGACTGCACTGAGGAAGAATCTTTGTGTCCCTTTTCTCTTTCTCATATTTTAATCTTTATTCTTTATGATTCAACTTTATTTTTACTTAAATTGTTTTATAATCATAAGTTGAATAACTTATAAATGGCAACACAATTCAAACCCCTATTATTTTGAGTTTTCTAGCACATACATTTCAGGCACATATAATCACAAAATCACAATGAACAGTCAAGTTTGATCAATCATAAAGTAGGAAATATTAGTACAAAAGTGGCGAGAACCTATCTTTGAGAGAAAATGAAAGAAAAAAGTGAAAGAAAACATGAGCTTGTCATTAAAAAGAAAGAGAAGAAATTGGAAGAGGAACAAGAATTGAGAGATAAAGAGCAAGAAATTGACTCTAACTATTTGTCTAACTTTGTTGATTCTTATGTACAAAAGTTTGAATATGTGTCTCCAAAGAAAGAATGCCAACAATACATTGAATTTGAGAGTAAAAAGAAAGATGAGAATACAATTGAAAATATCTTCAAACAAGAAAATAAGGCGAATGAAGCAATGTAGTGCCTGAAAGTGATTGGTCAAAAGTTCCTCATAAGGATGCATGCAAGGAAACTATTGAGCCATCATTTGTTTCTGATAATGAGAATGTCCATAAGACTTAACTTGCTTTGAAGCCTTTGCTAATACAAAGTAACTTATTGTCAGTCACCATTTTCAATCCAAAGAAGGTAAATTCGGTCATGAATATCATCTTCAAAAGTTATAACTTTTTCCCATCTTTAGAATTTCTTACCTTGACCACAAATGTGATAAGATGTTAATTGTTCAATATGAATATGTGTTTCGCCGACTTATCACATTTGGTGACTTTTCCAAACTTCCATTTGACCCCGGTGAATATGATGAACTTGTGGTTTATTTGGATTATTTCTTCATGTACGGTATAATAAAGCTTAAATTTGTGGTCATATTTCTTCAAGAAGAAGAGAATGATAAAAACCTCAAGAGCATGAAGATAATCCATATTTTAATAAATTAGGATGAACTTTTAGAAGTGGAAATAATAGTCACAAGAAAGAGGATTTGAATTGTGACCCTTTTTTTGAAAATGATTCTCAAGTTGAAAATTTGGAGGATATTGAGTTCTAAAGTCTTAGTGCAGAAAATTAATGCAGTATACATGTGTGATATAAATATATAGCATATTAGGTTAAAACGTTAAAGGAAATAATCACACACTAGAAGTATCCTGGTTCGCCTAACTTGAGCTACGTCAAGTCCTCACACTTTGTGAGATTTTTCAATAAGAATGCTTGAGAGAATATCTCAAATTTTGCAATTTACACTTCTGCCTGTAAGAACTTTTTGCAAGTTGTTCTCTCTTTACCTCTGTTGGAACCAGGTTGGTTATAGGAATCATTCCTTCATCATGTTTTGATAATAACAAAGGTACTTTTTTAGAATAATTTATTGCACTAATGATTTCATTAAGTGTGCAGTAAATAGAACCAAGAAATTGAGGAAATGATATCAGAGAAAGTGAACATGTCAGAGGAAACAAAGACATTAGAGGAAACGAAGATGTTAGAGGAAACGAAAAACATCAAAGTCAAAGGAAGTCAACTCAACGTTCCACCTCTAAAGCGTCCGCTTAGTGTGCCTCTAAAGCTTATGTGTGTCTTTAAAGATTGAAGCATGCCTCTATTTAGCATGCCTCTAAAGGTCCTACTTCAGTAACTCTGAAGCTTCTATTCGAGTTACCTCTAAAGCTCAAATTTCTTTCTCTCTAAAGACTGCAAATTTCTCCAAGAAGTTGCCTCTAATATGCAACATGCTCTAAAGATGCAACAAGGTGACGTTGTCCATGCAACTAGTTCTAAGTAATTCTCTTGCCTCTAACTACCTAAACCAAGAAGCACAATATCTAACTCCGATGATCAAGTTATGTTATGACAAAGAAAGTCAATGGTTCTGATGGAAATTCAATAATATGATAGTCCAAGAACAAATTTTGATATGTTCCCACTGCTCTTAAGCAAGCGTATAAAAGAAGATTCAACGAGAATTATTTTCAAGCGCTATCAGGACATTCTCGCACATAATTATTCTAGAAGATTTGGTTGAAGATTCGTTTTGAAATTAATCAAGCTTTAACGGTCATATTCCCAAACCGTATCTATCGAGGTTTATTTTTTGTTAAGATCTCTATTGACCTCGCACAAGGACGATACACTTAGAATATTCAAGGAGAACTATTTTCAAGTGCTATCTGCACATTCTCACACATAATCATTCTAGAAGATTTGGTTGAATATTCGTTTTGGAATTAATCATACTTCAGCGATTATATTCCCAAGCCGTATCTATCAAGGTTTATTTTGTGTGAAGATATATGTTTATGACACCCTAAATCTCGATTAATATTTTTGAATTTTAACATTTAGTAATGAAATTCCTCAAAAAAAATATAAAAATTTTCATACATATTTACTAGGTAAAGAGCATCACGTAATCACTTAACACATCACATTAATCTAGAAATATCCATCAAATTTAACCACTTGAAGTCATACTATTAGACAACAAAATTATTTTGAAATAAACGTAAATAAGTTTAGTAATAAAAGTAAATATAGTTCCAACCCGATGTCACTATTAGAGCGGGGATTCTCAAAATAAAAAGACTATAAAAAATCACGTTAACAAAAGGCATATAATAAAAGTCTTCAAGATAAGACGTCTTCCGACACTCTGAGGGTATTAGTCATCACTTGCAGTTGGCAGCTCGTCTGCGTCCATCACGAACGTCAAACACAAACAACAAAGGGTGAGTTTCAAAATCATGTAACAGTACAAGATAAGCGGGAAGAACGCGCGAGTAATCAAATTGGCATAAGCATGATAAATATTCAAGAACATAATATCAAAGGTTAATCCAAATCAATCATAATAAACAGTCACAAAGATGAAATGCTATGCATGTCCTATACTCTATACTTTATCATTGGTATCATTCTACTCTGAAGTACTTGGTTAGGGACCTGATACTATGCTACTATAGGAGTGGACAGACAATTCATGAATGTCCAAGTCGTCATAGATCCCCTCAACTCAACCCAAGACACATATACGCGACAGTTGGGGTACTCTTGTGTTCCACAGTAGCTCCCGACCTTAGGGAATAACCCACTAATCTACTTAGGAATAACCCACGCTCATTTAGTTGTACCTCCCCAAAATCACTGGGCTTGTTAAACCCTCCTTGTATGCTAACAAAATAATCTTCACTTCAAAAGTTTCTAACACATATGTCATACTTATTCTATGATCACAACTCGACAACTATCAATTTGAATTCACAATATTCATCAAAGTTTACATCATTATATACATATTAGTCAATCTCAATAAAATCCCAACGTTTGGTCCACACCACTCACAATGAACAGTGTAGTTCTATCAATAATAAAATAGGAAATCAAACAAGTGGTGCATTCAAGTAAAATCATAATTTCAGGCAAGTAAACAAGAGCACTCAAATACACATCATTCATACAATAACAGTTAGCATAGGATTTCATAAAACCAAATATCAAGCAATCTTGATGTAAATTAATCCACAGCAATTCTATAGGTTTCTAAATCATATTGTAGTCATCAGTGTTACCATTCATATATTATTAATTAATTATTATTACTCAATAGAACTCGATCATACGTAGTAAGCCCCAAATTAATCTCTGGAAATTACGGCATTCCCGTTCACCCCACGTTATATTATACTTATAAAATCGAACCTCCTCTCACCCATTACCTTGATTGAAGATGTCACCAAACAAATTTGATCTTTTAATGTGTTGCGTCATCGTCGACAGTCGTCTCTAATAATCCGCCAAGGTAATAGAACCACACAACCAAATGAAATACAAATAAATTATTTACTCAAAATAAATAGGTAAAACTTATACTACTTGTAATATATCCAAAAATATTGTAATACTGTCGATACCTATAACTATATTAACATAAAATGTGTATCTTAGTTTAATTTTTAAAACAATTAGAATGTTGAATAACTATAATATATATATATATATATATATATGATATCGACTTGAAATAGGAAATATGTATGCCAATAACTGATATAGATCAGTAATGTGTTTCTTTTATAAGATTTAAAAGCATGCCAATCAGGAATTGTTTTGAGAAATTATATAACATAATATTTTAATATCAATTGATTTAGATATCCAATCGAATATATCACATTAATTTCAGTATAATGTAACAATTTTGCACTTTTAAAAAGATTTTGCTACTTTTAAAAATACAGTGAACAATTTTTGCCACTTTAGAGACAAGGTTTACAAATTCCGTTCAAACCTGTTACTTTTATGATCAAAAATTCATTTTATAAATAGTTGGTATTCAAATAGAATATAAATTAAAATTAAAAGGATATATATTATTTTAATTTTAATTTTAATTCTAATCATGATTGTGAAAAATCAAATAAAACAGGAAAAGACGATAAAATAGATTATCAGAAAACAAAACCCAAATAACAATGGCATAGGCAGTAGGTGTTCGACTATAATTTATGAATGATGAGAAACTAACAGAAGAAAATGAAAGGTCATGTCAAGAAGATAATATATGTTTGATTCTTTAATCTGATAACAGTAGACGACAAAATCACGACCGAGAGACAACAATGATAGTGATAAGACAGATAAACTACTGCGACACACTAGTCAGTGTGCAGGGATGTTACTATGTGTTGGCTTGTTGCTGTATAGGGAGGAGTTAGAAATAAAATATAGAAAGAGGAGGAATTCGGCGCGGACATAAATTGTAAACAAGCCTTCTGTTTAACTATATATGTATACCTATACTAGGTTAGCTAGCAAATCCTTATGAGTTTGTATAGGCCTGAGTAAAAGAAAAGAAACCGCCTAATAACGGCATAACAATAGGTGATTTAGTTTTTATTATTATTACTATTTTTATTTTGTTTTAAGAAAAAACAAACAAAATATTTTTGTTATTAATAATTTAAATAAATTACTAAGGCAAACACAGAAAATTATCACTCATATCAAACACACATATAATAATAATAATAATAATAATAATAATAATAATAATAATAATAATAATAATAATAATAATAATAATAATAATAATGTATTATTATATTACTAAAACGTAATAATAAGAAATAGGGGTGTTATATTGTTGACCTCGTGCAAGAAAGATACGCTCAAACTTTTTTTGATACAATACTAAAACCCTAATTCATGTTATATAAAGGGATCAATTCCGAAGAAGAAAGAATACACAACACAACAACACAAAAAAATCATATTAGGCCTAGCCAACTGAGTGTTTGATTGGTGGTGTGCAGATTTATGGCGGGTAATAGGTGTGCAACGAATGACGCATTTAGCTGCTCTCAACTTGATAGTTGTATCCATGCTAGAACAGACAGAGACTCTTCTTCATTTGAGAGGATCAATTATCGCAGCGGTAGCAGCCGTAGACCCACAATATGTAGGACTTTCTTAATTTTGAAAGAACTACATACCACCATTTTAGGCAATTATGATTCAATTGAGGCAGAAGAATGGTTGTTGAAGTTAGAGAAAATCTTTCGAGTCATGCAGTGCGTTGATGGTCAAAAAGTGGACCTTCTCATTTATATGTTAGAATCTAATGTTGACCTTCTCGTTTATATGTTACTAATACAAGGAGTTCTTATTACTTGGGATAGGTTTAAAGAGATATTTCTAGAAAAGTATTTTCCCCACAGTGTTCACATTCAAAAGGAAACAAAGTTTCTTTATCTTCATCAAAGAGTAATATCAGTTGTAGAGTATGTCGCCAAGTTTGAAGCTCTATCAAGGTACTCTCGTTATCTTAGGGACAATCCATAAGACGAGTGGAAGGCAATAAAAGTTAAGCAAGGACTAAAGCCTGAGCTGCTATCAGAATTCTAGAGATTCGTGACTACCCCACCTTGGTAAACAAGTCTAGGCTGGCTGAGCAAAAGATGCAAGTGCAGGAAGTTGAGAAACAGAAGGTGAAGTTTAACTCTTCTAGAAAGTTATTCCACAATTAAGGACAATAAGTTTCAGAAGAATCTACATCTTGTACTCACAATTTTGAAGGACGAGCTTCAATTATTAAGATTAAGGGATGTGAAAAGTGTGGATTCAATCATGGAGATCAGTCATGTCGTTCCGCACAAATTACACGCTTAAATGTGGAAAGGATGAACATTTTGCTAGATGTTGCAAGAGCGAGGGGCAATCCCATTCTAGACCACCAAACCAAGGGAAAGTCTTTACACTCCAAGGAGAAGACGTGAAAAAGTCATATGGTCTGATCAAAGGTATGGGTTTTATTAAGAATAAAAAGATCATCATATTGTTTGATTTGGGAGCGACACATTCCTTTATATCTTTGTCTTGTGTGAGAATCTTGGAGTCGACTATTTCTTGTCTACCTTTTGAATTATGTGTTACTACCTCTGTTAAAAAAAATCTTATAACCTCCAATGCAAGTTTGAATTCTACCCTTGTTTATCAAAATGTGCCATATACTGTTGCTAGGTGATTCGCTATTGCACACGGGTCAAATACAAGTAATATAACGTAGCGTAGGAGTAGCAACTCAAGTTGTTTCACAAGGACTTTTGATTATATTAATCGAATTTACACTCAATGAAATTAAAAAGGAGGCTTCAAATTTAGCTTCAAAAAAACTGAGGAAACAAATTAAAGTCACATATATTGAAATGACCGATCCACTTGTTCGGGAATTTCGGACCTATCACAAATTCTAATGGGTTCAATTTCTAAATTATGACTCTATTCCTGTTTGACTATAGAATTGATTAAGCAAGCGTAAACTAGTCATATGTGAATTATGTTTCATTTACTAGATTAAGCATCATAAGCAATTGATGGATTATAGTTAACAATCAAGCATCGAAAAACTACAATTGATTAGATTAGAAAGCGAATTCTTTCTGTCAAACTAAATTTATCAATCCTATTGAAATTCGAATTAAGCAATCATAATAACAATGTAATCGAATGAAAAGGAATCGAATCATCGACGTGAAATTAACATTATAAAATAAACCTCAAGGTCTTCTTCGTGAAAATCCTAAATAGTGGATTAATCTTGGGAACTTAGTCTTCCATGAAAATAAGAAAAAACTCTCCATTGTATTTGTGAGTTCGAAAAATAGAATGCCCTCTTACTAAAAAAAAGAAACTAAAAGTATATAGTACCCGTTTTGGGCTTTAAAACAAGTGGCCCGCCACTAAAAATTATTGCAAAAAGTTCAGATCACATAATCAACAATTTAGACCTAGTAAACTTCGGAATTGGCCTTTTGTGCCAAGATAAAAGTTCTAACTCTGACTCTTAGCTTTCCTGCGCTTTCTTGCACGCATCAATCTGATATCCAGAGCTCAAGTTATGGTCTACACAACGAGCAAAGGTCAATATGCAAATAATAATATTAAAACTCAATTACGACCCAAAGTTTAGAAACATGCTAAAAAGCTAATCTAGGAATGGATTGGTTGTCGTTGAATCATGAAATTATAAACTGTTCTAATAAATCTATCATTATTGCACCTCAATCTTTGACTCTTGATTCACCTTTTTCCAAATGCTTTGTGTCTGCTTTAGCTTGTCATAAGTATTTAGTTGATGGAGCTCAAGGATACATACTCTTATTGTCTTCTAAGGTAGAGGTTGAGGATAATTTAACCTTGATGCTTGTAGTTTGTGAGTTTCCTAATGTGTTTCCTAAAGATGTATCTAGCTTACCCATGAATAGAGAATTATAATTTTTCATTGATTAAGTGCTAGGGTATGGTCCAGTGTCAATACTACCTTATAGGATGTCAGCACTACAGTTGGATGAACTCAAGACACAATGGGAAGATTTATTAGAAAAATGATTCATTAGGCGTAGTGTGTCACCATGGGGAGTGCCATTACTTTTAGTGAATAAAGATGGGAGTATGAGGTTGTGTGTAGAATATAGAAAATTGAATCAAGTTACCATTAAGAATAAATATCTCTTGCCTAGGATAGATGACCTCTTAGATTAGTTGCGAGGAGCTTTGGTATTTTCTAAGATAAAATTGAGGTCTGGGTACCATCAAATTAGGGTCAAAAGTGAAGATATTCCTAAGATAGCTTTTAGGACAAGATACGGACACTATAAGTATGCAGTGATGCCTTTTAAAGTTACCAATACCCATGTTATTTTTATGGATTATATGAATCGAATTTTTAGACCTTTCTTAGATAAGTTTGTGGTGGTGTTCATAGATGATATTCTAATCTACTCTAAGAGCTTAGGTGAGCATGAGAAACACATGAGGATAGTATTGCAAGATTTGAGAGATAATAAATTGTATGCAAAACTTGAGAAATGTGAGTTCTTGCTTGATGAGGTGAAGTTTTTAGGAATACCATCTCTAGTAAAGGAGTAACAATTGACTCTAGTAAGGTAGATGCAATATTAAGTTGGCCCTAACCTAAATCAGTGGTTAAAGTAAGGAGTTTCCTAGGATTGGCGGGTTACTATAGGAAATTATAGAGCAGTTTTCTAGTCTAGCCTTACCTCTCACCACGTTGACTAGAAAAGGAAAAAAAATTGTGTGAGACCAAGAGTTCGAGGACAATTTCCAAGAGCTTTAGGGAAGATTAGTTTCAGGACATGTTTTAGTTATACCACATCCATCCATGAAATTTGTGGTTTACTGTGACACTTCTAAAAATGGTTTAAGATGTGTTTTAATGCACGAAGTGAATTATCCAACCCATGATCTTGAATTAGCAGCTATAGTTTCTACTCTTAAGATTTGGAGGCATTACTTGTATGGAGCGAAATTTGAGATTTTTAGTGATCATAAGAGCCTTAAGTATTTTTTTGATCAAAAGAAATTAAATATGAGACAAAGAAGGTGGATGGAGTTTCTTAAGGACTACAATTTTGAGTTAAAATATCACCCTGGGAAAGCTAATGTAATGTGGCTTGTATGATGGTACAAGAGACAAGCCTATTAGAGTAGTTTAGAGATATGAATTTTGATGTGTCCTTTAATGCTTTGAGCTTGAGTCTGAATAGGTTAGAAATCAATAGCAACTTTAGAGAGCTAATGGAAATAGAACAACTCTTAGCTAAAGAATTGCAGTCTCTTATTGACAAGGAGGATTATACCTTATATGTTGATGGTTTAGTGTTGTTTAAGGATAAGATCATTATTTCTAAGGAAGGGAGTTTTAGGGATAAGATTTTAGAGTAAGCTCATAAGAGTAAGTTCATGATACACCAAGGAATAACTAAAATGTATCAGGATTTGAGAAAAATGTACCGGTGACCAGAAATGAAAAAGGATGTAGCTAGCTTTTTGTCTAAGTGTCTAGTGTGTCAAAAGGTTAAGATTGAACGCCAAAAGCCTTCAGGATTGTTGCAACCTTTAGAAATTCTAGAGTGGAAATGGGAGAGGATATCTATGGATTTTGTGACGGGTTTGCCTAAGACACATATCAGTTTTGATGCCATTTTGGTTATAGACTAGCTGATTTTTACATTAAGGAGATAATAAAGTTATAAGATATACCCACATCTATAGTATTAGATAGGGATCCACAGTTTAGCTGTAGATTTGGAAAGCTTTTCAAGGAGCTTTTGGTACTAGACTGAGTTTTAGCACAACTTACCATCCTCTAACAGATGGTCAATCAGATAGGACTATTCAAACTCTTGGTGATATTCTTAGAGCTTGTGATCTACATGAAAGTGGGAGTTGGGATAAGTATTTACCTCTAGTATAATTTTCTTATAACAACAATTATCACTCTAGCATAGGTATGGCAAAATATGAGGCTCTTTATGGAGGGAAGTGTAGGTTTCCTTTGTGTTGGTGTGAAGTTAGTGAGAAGTCTTTATTAGGACTTGATTTAGTGAAGAGACCACTAGTAGAATTCAATTGATTAGGGAAAGGATGCGTACAACACGAAGTAGGCAAAAAAGTTATGCTGACAAGAGAATAAAACCATTGCAATTCAAGAAGGTGCACATGTATTCTTTAGAGTCACTCCTAAGAATGGGGTGGGAAGGTCACTAAAAGTCAAATAGTTAAACCTTTGTACATAGAGGAAGAAGTCATAGGTCAGTATCAAAATCTTGTGGATGCACGTACATAAGCTTTTTTGTGTTGCATCAACTGTGTCTCTAATTTGTATCATAATATTCCTATGAAAAATTAATTAACGCTCCAGGCTACAAGTTCCAACCGAAAATAAGCAAAATACTCATTTTATGTGAATCAACCAAGAGCTTAGTTGAGCAATCATAGGATATATAGTCAAATTATCTTATAAGAATTTAAATATAAATAGATACAAAGAAAAAATATTTTATTAAAAACTCAAAAGATAGAACTATATCAAAATAGAAACTAGCTAAAGTATTTTGCGGTTGTGATAGCAGATAATAGCGAGTAATAGAGAAGGAGGTGATTTTGTATCATACCCTTTAACCTATGATACATTTATTTTGGTGAATTTGGGATGGATAAATAGTTACTTATTTTGAATATTTGATTATTAAAAAATTTGCAGACGTAAGGATTTATTTAGGTCTCATGGGATCTGATTAAACTCATCAACTCTTCCAGAGGCAATTTGTTAAGGTCTTTAGCTCTTTAATTGCTATTACTTTTGATCTCCACTTGCTTGGTAGAGTTATGAGGATCTTCTCTATATGATTAGTTGTAGTGTAATTCTTTTGGAGAACCTATAGTCCAGAGACTAGAGTTTGGAATCTAGAAAACATTTTCTCAATGTCTTCATCCTCTTCCATATGGAAAAGTTTGTACTTTCTGACAAGCAGACTTGCCTTAGCTTCCTGCACTTGTTTATTTCCTTCATAGTTGAGGACCAAGGCCTCAAAGATGCTTTTTGTTGTTTCTTATTGCTACATTTTTGAACTCTTTGAAAGTGATAATATTCATCATTTAAGTTTTTACTTTATGATGAATCTTATATTGTTTCTTTTGATTAGCGTTAAGATCTTTTTTGGATATGTCATTACCACCAACATCTTTAGGAGCTTCATAGCCATCTTCGAATATGTTCCAAAGTTCAAGATCATGTGAGATGTAGAAACTCATCAACCGGTCATTTCAATATTCAAATATGTCCCTATCAAACAAAAGAGGCATGTTAACATTTCCACCTGTAGCTTCATCACCAGAGTTAGTCATATTAAAAAATTAGATTTTTACTCAAACACGGTTAAGTGCTCAACCTTGAAAAATAAGATATTTGAATTGTATTTTGTTTTTAAAAACTTAATTAAAAGCAAATTATAAACTCGTGTTGTTAAAAGCAAGAATAAATAAAGAGATAAGGAGAAAAACACAAGCCACAGAAGAATTTAATCCACTAATCACCAACAGTAACACACGTTCACTGAACACCTACTAGTTAATATGACTGTGTTCAAGTCTTCTCAACCTTCTAGCTTAGTACAGTCACGTTGTTAAGGATATCAACCACAATTGGGCTAAGTTACAAATCGTGTTTAAGATTGTTTTTTGAATAACTCTCACAAGAGAATGTTTACAGGATATGCTCTCAAAAAGTATTTTATGTTTCTTGGCACTTAGAGCTAATACAAGAGTTTTAACGAGTTTTAATCTATGACGACAGTGGGTTTTTCTCTTGTGTATGTCTTGCAATGATGATCATAAGTCCTTTAATAGAGAACCTTTGATTCCATTAAGGTTTCTAACATTGCAGTGATTGCATGAAATCAACATGTGAAATAATATCTCGTATAATATTTTTAGAGATCTTGAATCAACATTAAAAACTTGTCCAAATTCATCTTTATAATTGATTCAGCATATCTTGATAGAAATGGGAGGAAGGCCATAAGATGAAATATTCACAGGATGTCATGCACTTCTCCAAACAGGTGAAAAGTCCAAGTTAACGATTAGAGGATGTAGGGATGTAGACTTTTTCAAAGTTGACTTTCTATCAGAGTGTTGATTTTGAAAAATTGTTGACTTGATGCTTTCACCAAACAGTCAACTATTCTCCTGATTTATTAGACGTAGAATCATTATAGCGAGCTTGTATTAACCGATTCATTAGAGGTGTGTTGGGAGCACGTTTATCACAGTCAGTCACAGCGTTAACAGATCTTCCAGATCATTGTCTTATTTATCTTGTTTATCTTTTCCAATCATCAGAGGATGCAGCATAAGTGTCGCGACCTAAAATTTCGACTGTTCCTCGAATTTAATAGAGTCGCCACCAAAATGTATTTATAAATAGAGAAAATATTGGGAAACCCTTAACAATAAAAAAAAATAAAAATGGTTTTTGAAACCAAATTTTAAGTTCGGGAGTCGATTATGCATAAGGAAGGTATTAACACCCTACGACATCCGTTAAAATACGGTTACCTACAATTAATTGTGCAAAATTAATATTAACATAAATATATTTATTTCTCCTTATTATTAAATATAAATATCAATTGTTTTTTGAATGTGATTTTGAAATAAATGTGTGCTTAAGAAAGGAAGGGAAAAAAATATTTTGTATGTGCTTGACAAGAGTGTGATCTTGCTCCTACGTATCTCCCGGTGCGATGGAGAAATCAAAGTTCCGTACTTCTTGGATAGAAAATATGGATATGTTGGTTGCTTTTAAAAAAAAATGTGTTTTGTTGTTGATAAAAAAAAAATAAATAAATAAAAGTTGTTTTGACGAAGAAAAAAATGATTTTGTTTGATTTGAATAATTATTTTTGAAATATGAGTGTTAAGACTATCAAGTTGTACAACTAGTGTCTCAAAGACTCAAGGAGTAAAAAGATGTCTCATCCAGTTAATCCGTTTAAGAATATTTTATTATTTTTGGTTTTAAAATTGAGTTCTAAAACCACAAAGTGGTACAATTTTTGTCTTAACAACTCAAAAATTATAAAGATGTCACATCTAATTAATTAAATTTAAAAGTTGATTTGAGATTAATTTATTTATAAAAATGAGTTTTAGAATTGTCAAGTTGTACAACTTGTGTCTTGACAACTCATAAATAAAATAATGGCACATTTAGTTAACCTTTAATAAAAGATTTCTTTTTCTTTGGATGATTTAATATTTGTTAGAAACTAATTAAATTTAATATATAAAATTTGACTTGTTATTTTTTTCACAAAAAATGAATGTTAAAAGCATAAAGCTACATAAAGTTTAAAGTCCAAACAACTAATTTTAATATCTAATAATAAAAAAATAAAACAAAGTAAAGGAAAAAAAGAAGAATACCATATAATAATTAAAAAAATTATACTAATATATAAAACTCACAGCAACCCTACTTATTTTCGTAATAGGTGTGAAAGAAAGTAAAAGCCAACATCGCCGCTGCTGATAGGAAAGATAGGAGTTGAGAAAAAATGCAGAAAAAAAAATAAAATAAAATAAAATAAAATACCTTACCTCTTCTTCCTATTTCTATTTGTTTTGTTTTTTACTACTACTCTGATTGTTTTCTTCTTCTTCCTTCTAGGTGTTTTTCTTAGTATCAGATATCCCCAAAAAATAGTTTCTTCCCTTTATTGATTTTTTGTTTCAATTTAAAGGCTAAATGGTGAATCTTTATGTCCATTAGATAAAATTTAGTTCTGAATTTTGTATTGTTTTGTAGCAAATATTAAGCAATCTCAGATAATTAGAGAAAGAGTGTCTTATCACTTTTTTATTGAGTGCACAAGTAGTAAAAATAATAACCGCTAAAAAAGAAAAAGAAAATAAATAAAAATGAAGCAAAGAGCCGGTTTGTAAAAGGGATGCAAACAAGACAAAGGAATGCACATAAGGGAAACAAGAGCAGGAAAGGAAAACATGTAGTACACAACTCTCTTTTTCTTTTTTTTGTTTTATTTTATTTTATTTTTGGTGCTAAATGCGAACATCTATGTAAATTATGGACTCAAAATTGGGTCAGATTTGTAAAACGATGATTTTTTAGATTTTATAATAATAATAATAATAATAATAATAATAATAATAATAATAATAATAAAATATTTAGTAAACATATTATTACTTTTTTTTTATTATTTTTAATTAGTCATACAAAATTGGGGTATTAAATAAGGTCTTTTAAGATTCATCACACGGGACTGCACACTTAATTAAATTTATTAGTTCTATAAATTGTTCCCACAAAATAATTTTTTTTATCATCAAAATAATTAAAGGTCATTGTTCTTCAACTCACATTGGTTCTAATAAAAATGTGAGTCTTACATTCTATCCACCTAAAATAGTTTTTTCCTCAAAAGTGACACTAAAGAAGTTCTTAGATATGGCCCACTTATCTTATCGGTCTAGAAAATAATCTTACCTATCATGCCACAATTATTTCAAAATTCTTCGAATCCAACTTCCTCAACATTATTCTAATGTTTTACAACTCTAAAATTACCTTCAATAAGTGATATATTACTCTAACCCAAGGATACTTACCTAGCAAATTTCAAGTTCTATGTGGACCCAAACCTACACATCACGAGATTTCATTTATAATCCTAATTCTAATATATGTTGGAGGGTCAAACATTTTGAAAACTTCCCATCAATATACCCAACATACCATCATTCTCAAACCACTATAAAGTACTCTTATTTCTAATGTTCAATTTATTTGATACCATACTATGACCAAATTCAACTTGAATTCTTCCCTCATATATTATAATCCGTTTTTGGTCTTATGACTAAAATCTCATGCCTAGGTGATTTACTACTTATATCGCTACTTCCTTATGATTACTTCCTTATGATTAAGTACCACCTACACACCAACAAATATTGTAAACATGAATTGCTCCTTAACTCAAAATTTCCATAAGTAACATCTAAAAGACAAGAGGTCCATTTCAAATTTCTGTCACCTTCATTCGTATGTTTCAATTTCCAAACCCTCAAAATTCATAAGAATAACATCGATAAAAATTCTATAGCTCACTTAATCCTAAAAGATTACTTCCAATCGTTCATTCTAATTTAATCTTGTCTATGCTCAACACTTAACTCTTCATCTCAATACACTAAGTCTCACAAAACATCATTTATTCCCAAAACCTAGTTGTAACATGTAGTTGCAATCTTTCAAAAGCAATTGTAATAGAAAATCTTTTATTCCTTGCAACATTTAATCAATTTCACCTAAAAGTCTGCATTTAGTCTCATGCGTGTAACTAATATGAAATTCACACTTACTTTTCTAAGCCCCGAAAACCACACAACTCAATTATTGATTTTACTCCCTCAACAAATCTTTCAAGGTCTACTAAGGTTCAACCAAGTTCCCACCACCCTTTGATTGTGCCACTCTTATAATATGATCAAGACCAAGATTCACATACTAGTGCAATAAGCACACAATGTTTCGGTAAGGAAATATTTTAAACAACGTTCGTGTGGTGTATAAAATCACATACCATATCTTGAGGACTTCTGAGCGACATGACTAACACTAACAAAAACTCAAAAAAACTACCCCACTAATTGACAGTCTGATCTAGATTAAATTGTTATAACATCTCGTTTTTTTAGAACGTTAACTTATAAAATTTTAAATGTAAAAAGACAATTTTTTATTTTTGTAATCGCAACTACTTTGATCCATTATTTTTAAGAAAATATAATTAATAAAATTTTTATTTAATTTTAAAGTAAATAAATATTTTAAGATGATATTGTGAGAGGTAAATGATTCATAAGCATTTGTTTTTTACTTCTATTGGATGTTGTGGACCTCTGGTGCTTGGTTCATAGTTGTACATATTGCGGTTTATAATAAAATTTATTTATGCTATGGGAAGATTAGCTGAATTTTCTTATTTTGTGGCTTCCTAAATCTGAGACATAATTAAATGTTCTGAGACATAATTAAATGTTTTCCAAATTTTACAAACCACATGGAACATGAAAACAATTTAATGAGCATTGATTTAATAATTGGCGGAGTCCTAGAGTGTTGCTTATCCTTTCTGTTGGAATATTTTAATAATTTGTCTCTAATTTTGCTTCATCGGTGGTGTCAAATTGTGAATTGTTTAAGTCGATAGGAATATGGCAATTTTTTTAATCGACTATAGAAATATATATTGAATTTGACTTTTCTAACATTTGTTGGCTTGGAGTACAAAATCAGGAAATTAGTCAAAATTTTGTATTACAATTTGCGATCAGGGTTGTTAATTTATTGAATTATTTCCTAAGCTTTGGATATTAATATGGTAAAGACTAGATTTGAATTTTATTTAGCCAATTCTTTTTTGGAATTAAAAGATTCAAAATAAACTCCATAAGATCGAAATCATTTTCAAATATTATTATCATATCCTTCGGTTTATTTTTCTTGATTCACAGAGATTTTATTTTAGTTTGGGGAAAAAGGCACATGCCGCTCTGTTATATATATTTTGTTATTATATAAAATTGTGGAATCTTTGATGTCTTTAAATAGAATTGAATAACGAATCTCAAAATATTGGGAATAAATTTTGTAGTAAAGATTTGATTATTTAAATTTTGGAAAATATGAATTCTAGAATTAATTATTTATTTATAAGGTCTTAAAGTTTTGTTTCCTTTATTTAAGAAAACCTTGACTCTAGAATTATTTATTTAAAGAGTTATATACGTGAATCTTTGTGGCATGAATATTTAGGTATATTAAGATTCAATTTTTCATTTAATTTAAAAATGAATATATGAAATGTAGCATGATTATAAAGGTTTTTATTTAATTTAAAAATGAATATATGAAATGTAGCATGATTATAAAGGTCTAGTGTATTATTGTTAAGTTTCAGCTATAAAATATGTTCTTTATCATGCTTTTAGGATATATGTCATGATATTTTTTGTTTGCTTGTCAAGTAATTTTATGATTATCATGCAGCATAATAAATAGATTTGATCTACATATATGAGTAGTGTCTCATAAATTTAAGATTTTTTTCATTTAACTTAATAAATTAATTTGTCTAGAAATTTTGATAGAGTTGATTGAAACAACAAGTTACACAAAGAAACCTCTGACTGTCCTCTGTTGCGTAGATTTGACTCAACCAAAATTATAAAAGATGTAATATGAAATTATTCATGTGGGTTGTCTTTGGCCTTAATGAAGGCACAACTTGGTCAAATAGTTATATAACTGTAATTTATTAAATTGTCTAGTAGTTTTCGTTGAATCAATTGAAACAACAAGTTGCACAAAGCAACCTTTACTGGGTAGATTTGATTCAATGAAAATTACAAAAGATATAGTATAGAATTGTTCATGTGAGTTGTTATGGTTGGTCGAAAGGCATGCACAGTTTGACCGGATAATTCCATACATGTGATGATAAATATGTGGTGATTATTAAGTTTTTCTATGTGGGTAATGACGATGTCAAAAGACACTCATTATTTGAGAGAATTTATTGCCAATATTTGATTAGTGCATTGAAAGTACCGCTTGCAGTTAATCCGTGCAGTCAAAAGATTGTGAATTTATGGTGTGATTGGTATCTTGTATGGTCTTTTGATTTACAAAAAAAAAAAAAAAAGATGAATTATGCACGTCGCTACAATTAATTTTTGATGTGCCTCCTAATGTTGTTTGTGTAATTAAATCCTTCAATTATTTGATCGAAGTTACTTTACACCTATGATGGTAAACATGTGATGATAATAAGTATTTAGTGTTTAACAATGCTAACTGTCGGTGTTTGTTCATTGTAACAAAATACCACTAGCAATTGACTTATTTTGAGTTTTGCTTCAAAGAAATCAAATTAATTTTGCGTTTTTATTTTTAAACAATTGACTTATTTTGCCTTTTAAATTTATATATGGTTAGATTCAATTCAGTTATTACTAATGACAAACTATGATTGTTGAAAATTTTAAGTGATATAAATTTTGGCCCGAAATAAAAGTTTTTTTTTGGAGAAAATACATGCATACTTCTTTGAGGATATTGAGTTCGGAGGAGAGATTCGATCAAAAAAATAAATTCAGTGAGGAAGCATTGGTTTTAAATCAATTCATATAGTTGCTATCAATGTAGCAAATTATATCTTCGTGAGGATATTATGTTTTTCCTCTCAATCAATTAAGGAAATTATTTCTGAAATCAAACTCAACACTCTCAAGAACTGTAGCATTAAGTATTAGAAATGATTTACTCTAAAAAGAACTTCTATTTGTATTTTTTAAAAGATTCTATTAGGATAGTCATGACACTTGTTTCCCATTATAATATTTTGGAGCCACCTAAGATGGATGTCAATTTGGTGTTTCTAAATGACATCATCTATGAAACAATATGATGCAACCAAAAGAAAATTGGATGTCAAAACTTTAATTTGGCATCGCCTCTCTCCCTCTTCCCACCGAAAAATCTCTATACAAAAGTTTTGGTGTCAAAAGATGGTAAGGACTCCTCATATTACTAAAATAATAGTGATAAGTTACTAAAATAATATCGGTTAGAGAAACTTATTTTATTTGGGATTGCCTCTCTTGCTCTCTGCACTATCCCTATATTCTCTCAATTCTCTGCTCTAATCTCCTTCTCTTCTCTTGACTCTCCTTCTTTTCTTTGATCTCTGACGTACTCTTGTCTCCCTTTCTCTCGTCTTCCACGCGACGCGTCAATTTCTCACTCACACCCTTTGTTCTCGCATCTACATTCTATCTCTCCCTCTCCGCTCTCTCCCTTTCTTCTCTCAATTATCTACTCGCATCTCCATTCTATCTCTCCCTCTCCGCTCTCTCCCTCTCTTCTCTCAATTATCTGCTCAGACTGCTTTCGTTCTCTTCTCTTGACTCTCCCTCTCTTCTTTGATCCCAAACTTTCTCTCGTATCCCTCTCTCAACCCTCTTGTTCGTCGCCGTCGATCGACCTCCACACGACGTCATTGTCTTCCACGCGACGCTCGTCTCTCCCTCTCAGCCCCTTCTATGCGACCTCCACGCAACGCGTCGGTTCTCACTCAGACTTTCTCTTCTTGCATCTCCATTCTATAGTCTCCTCCTCTACGACTAGAATTGATGCCCATCTCTCTCTGCTTCTCCTTCTCATTTCACAGTTGCACTGATCAGTCGCCAGCATCGCCTCTTGGTCTTGGTTCTCATACTATCTCAATATGCTTCTTATAATTTGATGGTTTTTACTTTTTTCCTCTTTTGATATCTGTTAATGTGACGTTTGTCTAAATGAGTTGTGTAATTAATTTGTGTATTTGTTTAGGAGTGATACGATATTTAAACATAAGAAAATTGATGCACTTTCAAGAAGAAAGTTTTCGACAAAAATGAAAATTGTAAAGCGAATATATTTTATTTGATTGAATTGTGTGAAGCTCTAAAACCTTGTGTGAATTGTGTGAAGCTCTAAAAACTTATGTGAATTGTGTGACTAGTAAAATTGTAAAACTTGTGTTAATTGAAACTCTAACTTTCCTAACTTGTCGGACTATGAATTGCGTGAAGCTCTAAATAAAACTATATGACTTTTATGGATTTCAATTTCTGAAAGATCCCCCAATAATTTGTACAAGATCTGCCACAACAAACTGTAACACTACACAGAACCATCTCCCATCACTCGTTCATACTTGACTCGTGCAAACCCACTCGTTTTGATAAAAACATTCGCAGATTTGGTCGTGTTTGGTCGGTCGGATTTACTCTTAATAGCATTGAGACAAATCAAGTCAACTCAAAACACAAAAGATAAATAATTGAGAAAAGTGAATTGTTAGACAAAAAGACATATCGTAGGTCATTAACTTTTTTTTCTCTCATTATTTTTTCTGTGCAAAAAATAATAGATTTTCTTCATTTTTTTCTCGACTAAATTTCTATATGATATTTGCTCAAACCAGACAAAGTGTAAGGGACATTAATGGTTTATATGATAGTTTCATTGCCAGATATATATCGACCTTTTCCAACATTATCTTCAAATATATATCAACAACGTTAATGTTATTTGTTTCTGGGAAGTTTATATCAACCACATTGTACAAAAGTTTTTCTAAATTAAGAAAGTTTCTTTTGTTTCTTGTCCTGCCATTCTTTGATATTAGCATCTATCCTTGCCTTCACCTTTGTCTCAAATCCAGGATATGGTTCATATCCAATGGATGATTGGAGAATCTACAAAACCAAATAATATAGTCAACCTTTTTCAATTTTGATAAAAACCATCTGAAACAACAGTGTGACAAACAATTACCTCAAGAACCACAAAGAAAGGAGCCATTAGAAAAGCTTGAGCAAGATTGTCCAATAGAGCTGGTGCACGTTTCTGACAATAAATGGAAGGACTGTAAGAATCTATGCAACATTCTTGTCAATAATAATGGATTGTAAAAATCTATGCAACATTTTTGTCAGTAATGGAATTTTTGTCGGTGATGGAATAGTAATTCACTTCAAATACACCATGACCGATAAATTGATCTGATGGAACAGTAATTTACCTCAAATACACCATGACCAATAAATTGACCGGTCCAACAAAACACCTGAGCCGCCAACACTATCTGAAGAGTTACAGTTATTAATAACATAATTTAATAAATATATTATTCTTTTTCTTTTATTTATACATTTTTCTTAATCATACATTTTTCTTAATCAGCCCATTATTCACCATGGGGAGTAAGTTACGATAATTCTATACAAAAATACCATAAAATGATGCCTCGTTTCAATTCATATGGTTGTTTTCCCAATTTTCTCTCCAAAAATAAAAAGTAAAGAACATAAACTTTAAAGAAAGATATGCTTGAATGTGTCAAAGACTATAACAGTGTTACGGGGTGTTGAACCAAATGAACAAGTTATAAATTCCACCCACTCTACTATTCAAGAAAGACAGATGTTTTTATCATCACTACTCAACATTAGGAAGAGAAAAAAAAAGAAAGCAAAGTATAAGTGAACTAAATTTGATTTTTGGGACTAAACAGTAGCAACTATGATGAACTATAGAAGCATTGACATAAACACCATCCTAATACAGTTAGTTAAACACCAATATCTAATATCTAGAGGAGTCATTACCTTTAAAATACATACTCTTATAAAAAAATGAGAGTCAAATTTCTCTTTATGAGAATGAGAGTAGAATAACAAGTAAAATAAGAACATGATTAAGGGTGAACCGACATAAGTCGACAAATCTTCTGCATTAAACATGGAAGCATCTCATAATAGAAATTTAAATAGTGGTTCATTATATGGTGGAGAATTAGCTTCTTCCACCAAATCAGATCGAATAGTTTAAAAGACCTCGAGTTCGAATCTTAAGTGCAACAACACTTTATTGATCTCCTAGAGAACTTAGAATTACAAGAACTCTTTCTCAAAGAACCCGAAGTTAAAAAATGGCAAAGGCAATAAATGTAATAATCTAGACAACTAACAACTCCAATTCCGCAAATTAAAGTAAATTTTTGTATACATCTAACTCCATCATAAAAGTAAATTTATAGATAAAAAATAAATACTCTAAAAAAGTCAAAAAGTATATTCTGATTCATTAACACCCTACACAAGCAAAATTCGTACAAAGGAAAATAACATTCAGAAATTGATAAAAATAAAAAATAAAAAAACTGCTACAAAACTCCAATAGTTGAAACCAGTTACAAAAATGATTTACTAACTCTCGTACTTTATTGTAAGTATATGCTTTGTACATGAACTTCTTAGCGTTTGGGATAAAAAGTATAAACATGACCCACAAAATTAACATTAAAAACTTGTAGGGTAGAGTGAAAAAGAAACAAATCGAAAGTCTCCGAAAAGAGCCAAATTAGTTTCACATCAAAAAATCACGTTAGTCTCTAATTAATTGAAACTAATGAACAGTAAAACTCTAATTGTGTATTTTGTTTTCACAAGTACATGAATTAAAATGAAATAAATGAATAAAAGTACCTTCCAAGCGAGGTCAAAGCCGAGGGAATTGGCGACGAAACTAGAAGAAACCCACGAGAGAAAAGTGAGGAAAGCGACGAAGGAACCAGCTTTCACATCCAAAGCAGCATAGAAGAGAGCATAGAAAACGGTCAAGAAGAAACCAAGGTTGAAAATTAAAACAGGATGGAGAAGATTAAGGAGTGTTTGGGAAGGAGAAAAGAGGGGTGGGGTGAAATAGAGGATAATGAGGGCGGTAAAAAGGATGGGCCAAACAAAGAGGATGTGGATTGCAACGTTTATTGGGTTGCTGTGATACGCGCCGTAGAACGCGAAGTGCTTTTCCAGATCTAATAGACCCATTCTTGATTCTTTGCTCACGCGAAAATGGTTTTCAGTTTTGCAATTGTGGCTATATGAATGTATTTATTGATTCAAAATGTTTGCGTGGAATTCAATACTTCTTTTTGATAATATTAAAAAATCTAATATTAAAATAAAAAAATAATTTATTTATCAAAATTTTAATTATTAATAAATTTTTTATTATTATCGATAGAAAATATAATAATATTTTAAAAATTATGTATATAGTAATTATTAAAAAGTAGTATAAATAAAAATAATTAAAACTATATTAAGAATGTTTTTTATTATTGTATTCTTTTTTAGGCTAAATATCACCGGTATTCCCTTAACTTAATTTCGGTTAACATTTAGTCTTTATCTTTTTTTTTTCCTGATTTGTTACTTTATGTTTTTAAATAATTTCAGCGTTACCATTTAAGTGGGATTCGATTAAGAAAAAGTTAAAAAATCGCTCCTAGATCATTGCATATGTTCATCAAACCTATAAGAACGATTGTCACTGATCTGAAATGATGTCTATAGAGTATAAATACCACATAACTTCAGTTTTAACGAATCAATCATACTACTAAACTTTGAACATTTTTCTGAAATATTTCCAAAACATAAAGGGTAACTTTTTCTGAAAACGGAGAAGGGATTTTTTAACTTTTTCTTAATGGAACCTCACTTAAATGGTAACGTTGAAATTATTTAAAAACATAAAGGACCAAATCGAAAAGAAAAAAAAAAGTTAAATGGACCACGGGTGGTATTTAGCCTCTTTTTTTAAAAAATTTAATCAATATACTCTATATTGAAATTTATATATCAAAATGTCTTAGTTTTTTGGATCTTCAGGAGGTCGTATCCCCGCCCTACAAATACATTAAGGACCGTCTGCTGCAAAGTAAGACATTTTGGTATATATTTTTTAATGTCGGTATAATGGGTAGTTTTTAAAAAAAAAAAGTATATATATATATATATATATATATATATATATATATATATATATATATAAACTATTAAGAATGATATAATATATTTATTTTACAACAATTTTTTATTTCTTAAAGTATTTAGAGATGGAACGAGTATTACTATCGTTTCATTGTTGGTTGCGTTACGTCTTAGAAATCGCGTTTTGACCTTTCTCAGAACGGGAATGGGATTGGGCGATGATGTCAGAGCTGACTTGTGCCATTTCATAATAATGTTTTACATAACCGTAACCATACATAAGAATATTTTTTTAAAAAAATAGTTAATTAAAATATAAACAAAATGAGAAATATTATTTCTTTTAAGAAACAGCTGTATTACATAATTGTTTATTCTAGGAAATAGTTGTTTTGTCATCATTGATTTGACTTCTTTGAATTAATAGTGTGAACAGAATTACAAAGTATCTACGTCTGCCAACTTACACGGGTAGATCAAAAAAGCCTCATTTCAACGTTCTATAGACAAATTATGGAAAAAAACTTAAAGGTTGGAAAGAAGTACTTCTGTATAGTGCTGGAAGGAGCACACGCGTCAAAGCTATAGCATAAGCAATAGCTACCTATTACATGAGTTATTTTATGCTTCCTAAGGGCATCATTGACAAGCTAAATAGTTTAATAAGAAGATTCTGGTGGGGCAGCAAGGATGGAGCTAGAAAAATCCACTAGAAAGATTGAAACTCTATTTGCAATAGCAAAAGAGAAGGAGGGTTGAGGTTCAGACATATTAGCTCTTTTAACAAAGCTCTATTTGCTAAACAAGGCTGGAAATTTATGATTAACCCTGATATGCTACTTTGTAAATGCCTCAAGGCTAAATACTACCCAGATTGCTCATTTATTGATGCGTAGATTCGGAACTGGCCTAGCTATACTTAGAGAAGCCTTCACCAGGCTGCTAGTGTGTTATGAAAACGAGGTTGTTGGGGCATTGGCAATGGGAAAAATATAAACATATGGAAGGACAATTGGAACATTGGGCAAAAAGGCATGAAAATTATTAGTAAAAAGTCTAACAACTCTACTATTGAAAAACTTGGTGATCTTTTTCAATCAGACACCAAATGCTGGAACGGGAAAATGGTTTAGAACACTTTTGACAATTATGAAGCAGATCAGATTCATAGACTTTATATCCCCTATTGGAATACAACTGATGTATTGTACAGGCCACATGATAAAAATGGCTACTATACTATGCGATCAGGTTACTACAAAATTGAAGAATGGAAAAGAGCAACCAACCCTAACACTTTAGACAACTCTATATTTAATTATCTTTAGAACAAGCTTTGGTTAATCAACACCCCGCCCCCAAAATATAACCTACTACTTTGGAGGGTTTGTCAGAACTCTCTCGCTACAAGAGACAATCTGAAAAATAGAGGAATTAGATGCAATTTGCTATGTCCTAATTATAATGAGAAAGTGGAAATCCTTGACCATATTTCAAGGATTGCAAATGGTCGAAACAAATATGGTTTGGTTCCCCCCAGTATCTCTTTGGAGAGTCAAACAATGGGTTTCATCTTATTCTAAATGCCCCATCAGAGACTACTAAAATTACTTCCACTATTATATATATACGGTATATGGAACACGAGAAATAAGTTGTGTTTTGAAGATATTAACTTAGCTTGCAGTGAGGCAGTGCAGAAGGCGATGAAATGTCTTAGGGAGTATCAATAAGAGAAGAAGAATATATATGTTGATGCAAGCATGGGGACCACCCCCTTCAAACCGTGTGAATAATGTTGATGCAGGTTCTAAAGATGAAAGTTGGGGAATCGGGTATGTGATTCGTGATTCAAATGGGGATATTCTTGCTGATGCCACTTGGAAAGAGATGTGATATGATACTCAAGCCCATTGAGGCAGAGAGCTTGGTTGTGATCTTAGGGTTACGATTTGCAGCAAACATGTGTTTGTTAGTACAAAATTAGTGTTAGCTAAGATCTTCTAATTGATGTTTAGATGATAATAAAAATAAGCAAATAAATAATAATTATCCTCTAACTATATTTGTTAAGTGTGTTGGTTAAGTTAAGTGTGTTAGTTAAGTTAGAAGGCAAATATTTATATTAATTACTATCTATTTTATGGTAGCATAAATTAAAAGTGAATTAGAGATAATAATCTAAATGTTTCTAAACACAAAGAATATTATCACCTAATAAACAAGTAACTTTGTTTACTAATAGAGCAAATCCTAATATAGCAATAGGAAGTATTGTGATATGCAGTCCGAGTCAAACCATTAAAGGCAAAAGGGATACAAGTCATTATTCAGGTATAAGCCAAATTCTTTAATGAACAAAGAAAAGAAAATCTTCAAAACGTGAGCATGGTGACAATGAAGAAACTACTACAGCTGTGTCAGACACTCATGAACATGATCTCAAACACGCCTTCGGTGAATCTGTTAATACAAACAACGATCTAGATGTTCTGCCTCTGATAAGTATGTCAAGCTAAATGATTGTCCGCCTCTAATAAGTGTGTTGAGAAAAATGATCGTATGCCTCTGATAACTGTGACAAACATTGTATCGTTTGACTTTGATTGAAAATCAACACTCTAGATAATCAATGCTCTGATGGAAAGTAAATTCTCTGAAGAAGACAAATCTGTTTATCCTCTGGTCAACATCTTGAATCTGTTAATTGTCTAAAACTCTTTGTGACATCCTCTAAGATCTGCCCTTTTAAATTGAAAATGCGTTGAATAAATCATGAGGATATATATGGATAAATCTTAAAGATTGATCTAAGTTAAATGGTGACTAAAGATCTCCAACGGTAACATTCTCAATGGACACTTCTTCTCTCTATTTAAGAAGAACTCGTTCAGTCAATCGAGTGTGGGAGAGAGTATGAAAAAAGGCAATGTGTTATAGAAAGAATTCTAAAAAAGCCAAGCACACATCAATAGAAAAGTATGAACGAAAAATCCTCTTAGTAGAGAGTTTCATAGACTTGAACTAATATAAGACTTGATATGTAACATCCTCTCAATAAGAGTTAGAATCCCAAAAATAGAATTTGTGTCAATTCTAACACAAATTAGAACTGATGTAAATTAGCCCGATAGTGGCAACAACTATATCACCCCTAACAAGTAGTTGAAGAGGGGCAACAACACTTATGAACCTCAACGGCATGCTGCAACAATGTTGAAGAAGGGTTGTAACAGTGATAGCCTGGTGAGACTAGAGAAGAATACTCAAAGCCTAAAGAGGTAAAGTACACAATACTTTTATGTTATTGTTGAAATAGTGGTTTAAGTCAACAATTGTATTGAGGAAAAATCTCTCTGTAAGGGGAGTACTAGTTGTTTATTGTTGTGAACTAGTATAGAAAGAATTGTGTTCCCGCTATCTCTCTATTTCTCTTATCTAAGTTTTCTATGATTCAACCTCTTTGTCTTTAAACATGTTTTAATCGTAAGTTGAATGATTTGATAAAGAACATACTTTTTGGTTAAGCTTTTGAAGTATCTTTCAGAAATAGGAAAAACACAATTCAAGCTCCCTTTTCCTTGTGTTTTCCAGCACCTTCAATGTTTACGTGATGTGATTTTAAAAACAGATTACGAACATGAGATTTTAGGGATTCAATATCAATTTGAGTACATGGCGTAATGTTGCAGATTCTCCAGGCTCCGGGCTATTTGGGCCTTGATTAATGATTTAAGATATATTTCATTCTCTCGTATTTAAAGAATGACCAATTATGTAGCCTATCCTCTTGCACAGTCTGATTTTTTCTTTTAATGAAGGGGTTGTAGAACAAGAAACACAAGAAAGGGGGATTTGAATTATGTTTTATTTAACAAAAAACATTTCTAAAAAGACTAAACCAAAGTAATTAAAACAGAGCGGATAAACAAAATAGCAGAACTAATTTATCATGGCTCACCACTGACACGACAGCTACGTATTGTAAGATCCGTAATTTATTTATAACAAGAATTAAGGCTTACTATCTAATTATGTCTTCTGTTGTTTATTATTTTGTATGTTTACCGTTTTCTTTATCTGTTGTTTGTAAAGTTGTTGTAGTGTGTCTGGCTTGAAAATTAATCTATGAAAAAACATTCGAATGTTTCCTTGATGTTAAATGACTATGTGAATGTCTTAGCATTGTTGAAATTTCAAAAATAATTCTCTACTGATTTTTTTTTTTTTGAAAATAAGCAAGATATACCAGTTGTTTAAATTTTGACAGACTCCGAATGACACCAAAATTTAATCGGAGTTTAATATATCGACTATAATGAGAATTTGATATCATTATATTTTTCTAAGCTAGGGAACAAATATTTCATCAGATAAAAATTTATTTCTCAAATTTTTAAAAGTTTTAATTTGTAGATTTATTATAAAAAAAATCAATTACCGAGAAACTTATCCATGAGCAAAATGCGATTCGTTTAAGAAAGAACTTAGAGACTGAACGAGATTGATGTGACTTAAAGTCACAAAATATCTAGACATTTTTCTATGATATTAATATTTTATTGAGGGGTTAGTGAAAATATCTAGATATTTTTTTACTATGTAGTAAAACTTTGTAAGGACCAAAATGAGTCACCTCACTATCACTTTTTGTGTGTGGACTAGAATGACTTATGTAAGAAGGATTAGATGGGAAGTGATGGATTAGTAAAATGTTTTCAAAATATTTTCGGATACACGGTTAAAATTATTTGTCGGAGAATAGTTTAATCGAATTACAAAGGATTATTATCGACAAATATTTTAAGACGTCGCACATTACTGTTAAATTTATCTGTATTTTAGATGCAATAGAAGGTCGCGTCTTGAGGATGCGACCATGTATTGATTTTAAATTATTTTTTTCCTCATTTTAGCAATTGGAAAATTGTTTATTAAATAAATTAAAAATAATTATAATATATAAAAAAACAAAATATTATCAGTAAAATAAAATACATTAAATTGAAGAAAGAAAATGCGGTTGACTGGATGTGCCTAAACAAATAACGTGTTATATTATTTTAATAACTCCCTCCTATTTTGTAGATAAATTTAAATTATTTTAACAACTGTCTCATGTTTTGCAGATAAATTAGTAACTTAATTATATTTTGTTCACAACTTCCTCCTATTTCTTTTTTTTTTCCAGATTTAATAAATAAAAATAATAATAATAATAATAATAATAATAATAAAAATAATTATGAAGTAAATTATATTATAAATTTCAAAGTAAATACATTAAAATGGAAGAAAAAAATACATCAAATTTGAGTAGATGTGCCTGCAGCGTTTGGACAATGTTTTCTAGTATGGATAACGTGTCACTCCTATTTTGCAGATATTAGCAACTTAATTCTATTTTGTTAAAGACTTCCTCCTATTTTTTCTCCGGATCAAATAAATAAAAGATAATAATAATAATAATAAGTAAATTATATTAATAAAATAAAATACATTAAATTGAAGAAACAAAATACATTAAATTAAAGAAAAAAAATACCACAAATTGAAAAAAAGAAATACATCAAATTTAAAACAATGATTTCCATCTAAATGTCCTCCAGTTCCACATCTAGGCGGTCGTCGAACTCGTCTAGCCCTTTGAACGAATTGAGGTTTCTCTGGTAGATCCTCATTTTGATCATTATCCTCATCATAATATGTATGTGGATTATAACCACTATCACATGCTTCCGTAGAATTTTGAGTTTCGGGGTTATACATGGACTCAAAAACAGCATAAGCCGACTCAGAAGTTGTGCAATGAGTTCCAAACAAATTATAGAAAATTCCGCTCTCTGTCGGATGAACGAGGGTTGGTATTGTTGGCACTAAGTCGGTATATCTGCAGATTCATGTAGATGTGGTGGTGGTGACGGACCATAATATGGAACTTCTGTAGGGGTATGTGGGTGAGGTGATGATAAAACGGTGTTTGGTGCACGGTTTTTTGTTGTGGGGTTGATTGAGGGGTTGAGTGCACATGAGGATATGATGAAGGTTGCAAACGTGGATCACGCAGATATTGTTCCACAGATATATATAATTTAGTGTGATGTCTAAACCAATTCATATATTCTTTACTGTGGCGTAAAACACGTTCTACGAATTGACTTGCAATACATAAATCTCACGTTCATTCCAATGTTTAATCTCATCTTTCCAAACTCATTTCCAATTATCATCAATGTCACGCCTCATGTCGACCTCATGGTATATTGTCATATCCTCTGGTGGTTGCGAAATTTGTTGATGGAAGTCGAACTGAAGTGTGACTCTATCTGTATGATGTTTTTCGACAATATGATAATAGTACAGATAGGTACATGCAGTCCATGTGCTTATCTCTTGTTCGGAAACCTCGTGTTGGAACCCGAGGTATGATCTCCAACGAAACTGATATGTTAAAAATAGGCTAAAGTAAATATTAAGAGATATAAAAAAAACTATAATTAAAAAAGTGCAACTAAATGTGAATGAATATATTACTTTCTGAACCATCATGTGATTGATTGTTCGGTATCCTTCTATGTCATTATGAGGAACTCTACTGAAATTTAGACCACCATAATTAAATATATCTAATATATCAAAAATAAAAATAAAAAATATAATAAAATAAAATTAGTAATATGGTAAGTAGTTAGTTTTAGAAAAAGAAATATATATATATATATATATATAAAATTTATTTGCAATAGTTACCTTTGTGCAAGTGGAAATATCCATGCACCAGGTGATTCTGGAGCGACACAAGTCAATCGATACCATGCCCAGTTTTGCAACAACAATGCACATCCTCCTATAGACATTACACTAGGTTTCTTAGCAAGACATAATTCTTTATAAAGTGTTGCTAAAACTGCCGAACCCCAACTATATTGGGATGCTTTACTTAAATCCCCCAAGAGTGAAAGATATTTTAACTGTACACGATTGTTGGATTTGTTCGGCATCAAAAACCCTCCAATCATACATCTCTAAGTATTCTTGACAAACATCTCTAATGTTCACAAAATTCAAACCGCCAATAGAAAAATCAGAAACATTTAATCCTAAAAGGTAGTATATGTCTTCTAAAGTTATTGTGCACTCACCTATTGGGAGATGAAAAGTATGAGTTTCTGGTCTCCATTTTTCAACCATAGCAGTAATCAGGCCAACATCTATTTTATAGTTTCCAAGTTTGATCACTTCACCATATATGACCTTTTGCAAATACGGTAATATGGCTTCATTTTGTTTTTTATTAACATGACCATGACATTTCAGTTTGTCCTTTGAGAGTATCTGAAATTAATAATATATAAAATACTAAATATATATGACACTAATATATCTGAAAATAATATATGTGACACTAATATAAAATACTTACAAATGCGTTAATGTATTGAATTTCAGCTCCGTGATTCATAGATAACTCCATCAGTTAAACAGAAATTTTGATTGAGAACGTTGAAGAAATTTTCAGCTATGTGATTTAAGAAATTTAGATTGAGAACATTGAAGAAAGTTTGATTGAAAACGTTGGATTGATGTGCTTATAAAGGGGTCACTTCCCCAGCCTACGATGCATTAAGGAAATCGCATCCCCAGGTAGCGAACCATTAAGAAAGTCGCATCTCCAGGCAGCGAACCCTTAGGATCGTCGCGTCCCCAGGAAGCAAACCGGTAAGGGGGTCGCATCCTCGGGTAGCGATCAATGCCTTCTTTAATCCGGGCCGTTGAATTCATTTTCTCGATGGTTGTGGATGGTGGAGCAGTATGAATCCTTGTTATTTTCCTTAGACCAATCAAATTGGTCTATTAAATATTTAATCTTGACCTTCCAATTTAATTTATCAACGGTTGTGGATGGTGCAGTACAAAAGTATGAATCCTTGTTATTTTCTTTGGACCAATCAAATTGGTCTATTAAATATTTAACCTTGACCTTCCAATTTAATTTATCAACGATTGTGGATGGTGCAGTGCAAAAGTATGAATCCTTGTTATTTTCTTTGGACTAATCAAATTGGTCTATTAAATATTTAATCTTGACCTTACTTGTATAAATAGAAAACTAAATCACACTATCTCACCACACCTTCTATCTCATCCTACCTTCTAAATTTTCATACTTAATGAATTACTTAATCATGGCGGCTCAACAAGTCATTTGTATTGTTTATTACAATGGCTCAATTCTCGACGGAGTTGAAGGTAAGACATTTGCAAGTGATTATAAAAAGGCGTTCAAAGTACATTATGGAAGCAACCTTGCTCGTCTAAAGAATGTCATTAAAAAAAGTTACAACTCGACGAAAAAGTCACGATAACTAATATAGTTTATCGATACCTTGTCTTCTTTGGAGAAAATACAACAAGGTTTGAATTGATGAAGGTTTGCGATGACGAAGATGTTCAACTGATGTTTGATGTTTATGCACAGTGATCACAACTCAGCACCATCGAGTTATATGTTACATTTGAGGATGGTCCTACATCACCAAACATTGATCAACCATCAACCTCAAACATGCCTAATCCTGACTACATCCCATTTTTCGATCAAAGCACCCCTTATCCACCCGACTTATATTCTCCATCACAATAGTATGAACCATACTCTAGACAAATTGAACAAACTCATCCGGAAAGTTTTCAACTTCGTCATGAATCTCTCCCAACATGTCCACAATGTGATCTTCCGCTTAGTGTCTTATATAATATCAACGAGGAAGAATTAGGCAACTATAGTGAAAAGGATGAAACATACTTTGATGAATCATCTGGTGATTCTGACGACGACATTGATGTTGACGAAGATATGGAACCAGAAGATCAACCTATCCTACCTGTATTCGATCCACCATTTCACTTGAAGAACATCAATTTAGATACTGCAGAGCAATCAAGTGAATTTGATCACATGTTCATTAACGAAGTCCCATCAGTAGATTGAACTCTTGAAGTTGGAATGAAGTTTCAAAACAAGGATGAATGCGTACATGCAGTCAAATGTTACCATTTAAAACAATCATTGGATTTTGTGGTACAAAAATCAGATTTAGAAAGGTATGTTATTAATTGTTCAAGTCCAAATTGTTTGTTTCAATGCAAAGCTTCAAAACGCAAAAAGAGGGAGTTGTGTGTGATTGGTAAATTGAATGTGCCTCATACATGCACAAATTTTGCATTGTAACAAGATCATACGAAGCTCGATTCTAACATGATATGTACAAGCGTAATGCAAGTTCTGAAAGTGGACCCTTCAATCAAAGTGAAGATCATTATTGCTCAGATTCAGGCTTTGCACAACTACACAATAAGTTATAGAAAGGCGTGGATGGGAAAAAATAAAGCGATCGAACAAATTTATGGCAATTGGGAAGAGTCTTACAATCAACTCCGACAATGGTTGTTGATTATGCAAACGTTTGCTCCAAGAACCAAAATTGAAATGGAAACGATCCTAGTTTATCATGAGAATAGTTTGATAAGTGGGAAAAGGATCTTTCATAGACTATTTTGGGCTTTCGTTCCGTGCATATCTGCATTTAAATTATGCAAACCAACTGTACAAGTTGATGGGACTTGGTTGTACGGCAAGTACAAGGGGACTCTATTGGTAGCAGTTGCACAGGATGGGAACGATAATGTAATTCCTATTGCTTATGCTCTTGTAGAAGGTGAGACAAGAGAGGGTTGGAGTTTCTTTTTGAGAAATTTGAGAAAATACGTCACTCCACAAGCCAACAGTTGTTTGATTTCAGATAGACACGAATCCATTAAGAGTGCTTATAATAATCAGAATAATGGATGGCAAGATACTTCGTCAAAGCATGTGTTCTGCGTCCGACATATTTCACAAAATTTCGCAAGGGAATTCAAGGATAATGCATTGAAGAAAAAAGTTATTTCTATGGGTAATAATTTCATTCTTACTTTTTATAATTAGTGTAATTTTTAGTAATTTCATTCATACTTTTTATAACTAGTGTAATAATGCATTGTCTATTGTGTCAATACAGGTTACTCAATTAATGAGCCTACATATCGATACTATCGCAGAGAAATCGGCATAGTAAACCTAGAAGCTTTGAAATGGTTAGACAACATACCGCGAGAAAATTGGATTCAAGCATTTGATGGAGGTATCCGTTGGGGTCAGATGACAACCAACCTTGTTGAGTTGATCAACGGAGTATTAAAAGGCACGCGTAACCTTTCCATCACTGCTTTGGTCCAATCAACTAATTATAAGACAGGGACACTATTTCCAACCATGGAAAAACTACAAGCATCAATTTTAGCTTCTGGTCAGGTATATACATAAAAATGCATAAAAATACATAAATCCAATAGTCATAAAGTCGATAGTTTTGATCGGAGAAATCATACTTTCATGGTCCACGAGACGGTAAATCCAAGAGAAGAGCAGCCAATTAGTCATTTCAATGTAAACCTTCCTAACAAGTGGTGCGATTGTGGGAAATATCAAGCTATACATATGCCTTATTCACATGTGATAGCAGCATGTTCTAGCATCAAATATGATTATTGGAGCCTTATACCTGATGTGTACAAGGTGGAAACAGTACTAAAAGTCTACGATGAAACGTTTAAAACCATACTAAACAAAGGATATTGGCCAGAATATGAAGGTGTTAAGGTGTGTCACAAATCTAATGCGGAGAGTCAAGAAAGGTCGCCCAAAGAGTAAACGCATTAGAACAAAAATGGACACTACAGAAAGAGTACCAAGAAAGTGCGGATTATGTCGAGTCTCTGGTCATACTAGGAAACATTGTCCAAACGTTGTTGGCATATCTACTCATATTTGATGTATTTTTTTCTTCCATTTTATTATTATTATTATAATTTTTATTTTTATTAATTTTTATTTATTAGATCCAGAGAAAAAATAGGAGGAAGTTGTGAACAAAATATAATTAAGTTGCTAATTTATCTGCAAAACATGAGACAGTTGTTAAAATAATTTAAATTTATCTACAAAATAGGAGGGAGTTATTAAAATAATATAACACGTTATTTGTTTATACACGTCTAGTCAACCGCATTTTTTTCTTCAATTTAATGTATTTTATTTTATTAATAATATTTTGTTTTTTTAAATATTATAATTATTTTTAATTTATTAAATAAACAATTTTCTAATTGCTAAAATGAGGAAAAAAAAATTTTAAACCAGTACATGGTCGCATCCCCATGATGCGACCTTCTATTGCATCTAAAATTTTCTTTGTTCACCTCGTCGCATCCTGAATCTGCGGTGATCCATAGGGTTTAAAAAGTAGGATAGTTTAGTATTTTTTTTCTAATGTAGGACAATATAATGTAAAAATTTTTAAAATATATAATTATAAAAAATCCGAAAAAGAACACTACAAAATAATAAAATTTTATAAATAAAAAAAATAGTAGAGTTAAAAATATAAAAAAGTGTGTTAAATTAACTATCTCAAGAAAACAATAAAATACTGAATCTTGGCTGAAAAACGGAAATAGATTTTTGGACAATTGTCGGATATGGGAACCTAAAATCTCTCTCTCACGCAGCCACCGGCACCGCTGCTTCTCCACCTATCTCTCTCGGTTCATGTATGTCTTCCTTCTTCTTACTATTAGTGTTTTTTTCCCTCTAATCATGTAAACTTACACCGTTACACGTTGGTCACAACTAACAATCCATAGGTTAAATCCAATATATTATTATGTTTCCTTCTTTTTATTAAAAACTAAATTCAAAATTATTCGAATTCATTTCTAACACTTCTTTAACTATAAATACATTTTTAACATATTACTATTATTTTCAACATCAGTACTTTACCAAATAAATAAATTAAAGTAATTAAATTTTTTTAAAAAAATATTAATAAAATAACTAAAACTCTCAAATTCACAATAATCACTATAATTATTACTATATATACTTTTAAAATATTTTAATTCCAAGGACATGATTTATAATATATTTACTTCTATAATGAAAATAGAGATTTTAAAATATGTACAATATATTCAAGATAATTATTTATAAAATAAATAAGATTTAAATACATGATTGGTCTATGTACATTACCGCTGTTTTGATATTCGTTCATGTAATATGTTTTTTCTTCAAATTTAACCTTACAAATTCAATTTTATTTTAAAATCATCTTTGTTGTTTATGACTGTTAAAAAAAGTTGAGATGACAAATAGAGAAGGAACAAAAATAAATAAATAAATAAATAAATAAATAAAACACAAACTTACAAGGACGAAAAAAAGAGTGAACTTACAGGGATCAAACATATATGTTTTCATTTGATTTTTGTCCTTGTAAGTTCACTCTTTTTGTTATTTTTGTCTCATCTCTGTTTGTCATCTTAGCTTCTTTTAATAGTCACTAACAACAAAAGCAAATTTAAAATAAAGTTGAACTTACAGGGCTAAATTTGAAAAAAATAAAATTTATCGGGACGAAAATAAAAAATGCACTATTTGTCCTTCTACCCTATGGTGGTTAAACTTTATTGACAAAATTGGACATTTGATGATCTCCAAAAATTAGGGTTCTTGATGAAGTAACAATGTTAATTATAAGGAAGGGGGTTTGAATTATAATTGCTTCTTTTAAAAATTCCTGTTTAAAAACTGAAAGTTTAACTCAAAATTGATCTTGGTTACAAACGAAGAACGTTCTTGGTTAGTGGAAAAACAACAATATCAATTTATCAATATAAAAACTAATTGTAAGACAAATAATGAGTAGAGATTGAGATAGAGAGATCACACAAGCATATATCTTGGTTCACCCAAACACGGGTCCAGTCCTCACAAATGTGAGATTTTCCACTAAGTGCTCAAAGCAAGAACGTTCTTGGTTTTCACACAGTTTTGACAGATCGGTCTTGATCTATTACACAGTTTCTACCTTTCTACCTAGAAAGGATTTCCACAGGTTTACCTTATACTATTTCAGAAAAGATTTTACAAGCTACCTTTTAAATCATAAAAGGATTTCTACACACTACTCAAGCTATGTCAACAATATAGCATTGAGTTACAAAGTAATGATTTTGAGAATGTTAGAATCTGGGTATTGCTCAACTCTTGTTTGAGAAATAGATTCTATATTTTAGAACTCAGTTATCACTGATTCTAAAATCACACGAAGAATGAAACTGCAACTTTAGAATGATTTTCACAAGCTCGAGTATGATTGAATGATTGATGTTTTGCTTGACACTTTGAGTTGTGTTTTGTTCTTCATCGTGAAGCTGTATTTATAGGCTTCAAGAGAGCTTATGACAACTCATTTAACCATTGGAAGTAGGCCAGTTGTCATGAGTAAGTAAATGAATAAGATCAGCCATAAAGCAAGATCGTTCTTGTTGAACCCAGGAATGTTCTATGTGATCCAAGAACGTTCTTGGAATTTTTTTGAGATGAGCTGACTTATAATGTGATCTTGACAATTGTCTAAAATGATTACAAGCTTTGAGTCCTGTGTGCAGGCCTGTTTGAAGGTACGACAACAGTGTCCTTTACAGCCTGTCAATTTGTACTTGCACTTGCTTGTTTTGGAGAATGATCTTGCTTTATGCTTTTTATGAAGCACATTGTTGAGCCTTCGAATTCTGGAATAATTCTTACTCAGATTGATCCTTGTTTATTCTTGATGAAGATATGGAATGAATAAAACTTCCTGGATCTTATCTTTTACATAGAAATTTGATCATTCTTGTTTATGGCAGATGTGGAGAACATTCTTCGTTTTCTAGAAATCTGTCAAGAACGTTCTTCGTTTTACTGATTTTGCTTTCTTGATTTTAATAAGATCTGTTGATTTTAATGTTCTTGATTTCTTGATGTCAAGAATAATACGTTTTACTGTTCTTGATTTCTTGATTTTGCTTTCTTGATTTTAATAAGATCTGATTTTGTTTTAACACACTCAAATACACATGTTAAATACCAAAACACTTAGAATCATAATTAGAAGTCTTAATTAACCTTTTGTTTAATTATAATCAAAACATTAATTTGGGATTTTGTCTCAACACTTGATTCAATTGGTCTGTGTGATATGGAAAATAAAATTTATCGAGACGAAAATTAAAAAAATGTGGTCTTTGTCCTTCTACCCTATGGTGGTTAAGCTTTATTGACAAAATTGGACATTTGATGATCTCCCAAGATTAGGGTTCTTGATTCAGTTGGTTTGAGTGACATGGAGACATCGAAATATTTTCAAATGAGCCCAAAGTAGGTCAAAAAATTCAAAATTAAAAAATTCGATGAGTTATGAACCTCGACTGCTTTGACTTTCTTCATCAGTTTTTTCTTGTTTAGCCGATGCGATTACAACTTATATTTTTTCTTGTAATTTTTCTTTCATAAGTTACCTTATATTTTATTTGACTGTATTGTTCATCACAAGTTGAAAATGTTATTACACACTTCCACCTTGCAGATGCAGTTAGATATAATTGAAGTTAGTGATAAATAGTTATTAGATGGTTAATATTGGATCCCTATTAGTTAAGATTTATTAGCTTTGTTATGAACACTATATAAAGGGTATCATATATTAATTGTAATCAACTTTTCTCATTTAATCAATTCGAAACAATTTAAATTTTCTCTCTTTTTGTTGGACTTTGCATGCTTCTCAACAAATATCAAATTGATGATTCACTCTTTATGTAGCTTTATAGGATAAGACTAATCGAAAGTAAATAATTCATTTTAAAGAATAAATGAAATAATAAACAAATAAAATAATTAAAGTATTAATTATTGATTTTCTCACTTCAATATATTTTAACATATTAAAACAAAATCGTAAATTATTATGTTGGCACATCACATCCTTATATACCATGTAATATTATTCCTCAATCTAGAATTGATTCATTTTTTATTCCTCATTGTACTTATTTTTTTGTCTATATCTCTATATTTAAAAAACTAACAATAAAA
>JBBPBP010009777.1:28447358-28458282 GCA_037974735.1 Cicer chorassanicum | reverse complement strand
ATTGAAGAAAATCTTAAATAAGATTTGATTCAAAATTATAATTGATGAAAATCTTAAATAAGATTTGATTCAAATTTATAATTGAAGAAAATCTTTGACCAAGTTGAAAAGAAAATATGGTCAAGATTTCAAGAATATCTGAAGAATATTTGATCAACATTTAATGAAGATTTGAAGAATATTTGATCTACATTTAATGAATAGTTGAAGAAGATTTGAAGAATATTTGATCAACATTTTAATGAAGATTTGAAGAATATTTGATCAACATTTAATGAAGATTTGAAGAATATTTGATTTGAAGAATTTACAAAGTCAATCTACACAAAATAGGAACACAATCATTATGAAGAATTTACAAAGTCAATCTACACAAAATAAGAACAAAATCAATTTGAAGAATTTACAAACTCAATCTAAACAAGATACAATTCAGAATTAAATAAGGACTAAATTGAAGCCCAAATTTTCACTATAAATAGACACTCAAGGTTGAAGGAGAAAAGCATTGAAAAGCAGAAAAGAGTAACTCAAGCTCAAAGTTCTCAATTCATCTTAGAGTTCAAAGAGAGAAACACTTGTTCAGGTTAGAAATATTTTCTGAGTGTTCTTTTCTTAAAGTGTGAAAGTTATTATTATTATCAGCTTTGTTAGAAGCAACTACTCAAGTTTCAATCTCTTGTATCCAACCCGATAGTGGTTTAGTTCTTTCTTCAATATGGGGTTGTTAGGTTGTTAGGAGAAGACTTGACTTGTAGGGTCAAAGTGGTTAGTTCCTCAAAAGTTTGGGGTTGTCAGGCTGTTTGGGAAGACTGGCTTGGAGGGTCAGGTGCTTTGTAATTCAAGGTTTTTGAATTAGTGGATTAAACCCTTCTGAATGAGGGGACTGGATGTAGCCAAATTAATGGTGAACTAGGATAATTCTACACGTCAAATTGTTTATGCTTTCATTGCTTGCTGCCTCTAAATCCGATTGCTTCTACTCCAAGTAAGTCACCAAAACCAAACTAATTTTTAATTATTTATGAATTATCAGAAAGTTATCAACATTGTGCAAACACAATTCAACCCCCCTTCTCGTGTTCGCACCTTCAATTGGCATCAGAGCTCGGTCTCAAGACTGAGCACTTGACAGTGTTTGAGAAAAGATCCAAGTGTTCAATATGTCTGGATTCAGTGAAGAAGCTGCTGGAGGAAATATCAACAGACCACCTCTGTTTGATGGAGAACGTTTTGAATATTGGAAAGACAGGCTGAGAAGTTTCTATATTTCACAAGATCCTGAACTTTGGTACTTGGTGGAAGATGGTTATATTGCTCCGAAGAATACTGATGGTATTGAAATTCCAAGAAAGGAGATGAATGCTGATCAGAAGAAGATGTACAAGATGCATCATAAGTCGAGAACATTCATGATAAATGCAATCACCTTCAAGGAGTTTGACAAGTGCACCAACAAAGAGACAGCAAAGAGTATTTATGATAGTCTGATTCTAACCTATGAAGGAAGCAAGAAAGTTCAAGAAGCAAAGGCCAACCTCCTAGTGAAAAAGTATGAGTTGTTCAAGATAGAAGAAGATGAAGACATTGAAACAATGTTTTCCAGATTCCAAACTCTGGTCTCAGGATTAAAGGTACTTGAGAAGAGTTATACTATTGCTGATCATGTGAAGAAAATTCTTAGGAGTCTGACAAGCAAGTGGAGACCCAAGATCATTGCCATTCAAGCAGCAAAGGATCTGAATACTCTTAAGCTGGAAGAATTAATCAGCTCTCTCGTATCACATGAAATTGAGCTTGCAGAGGATGAGCCCAAGAAGAAGCAACCAACTGTGGCTTTGAAATCCAAGCATAAGAAAGTTTTGAAGGCAACAGCAGAAATAGAGGATGATGATTCAGATGATCAGAATGAAGACTTAGAGGAAGAGGAATTGGAATTTATATGCAGAAAAGTTCAGAAGCTGTGGCACAACAGAAAGAAGAAATTTCCCCAAAGATATTCCAAGTAATCCAACAAAGGAAATGATGATAAATATGATAAGAAAAGCATAATTTGCTATGGATGCAATGAACCTGGACATATCAAGTCAGAATGTTCAAATATGGAGAAAGAGAAACACCAGAGGAAATATTTCAGGCCCAAGAAGAAGAGTATGATGGCTACATGGGATAATTATGAGGAATCCTCTAACGATGAAGAAGAAGATTTGAGTATTATGGCTCATACCAACTCTACCTCTGGATCTAACACAGATTCTGACTTTGGAAGTGAATCAACAGATGAAGAAACTGAGGTATTTTCTGAATTTACTCGATATGATTTAATTACTGCTATAAATGATTTTTTAAATATTAATCACAAATTGTCTTTAAAACTGAAAACACTTCGGAAAGAAAATACAAATCTAATTGAAAATGTTAATGTTTTAAAGAATCAAAGTACTGAATTTAAAATAGAAAATACAAATATGAAAACTGATATTACTGAACTTAAAATAGAGAATGCAAATCTGAAAACTGATATTACTGAACTTAAGAAAAATAATGCAACTCTGAAAACTGATATTATTGAACTTAAAACAGAAAATGCAAATTTGAAAACTGATATTGCTGAACATAAGGCTGAAAATCTAACTCTGAAAAGTAATTATAGTTCAACATCAATTGAAAATACCATATGTAACTTTGATAAGCATGAAGAAGTATTTCAAGATTTTATTGATAATGGAATGGAAATAAGCAAGTATGCATATATGATTTATGGGGTTAGTAGGAATGGTAAAAGAGGAATAGGATTTCAAGAAAAAGTAATTGAATCTAAGTTTATCCCCTCTGATGATTTATGTACTATTTGCTATAAGAAAGGTCACACTAAAATATCTTGTCCTATGTTAACCACATGGAAAGTCAAGAAATCTTTAAGATCTAACAAATCAGGAACCAACCAAATTTGGGTACCAAAAGATAAAATTGTTTATGTTGCAGATGTTATAAGCAATCAAATTGAAACACCAGTCATGGTGCCTGGTCAATGGATGCTTGCAATATATGAAGGCAAAAAGGTCTATGTTCCAAGACTTAACAAACAGAAGCCAATTGGCTCTGGTGGAAGAAGGATTGGTCAACACAATACCTATCAGAACCAGAACCAAATGATGAACCAGAAATATCAGAGAAATCACACATATCAACAAAATCAAAACTGGCAGATAAATCACACATATCAACAAAACTCGAACGACCAGAAGAATCAGAATTACCATCAGAGAAACCCGATACATTAGCAGAAACAGAAGTGGCAGATTAAAAGTCAGAATCAGGAGACTTCTTTGAACACTCCAATCAAATTCATGAAGACTACAAACCTGGACGGGAATTCAAATCCCTTCATCCAGATTCTCTAATCAGAGAATATGCAAACTCAGAATCTGAAAACTAGAAAAAAAGAACTAAGAGGGTTTTCATAGTGAAACTGAAATTGTTAACATATAGGTGGTAACTTTCTTTAAATTTAATTATTGTTTGATATTATGTTTCCTATGATAGCAAGAAGCTTGATCATAAAAATCAAAGCTAGATAAGTATTTTGCAGGTTCTCAAGAATTTAAGAGGAATCATGCTTGTGATCTAGTACCTAGACCAAAGAAGAACATTATTGGAACGAAGTGGGTTTTCAGAAACCAGTGAAGTGGTCAGAAACAAGGCAAGACTTGTCACAAAAAGGCTACAGTCAGCAAAAGGGCATTGATTACACTGAGACATTTGTTCAAGTGGTCATGTTAGAAGCTATTCGTATTCTACTTTCTTTTACTGCAAATAATAACATTATTTTCAAATGGATGTTAAAAGTGATTTTCTAAATGATTATATAAGTGAAGAAGTTTATGTTAAACAACCCCTAGGTTTTGAAAGTTATAAATTTCCAAATCATGTTTTTAAACTTAGGAAATCTATGTATGACCTAAAACAAGCACCTAGTGCATGGTATGATAGACTTAGTAACTTCTTGCTTAAAAATAAATTTGAAAGAGGACAAATAGATAATACACTTTTTAGAAAATCAATAAGAGATAACATTCTTATTATTCAAATTTATGTTGATGACATTATTTTTTTTAATCTACTAATGGCACTCTTTGTTAAGAATTTTCTAAATTGATGCAACTTGAATTTCAATTGAGTATGATGGGAGAACTTATGTTCTTCTTATGGATACAAATTCAGCAAAGTAAAAAGGGTATATACATTCATCAAACTAAATATACAAAAGAGCTTCGTAGGAAGTTTAAGATGAGTGATTGCAAACCTATGGCTACACCAATGCACCCTACTTGTTCACTTTAAAAAGATGATTCAGGCGAAAAAGTTGACCTAAAACCTATAGAGGAATGATAGGATCCCTACTTTACCTTACCGCTTCCAGACCTGACATCATATTTAATGTGCAAGATTTCAAGTTAACCCTAGTGAATCACATTTAACTGTTGATACCTAAAAGGCACTACCAACCTTACCTTGTTCTACAAGAAATCTCCTAAGTACAAACTTAGTGGGTACTATGATTCTAATTATGTTGGAGATAAACTTGAGAGAAAGAGCACTAGTGGCAAATGCACCTTTCTAGGTGACAACTTAATATCTTGGTCAAGTAAGAGACAAAACAACATTACAATGTCAATAGTATAGGCTGAGTACATTTCAGCAGATGGCTGCAGTTCTCAACTACTTTGGATGAAGCATCAACTTGAACACTACAAAATCCTAGAATCCAACATTCCCATCTATTGTGATAACACTTCTGCCATTTGTCTAGCCAAAAATCCTATCTTACATTCTAGAGCTAAACACATAGAGATCAAACACCACTTCATTAGGCACTTCGTTCAAAAAGGGGGTACTAAACATTCAATTTGTAGACACTGAACAACAATGGGCTGACATATTCACCAAACCACTACCTGAAGATAGGTTTGATTTCATCAAGAAAAACCTAAACCTTACCTTCATACCTGACTGATGTTGTGATCATTTCAAAGTAGTTTAGTTTTACACTAGTTATTATACTTTCTTATATTATGTTACATTTATTTTATTCAAAAAAAAAAAGAGAAAAACGAAAAAAAAAACAAAGAGGCAAAGTTTCACATTCAAGTCTTTTTGTCTGATGACCAAAGGGGGAGAAAGATAATTGACAAAGTGGAGAGAAAATGATACTAAGACTTAGGGGGAGCCCTAAGTTAAGGGGGAGTCAAAGAAATATAAAGAAAAGTTCTTATCAAAAATACAAGTTTTGTCATCATAAAAAATGGGGAGATTGTTGGAACCAAGTTAGTTTTACATTTAGAGTTTTGATGTTAACAAAAGTATTTTATGAGAACAATATATTTGACTTCAAAGAGTATGAAAGAAGATTCATGTTTTTGAAGAAAATCTAAAATAAGATTTGATTCAAATTTATAATTGAAGAAAATCTTTGACCAAGTTGAAAAGAAAATATGGTCAAGATTTGAAGAATATTTGATCAACATTTAATTGAAGATTTGAAGAATATTTGATCAATATTTAATGAAGATTTGAAGAATATTTGATCTACATTTAATGAAGATTTGAAGAAGATTTGAAAAATATTTGATCAACATTTTAATGAAGATTTGAAGAATATTTGATCAACATTTAATGAAGTCTGGGGTTGTCAGGCTGTTTGGGAAGACTGACTTGGAGGGTCAGGTGCTTTGTAATTTAAGGTTTTTGAATTAGTGGATTAAACCCTTCTGAATGAGGGGACTGGATGTAGCCAAATTAGTGGTGAACCAGGATAATTCTACACGTCAAATTATTTATGCTTTCATTGTTTGCTGCCTCTAAATCCGATTGCTTCTACTCCAAGTAAGTCACCAAAACAAAACTAATTTTTAATTATTTATAAATTATCAAAAAGTTATCAACTTTGTGCAAACACAATCCAACCCCCCTTCTCGTTTTCGCACCTTCAACTTATATATTGGATGAAAGATAAATTAGAGGATAGTTTCATTTAACAACAAAATAATCAAAATTAAATAGTCACGCCGTATCATTTCCAACATTATTTCGTGTTCTTGTTGTAAAAATTAGTAATGTGAATTTGTTCATTATAAACACTCTCCAAAAAGGATAAATGAAAATATCTTTGAAGCAAACATGTGGCATAACATCTAGTTAAGAATGAGTTATTCAAAATTAAGTGTAAATGAGACACAAAATATAAAATATAAGTAGTAATAGTTCTTTTAGTTAGTCAAAAAAGAAAAAAGAAATAGTAGTACATTCAAGATAAAAAGTAAAAAAAAAATAAAAATCATATAAAAAGTAATGCTTACAAAATATAGATTCTATTAAAGATAAATCAAAATATCTTTGAAAGAAACACGTGGTATAACACCTCTAATTAATTTAAAATTAGTTATTCACAACTTAAATGAAAATGAGACACAAAATATAAAATATAAGAAATAATAGTTCATTCAATTAGTCAAAAAATAAATAATAGTACATTCAAGATTAAAGTAAAACAAAAAATAAAAGTAATGATCATATAAAAACACGCTTACAAAAATATATATTCTATTTTTTACAAGAAGAAAATATTATATAATTATTGAATGTTTAAAACAAAATAAAATGTATCATATTTTATGATAATGAAAATCAATCATATTCTATAATAAACTTTTCAATTGTTTTCATTTCATTTATTCTTTTGTTAGACGGTCAACTATTCTTATAAACTTATAAATATTAAAAAAAATTCTAATCAAATTGATATATTTATACTCTATAGATATCACATTCAAACTTTAAAAAAAATTTACATTCTATTGTTTTTTACAAATGACATCCGCTCATTGCCGCAGTTATATTCTAGTTCATCTTTATAATAGTGCCAAGAGATATGAGTTTGGGTAAGACAAGAGTGTCCCTTACTTTCGCTTATTGTGTGTGGGGATATATTCTAGTTCTAACTTATTTTTCAGTCACATCTTTTTTTCTAAAAAAAAACACTTTTGAATAAAGGAGATTCCTCTTTTGATGTTCATATATTAAGAGAAATTGTGAATTAATCATGACATGCATTGATTCCTCTATAAATGAACCAAAACATAAAAATGAAATCCCATTTTCCTTTATCATTAGAAAATACAGTACCTCAAGAGTTTTTATACATAGTAAAGATCTTTCCCATCTCTAGCCACTATTTCAACATAGATTTATATGTACATCAATGCAAACTCAACAAACTAAGAGCATAAAAAAAAGACATCTATTCATAGTGTCACATGAAAAGAAAGACAAAATTAGTTCCCTTTTCTTGTGTTAAAACTACCACACTTCACTTCATACCAATTGATGAAAGATGGTCATTGTCTGAAGAGAAGAAGTGACCAACCTCAATTCTCAAACACAAAACAAAAGGGTTGTTCTTATTTAAGAGCTCTCATGAAAATTAAGGGATCTAGCCAAAGCTGCAGGGTTAGCCCTTAACATTGGAGAGGTTTCAGCAACATGTTTTTTTCCATCTTTCTTTGATTGAAATGCCTTAGTCATACCTCCCCCACTCACACATTCATTTTTAATTCCAAGTGTTGCCCATATAGAACTCTTTGCAGCTTCACTTGGATCATCAATTCTCAACGTTTTTGGAACCAAAACACACCCATTTCTTTGTTTTGGTGATTCTTCATTTTGTAAATGGTCTTGTTTAGCTAAGTTGTCGTCGTTATCATCATCCCTCAAGTGCTTCCCGAGTGTTGGAGAATTCGGACTAGAGTTCAGAGACATTGGATTTGTATCGGACGGATGAGAGGGAAACCAAGGAACATTCCAAAAAGCAGCAGGGTAGAATGACATGGGAATTCCTGGAGGACACAAAGCAGGCGGCGAGGGAATCGCCGAACTCCAAGGATAAGGCCAAGGAACACTAGTAATGCATGGAACTTGAGGAATGAAACCATTATTTTTTTGTGGTAATGATTCTTGGGACATGGTTTTGCCACTTTCCTCGATAGAATTTGAAACTGTTTTAGAAGATGCAGTTGAGTTGTGACCATCATTTTGACTCCTACTAAGCGGAATCTTTGTTCCTTCAATGCTATGAAATTCGCTATTTCGAGTGCTGTTAAGACCTTTTTTATCTGCAGGGTTGAAGACATTTTCCATTGAATCACAAATTTGTGGATGATCCAATCCAAAGCTGAGGACTCTGCCATTGGTTTTTAAATTTGAAAGATGATGAGTTCCATTCGGAGCAACAATTCTAGCTGCTTGAAGTGCCTCAGAAATTGTGATGTGTCGATAATGCGAGGAAGAGTTGTTCTTGTTCTTTCTTCTCCCTGCTCCAACTGGAACATTCCTCATGGTTCCTCCTGCAGTCCAGTATCTCTGACACGCCTTGCAGAAATAGCGCGGCTGATTGATGTTGTAGTTGTTGTAGTAACAAAATTTTGTGTCTATGCTGTTGCAGCGTGGACACGAGAGTATTTTGTTGGGCTTTTTAAGTATTTTCTCTTGACTGTTGTGATTAGTTGTTGCATCAGTTTGATCATTCTCTGATATGGAAGTTTCTTCGTCTATTGACAGTCTCTTTGGATTGTGAATATCTTTAGCCAATGTTGTCGCAGAATTGCTGTTCTTGGTCTCTGCGTTATTTGGAGGAGGATCAGTCTCTTTCTTTTTCTCGGTATCTTTTTCTGCTCCATGCTCCTATTTGTTTGGCACAATGTTTTCTCTTAGTATAATTGAGTACCCAAAAATAAACATCCAAGAACATAAATACATCATTCTCATTTTTAACTCATAATTTTATTTTGAAGTATAATTTGATATGGAAACATCCTTACCAGTCAACAAAAAATAGTTATCAAAGAAATTTTAGGTGTGATGTACCCCTTCAATTGTCAATCAATTTAGACTTTTTTGCTTTTTGTCGCATATTAACATCTCATGTTAACTTATGAATTCAAATTAAATTATAACACAAACCATTATGACATCTCATGTTAACTTATGAATTCAAATTAAATTATAAAACAAACCATTATGAATTCAAATTGAATTATAACAGTAACCAGAAGGACATCAAGAAAAAGGTTGAAGAAAGTTAACCTAACTGATATATATATTTTGCCAATTGAAAATTTGTACCTTGTTATATGTTATTAACTTATCCCAGAACACGGTAAATCCAAAAAGCATTTAAAAAAAAATTCGGTAACTCGTATAAGCAAGGTCAATAAATTAGAGTCACCAAAAAGATTATTATAAACATAAAGACTTATTAGAAGTAGAATAATTTACAGTTAATTGGGCAGGACCAGTCAATTTTTTTTAATTTAAAAACAAATACCCTGGTTGCTTAGGTATATTTGAGTGATATTCTTTATTATATGGTTTTAATCAATAATTAACGAAGGAAAAGAAATCACAAAACCAAAAGTAGCTAGTTTATGAAATTTATTCAAAATATTAATCAGTTATGTTTCCAGCACTCTGTTTCGGAAGTAATTAAAAAGATGAACTTCAAAATATTAGAAGAAAAAAAACTGGATAGGTATTTTTTATTCAAAGTTTGGGATGAAAACAAAATGGAAAATTTCCAAAAAATGAAAATATTAAAAAGATTTTCTAAAAGGAGGTAAATTTTGGAACAAGGAAAATCAAAACCATAAATGGATAAAAAAAAGGTTAAACAAAAGACTCATTAGCAACATGGCTTCTTTACCACAAGAGGCATCATGTTGTCGGCCATAGACCATTAGTTTGTTGTACGGTGCAGCTAACGGTCTATAGCGGCTGCACTATACTCTCTATATAAATAACTTTCGGACAACAAAGACCGATGTATTTAATCAATTATACAATAAATTTTAGTACATATAATTGTACGCAACGATACTTTAATTTACCTTGTCTTTCTCTTCATCTTCATTCGTTGATTCATCAAAATCACTTTCTTCTTGTTCTACATCCATTATCGTCGGCGATGCAGTTTGATTGCCGGTGATGGTAAGAGCTTCAGCTTCCCCAGAAAAAGGAATATTCTGGCCGAAAAGCTTAATTGCAGGGTCCTTACTTTCAATCATTTTTTTTTGGATCCAAACAGAGTACTAACAAAACCAAAAAACAAAGAAAGTAAAAACGCGCGAGACGATTAAGGTTTAAGTTGTTTGCAGGTTTAGGTGTTCGTTACTGAAAGATGTTTTAGTGCTTCCGTATTTTTGAGAAATGTTGGGAATGAAAGGAGTGTACGACGAATTGGATTTTGATCCGTTTTAACTAGAGTTGCATGCCACGTCATCATTGGGTTTTGTTTCTTGGCCACAAATTTTTGTGGCTTGTAATAGATTTTTTTTCTACTACTTTTCTAACGTTTTTTCTTTTTGAGGATTCTGTAAGTTGCATAAAACTTTTCGTGCACCCTACTTGTGGCCACGCCACGTCAACTTCATCGGCTTTGTTGTTTATATATATATATATATATATATATATATATATATATAAAACTTCATCAGCTTTTATAACTCTTGGTTGATATTGGTACTAGTATAAGAGATACGTCTTTTCATACAAATTCAACTTAGTAAAAGTTTATAAAATATCAATTTTATTTTTATTCACGGTACTTTGATTAAAGAAATTTCTTTTATCCATATATTTTTTTTATATACTATATGTCTGTTTAACTAGACTAAAAAGCTAATTTATAGTTTATAGTTTATAATTTATAAGACTTTTGATAACCGTCGTTTTACTATGAACTTATAAGTAGCTTTTGAATTTATCATATATACCTTTTCATTTTTTTTATCAATTTTATTTTTATTATTTTATTCAAAATCATTTTTAATCCTTTAAAATTTAATCATTATAATTTCAAATAAACTAACTA
>JBBPBP010009777.1:28419154-28434969 GCA_037974735.1 Cicer chorassanicum | reverse complement strand
TATAAAAAAAAAAAAAAAATTAAATAACTATTGTAAAAGAAATAATATGTTTACAGAAAAGACACATAATTAATTTTAACGCATAGTAGATTATAGATTTATAGTTAAAAAATGTAAAATAATGATATGTAAGAGCCAAAAATGAAACACATTTTTTTTAGTTTGTTATTTTTCTCTATAATTATCTTACATTTTAATACTTAAAAATTAACCGGTAAAAAATATAGTAAAAAAAAACATGTCATTAATTTTAACGTTTAACACTATGAATATCACATCATTGATGCTATTCAAGTGTGAGTTGATCGTTTCCATCATTGATGATTATTTAGATATGAGATTGTATCACATCCTTAATGAAGTCTTCAACACCATGTCATTTGTCAAACCTTTCGTCAAAGGATCTGCAAGATTCTTTTTAGTTCTTACAAACACTATGAATATCACTCATTAAATCCTTTACATAGCTATGTATTAAACCAATATGTATTGAGTTTCTATTAGATACTTGGCTATATGCTTTTGATAGTGTGTATTGACTATCATAATTTATGGATACTAGTGCCATTTACTTTGGCCAAATTGGCATCTCATACAACAAATTTCTTAACCATTCAACTTCTTTACTACCTGCAGCTAGAACAATAAATTATGCAGCCATGGTGGTGTCTGCAATTCAAGTTTGTTTCTTTGAATCCCAAGAAACTGCACGTCCACCAAGGTTGAAGATCCATCCACTTGTGGAAGCATGATCCTCAACATGATTTACCTAAATGGCAACTGTATATCCTTTCAAAACTAAAGGATATCCATTATAGGTTAAACTATAATTAATTATTCCATTCAAATATTTTAATACTTTATTAATAGCATGTCAATGTTCTTTACTTGGATTGCTTGTTTACCAACTTAATCTTCCAACAACATATGTTATATTAGGTCTATTACAAGTCATGACTTACATCAAACATCCGATTACCTTTTATATTCTTGATAGTGTTGACCAATTGCAGCACAGTAGTACGTATTAGGCAAATGGGATTTATCTTTCCTAGGCTCAGGAGCGTAGTAAGAGGTCTTTTTATCATGACACTTTTTCTATTTAATCTCTTCACATTGTATCACATACAATTAATAGACATTTCAATTATCACATACACAAACTTTGATGTTATTCTATCTTTTACTATATTTAATAAGCATCTCAATTTAAAATTTTAATTCTCTTTTCAATATATGATATTTCAAGATATAATACATTGAATGCATTAAATATATATTTCCACAAGCTAACAAAACATGATCATAATTTTTTTTTCTTCATAATCAAATATAAGGTGGGTCCAAAGATGTTAGTCATCTACTCCTTAACAAATAAGGATTTATTTCATTTCTATTAAATAAACCATTTCTTCATAGTTATATTATAACTAATACATGCATCATGAATTCTATTTGCTAGTTCAAGTTTCATATTTAAATATGTTCTATGGTAATCGAAATAAGTATCACAATAGAAAATAAACAATGAATAAAATCATTAAGGTTTTCTTTCAATTTCTTCCATAAACATTTGTCAACTTACAATAATTTTAAAATATATATCCAAATCATTTTTAATATCAAAATAAGCAATAAATTGACGGATATTTTCATACTATCATGCACATAAATTATGAGTTAATCAATTTTAAATTTAAGACTTCTTGCATAAAACAAAAATATCATTAAAGCATGAACTTGATATTTATGACCATTCATATGCACACCCATTTTAAAGTAATACAACATATGAGTAGACATCATAAACCAAACATATTCATGCTTACTAAGATTCACATCTAAATTATTATAGATTGATATACAATAAACTCATGAAGAAAATTAAACAACTTTTAAATTCCAAAAAGTAGTTTTCAGCATGCCAACGAACTCAAATAATTATATTATTTGATATCCACTTCAAAACAGCATTCAAGCATCTAACAAATAGATACATTTATAATGATTGAGTAATTAATTTTTCAAAATTTCTTTCACAATAATCATTCTAAACACTTATATAAAGGAAACGTTGCTTTGTATCACCAAATATTTTATGTAGTGCATTCTTATCTCATGATCCGTACGTGTGTTTGAAAAATTAAACGCGCCTTTTCATTTTTTTTATGTTTCAAACTTTAAATAATACATTATTTAAAAGAATTCAAAACTAATATCTTGGGTTTTGAATTTGCAAATCCAGAGATTAAAACAGTAGATACAGCCACTAGGCGAAATGTGTTTATTCATCACTATTGTCATTAGTTAACCATTAAATCATTGTAGTTTTCCAATTATATGCCTTCTAAACGTATATTTTAAAAAACGTTTGATTCACATAGAAAAGTTTTAATCTTCAAATATAACTATCTTCCATTCTAAAATCATTCAAAAATGCAAACATATAGTATTAAATTTATCCATGTTATAGGAAAACTTAAAAATAACAATCATGCATCAAAATAAATTTAAATGCAAATAACGTGAACTATGTGAATGAAAATTCAAACTTATATCATGTTTGCATATATTTGAAACACATGTATATAATTGTGTACCTTTCACCATGGTTATACATGAGTATTTTTCTTCTACAAAGTTGCAACCTCATAAATAAAATCATAAATCGAACCTAAAGATTGTTGGAACTTTTGTTGGGTGTATGCTGCAAATCTTGAACAAGAAGAAGATGAAATGGATAATAATGAAGGTTGCACAAATAAATTTCAAAGCGTGTGTATCACACTAAGATTTAGGTTCGATTCACCCCCACCAATCTATATATATTGGATGCAAACGGGTTAACCGGCGAATCCCCTTAAGGATACTTTGGAATCCTTGAAGTGAATTGCACATTCTCATCAAGTCTATCGATCAATGATAGTTTACAAAATAAAGTTTCTTCATTTAATCTTGTGCACTAGAGAAAAGAAGAAATGACTCATAAATAATTTTGACAGCATCTTGACTCATGTAACATAAATTTTGTCTTGTTCTTTCTGCCTATAAAGTATCTCTATTTATAGAGATACTCATATCAATTAGTGAAAGAAAACAACTCTTGAAAAAGAGTATAACCTTTGGTAACTTAAAAGATACATCAGTTTGAATTAAACTTAAACATTGCAACCACTTGACCAAGTGATACATTAAGTTATTTGATTTTGCTACATTAAACTTAAGTTATTTTGATACATCAGTTTGAATCGCAATACATCCTCTAAAGACATGAAATCAAAGCACGAAATAAATTTCAGGATTTAACCTTGTATTTCATAAATTTTCAAATTTTTTTTTAAAGAAAAATAAACTCCATTTAAATGATCAAATAATAATAAAACAATTAAATAGACCATAAATTAAGGCTGGCTTTATCCATTTTTGAAATCAACACTAGTGATTTATAAAGTCAAAAACATGTTAATGATACACATAAATATTTTACTATTTTAGAATCAATGGAAAATTACCAAACCAAAACATTTATCCTAACAACCGATCTAATTATTCTACATATGACCAACGGTCAAGAATAATGTAACATCTACAATCTTTAATCTCATCAATGTGCGGAAAAAAAATTATTGATGTTATCTCATATCAACTATAGGTGGTCTCTAACATGACCAATTTAACCGACAAGTTATATGTAAGGCTGAGAGGGTATTGAATTTGGTGATAGCTCCCATAAGCCCCTTTCAAATTATAGTACTGATAAAACGTGTCCTTCTCATGTATTTTAACTAACACATGAAGGACAAATTTGAAACAAATAAAAGATTTAAATTTATGAATTTCTTGTCAGATGAATAAGATGAAAGATTTTATGAGTTATTTTGGCAATGAATTAAAGAAATTGAGTCAAACTCTATTCATGCATGCCTTTGTCAATTTTGTGTTATGTGACAGAGATTTTTGACATACATGAAGTTAAAATTTTTGCTGTGAATTTTGTTGGCAATGATTGATAGGATGAATGTGTTATGTAGAAGTAATAGTATCACTCTGAACAAAAAAGCAGAAGTAAAACACCGAGAAAAAAATACTAAAGATTGTGGGTGAATAGTAAGTTAGTGGGATGGTTAAGTTTTATATATAAAAATAATAAAAATAAATTAATGAGTAACTGAAATAGGTCTCAGAATAAGCTTTAAGCTTGTGAGCAAAACTTGTTTACCAAACACATCTCATTTAATCCAACAAGCGTATAAGCTAGTTTAATAAGCTATAAGCTAGCTTATTGACATTACCAAACAGTGCCTTAGTGTTTAAAGATATAAGAAATATAACACTCAAATTTTAGTTTAATAGAAAAGAGAAACAAAACAAATAACAAAAATGAACTACACATAAACTTCATAATTGAATTTTTCAATTTGAGCAAGAATCCTTTTGAAATGTGAATGCTAAATCAAGAACCTTCTACACTATGCCAACTAAGTAAAATTAATTCTCAGAGTTCGTGTGGTTAATCTTGTTGCTTATAAGCATTCAATGTCTTGAGACTTTATTCAGTCAATCCATTTAATCATTGTCATTCATAAATTTAGAACACATAGGTTTATTTTTTTCAAATGCTGGGGACATTTTTCATTGATTTAATTAGACAACTCAACTTCTTTAATTCATATCATTTTTTAATTTTGATATAATTTCACCTCTGACTTGACTATTAGTGCAAGTAATCTCAAAGCTACTCAGTGAAACACTTTTTATTTGATAACTTTTCACCTTTGACTTGACTATTAGAGCAAGCTACTCAGTAAAATAACACTTCACCTAACCTTTCACCTAACTGCAAGTGTGAGTAATCCTCAAACTAATCACTGAGATGGTAATTTATTTTACTTTTTAATTCTTTAGACTAAGCTATCAATTACTTCGTGTTTTTGTCCCTTAGCACATGAAGTTTTTATTACTCAATTGTCCTATGTTAAGGATTTAGTTTACTTCAAATTAGGCTAAACTGTTTAAATTTTGGTCCATCTCAAAACACTTAAACTTATCCACAACAAGAAATTATTGTGTCAAAACTAAGGAACATTTTTATTCTAGCAAACATAGTTTCAAAGATTTAATCTAGCCTTAACAACATGCACATCATTAGGGATTTCTCAAAAATAAAAAAACAACAAGGTTTATCAATCTTTCAATAAATAAATTAAAAGGAAATAGAAATAAAAGAATAGAAATAATGTGTGTGGGGAGATACATTTAAGAAAAGAATGAAAGAAAGAAGAAAGAAGAAAGAAGAAAGAAGAAAGAAGAAAGAAGAAAGAAGAAATAAAGAGAGGGGGCATGAAAGAAGAGGAAAAAGGAAGAAGAAAGAAAAGAAAGAAGAAAAAGAAGAGAGAAAACACCACCCTCCATTGCATGTTCTACCTCCAAGCTTACTCAAACCATCCCTTTACCATATATTTTTCTTACAACAATATTGAGTACAAATAAAGAGAAGAAGATAGAAAGAAAGAGGATTAAGTTTCACTCTTGAAGAAACAAAATGAAGATCAAAGATGAAAGCCAAGTTAGGGTTATTGTCAATGAATGGGATTAAAGCTCAACCTTAGGAAAAGACACAACTCTGCCACATTTACAAGTTAAGGTAACATAGAAAATCCTCTTAAAACATCTCTTAGGTGTGCTTAGACATCTTCATTGCATGTTGCATGTTTGAGTATTGAGATAATCCTATTTGATTTAATATCATTGATTATTAATAATGCATGTTATGTGTTTGTATTAATTACTATGACTAGTTGTTGTCTTATTGTGATTATTAAGTGTTGTGGTTGAGTTTGTGATGAGATGATAATTGTTTAACATTGGTATTTAATTGGTTTTATGCTGAATTTTGCATGTATTTTACTTATTTGAACATATGAACTTAAGAATATAAAGTTTGAAAAGAAAATAGTACAATATTGTCTATGAACCCGTATAAGTGTACCTTCAGTATTTTGTTCATAACCTTCTTCATTTAATGTTTTGAGTTGATTCTTGTCCCATTAAAAACTACACTTAATTACCTTCGAAATAGACACTTATTTCACTAATTTTTATTGAGAATTGACAGAGACAATTGAGTTACAAGTTGGAAAGCAATATGTTGTTCTGTGTTTGTATCTATATAACTTATTTTATTAAATGGTATTAATTGAATTCCTATTATGCAAAATAAAAATTATAATTACAAGCTAGACATGTTAAACTATCCAAAATTTTATCCTTTATTCAAATCGGACATCGTTTGATATTTTCATTAAATTGCCAAAGTTATAGTGTTTTCTGCAATAAAAAAGAATTATGACTTAGCTGAGTTAAAATGGGTATAACATAAGCAATAGAAATCGATTTTGAGTGAAATTAATTGCACTTGAAAGTTTATTCCTATTAATTTGTTACCATAAATTTTTGTAAGTGTATATTAAATTTACAAATTTTCATGATTTTATGAGGAGGACTATTCTGTTTTATAAGTTGCTCTGCATTAGTTAGCTTAAAATATCTATATCTTGAGCTAGGAAGCTCGTTTTTAAGTGAAACCAGTTGGGTCTTAAAATATCTATATCTTGAACATATAGTAGTTTTATTATTTAAAATTTCAAAATTTTACTATACATAGAAGTTTCTCAATAGTAATGTAAAAATAGCTGATTTGTCACAAAATTATTAGATAGTGTTGTTGACTTTATAATACAATAACTTGAGTTATATAGATCAGACTTGAGTTATATAGATCAGTTTGGCGTGAAACCAATTACGTTTGAAATTTTAAATATAACACTTTTTTTTCTAGAAGTGTGATGCTAATACATGGCGTGTATATATGCTCATATGATTTATAAGTTAAGTGCATATGATTAGATATATACTACATTACTATTATAGTTGTTTATTAATTTATATATATAGGGTTTATTCTATCTAAATGAGGTCTCTATCTATATACGACATGAGCGAAGGGTAAGCGAGGATAAGTGGGACACCACTTACGGACTTAATTATGACCAATTGTAACACCCTAATATTTTCATATATATTATATATGTGTCTTTTTAGTAATTGTCATGATTTATTATTTAATTAATAATTATTTTATGTGTAAATAAATTAAATTAAATTTTATATCCTCAATTTTATCTGAATAATTATAATATTTATTTACATTTAATTGTTTTTGTGTGATAATTACATGGGGATGATTTATGATGTGATTATTTCCTAAATTGACTATTGTGTATTTTTTTTATTTGATTAGTTTCGATAATCATGAAATTAATGTGTTAGATATGTTTGTTTTATTTTGTTATGTGTGAGTGATATTCCTTTCTTGCGTGATTTATTTTAGTTGATGAAAACATTAGTAATTATTTAATTAAATTATAATTCATAGAATTTATATCTTATTAGTTTTCTTTTAGACCAAATAAGTATTCGACCTAGGAGATAGTAAAGTTAGTGAAAATCCTTAGTTTTATATATATATATTATATTTAATTAATTTAGTGCGAAAATAATAACATAATTGTTCCTTTAATGTTTAATTATTTAATGAAATATATTTATATTAATTAATTAATTGTTGGGGTTTTGTTGGTAATTAATTTAAACTCGCAGGAGCATTTTTTTAGAATGAACAATGACCAAGTCAATTTTGGTCAAAATTTAATCATTCACACTACTAACCTTGATAGCTATATTTTATTTTTAATAGCATTTAGTTATAGAACCGTGTGTTTTCTACTATACGTCCACTCAAATGTGTAACAAGCAAAAATAAGTACATGAATGCCAATTAATTCATAACGGTTAGTCATTGAATGATATTATTCCAATTGAATATCTTATTGATGTGTGCAATTAACCTCAATGAGAAGAATTATTCTCTTTCTCTACTCAGTTTCACGTCTCCATATTAGTCTCATACACCTCTTCCTCATAGAATACGATAAAACTTGCAATAGTGCAGAAAGAAGTCCTAATTACCCATACCTCACACGCCATTCCCAACATTATATTTTGTTTATCTCAAATATTTTCTAAGTCACTCAAACAACCACTCACATATTCTCCCTCTTTCTTGTGGAAGTTCTAAGCTTTCGTTCTTTCATATTTATGAGATTTTTCGAGGGCTATATAGTGTTACGTGGAAGGAAAGCGTTCAAGGTAAGGGCTTTTCCCCATGCAAGATTAGGCTAGATATTAAATTAATAGTTTGTAAGATATTGATATGACGTCTTGATGTATTAAAAGAAAAATGTTGATTTTATGTTTGCCTTAAAGAATTTAACTATAATATTTTGTTTTTTATGAGTAATATGTTTGCCTTGATAAACTTAATTATAAAATTTTGATTTTTATTATTATAACATGAGTAATATGCTTGTTGTCATATATTTGATGTAAAGTTGCGATTTTTGTATTGTCTAGGTGTACTTAATTATCAAGTTATGATTTGTATTATGATCTCATGAGTAATATGTTTGTTAGGATGTTTTTAATTTAAAGTTTTGATTTTTGTGCTAATTCATTTTAAAGTTTTGATTTTTATGAACAATATATGAGTCTTTGGGGAATTGATGAAAAGTTATAATTTTTAATTGTGATAACATGATTAAGTTGATTTTTGTGACTGGTTATTTGTGTTTTAAATATTATTATCTTTGTGGTTGCCTAAGTGGCTGGTGATTTATGGTTTGAATAGTTCTCTCTTTGTGGTTGCCTAAGTGGCTGGTTATTCGTGTTATGACATTTTCTTTGTGGTTGCCTAAGTGGCTAGTGATTTGTAAATTTCGAGCATCATTATCATTTCATGACATATCATATGCATCTTTGTGGACGCCTGTGTGGCTGGTTTAATTTTCCCCATTGGTAAGGGTGACTTTTGTGTGGACGCCTGTGTGGCTGGTTATATCCGGATCATATACATTTAAGAGCATGCATATCTTGCATACATTTTATTATTTTTATTTTGATCGAATTATTTGCTCTGCAGTGAGTTGCTATTTGATTTATTTAGATGCATTTTATGACTTTTAATACATCTTGGTGAATTATTAAAGAATCAATTTATTTAAATATTTTATTACGAAAAGATTTTATATTTATATTTTATGGCTTTTAATTTATTATTTGGTTTAATTTTTGTTGTGGGATGAACTGACCCCTTACACCAACATTTAGGTACTAAATATCTCAAAGAGTTGCATGATTGATGTTTGTTTGGTGCAGCGCGTGGGAAAATGGGACTTTTACTTAAAAATAATGTTTTGTATTAATAAATTTTTGTGGTACATTGTAAAGTCATTTACTCTTCATCATTAACTTTAAATAGAAATTTGGAAGTGAGTTTCCATTCGCTAGTAAATAATTGAATCGTCATTAATTTCAGTTAATCTATTTTCTTTTGAATTTCACCTCAAGAGAATCTATTTTATTTTGGAGCGTAAATGAATATCGATCTAATAACTGAAAGATTAACTTTGCAAATAAATAAATAAATAATATTTTAGTAAATTGCATTACATTCTTAAAAAAAAAATATCAAGCATTTTTAGACACACCTTCAATTTATTACATAATGAACTACTCCTGAGAAAAAAAAAATTATTGTCGTTTTTATAAGAAAACAATATTTTTAAGTAATCTTAGGATAAAAAAATCCGGGGCGTTACACCAATCTTACCAAAAGAGGTTATTCAAGTAGAGGACATTGGGTGAAACAAATGTAGTCTTTATGACTTACTTGTTATGTAGTGTTTAAGTCATTAGATTACTCATGTCTAGCAGCTTAAATTGTTTGAAAGATTTGAAGCTAGAGGTAAAAGAGGTACTTGAGTATATCTTACAAACAAATTCTATTTTATTAAATTGAGGGATAGTTTGTAGAGAGAATTTTCCATACTTAGAACACCAACATGATTGGGAAACATCTATAATTGTTTTTATTAAATCTATGTTATTGAGTTTTATGCTCACTATGTTGAGAGTGATGTTTTCCAAGTAACAGGTAACCATTGAAATTTTAAAGAGTATCTAGATTTCTCACTCGTTCTTCAATGTCATGAGTAGAAGTCGTATCACGTAATAGCTCGAGGTGTGCCAAATCTTGTAAAATTATTTTTCTTTAAAAATTTTACCACAACTTGAGCATCATTAATTGGTAGGGTTGTCGCTTCCACCCACTTAGATACATAGTCCACAGAAACAAGTATATATTGATTTGAAAAGGATTTAGAAAACGAGCCCAAAAAATCAGTACCCCAAACATAAAATATATCACAACCAAAATATTATCTAACGGCATCTCATGTAGGCTAGAAATATTACCTGACAATTATCACATGCTTTTACAAACTCATGAGCATCTTTAAAAATAGTAGGCCAATAAAAATCATGTTCCAAAACTTTATATGCATTCCTAATTGATCCAAAATGGCCACCTACTTCTCGACCATAGGGATACACCGCCTAATTATCATGTGGCCACACACTCTAAATAGGTAAGGATAATCCCACAAGAAATGTCTAGCATCTGAAACTAATTGCTTGCTTTGTTGATAACAATAGTGAGGGGGAACAGTATTACCAATCAAGTAGTTAACAATATGAGCAAACCAAAGAATAATAGAAATAGGTAAAAGCTTTTCATCGGGGAACATCTCCTTGATCTCCCCATCATTTGAGGGTTGCATCACACTATCGTCAAGTCTGGAGAGATGGTCAGCTACAAAGTTCTTAGAGCATTTCTTATCCACCCATTTAACCTAAGCTTTGCATCTTGTTTTCGAAGCATATATCTAATACCAGCATGGTCAAGATAACTAATTACTTTAGAAAGAATGAGGTAATGACGAAATTTGTCAAAAACAAATACTACAGCTAACAATTCTTTCTCTATAGTGGTATAATTTCTTTAGACATCATCAAGAGTACGACTAACATAATAAATGGAGTAAAATACCTTATTATTTGTTTTCCCCAAACTGCCATGACAATGGTACCACTAACATCACACATAATCTCAAAGGGGAGTGACCAATCAGGAGCAACCACCACCAGGACACTAATTAATTGTTCCGTTAAATAGTAAAAAAATTTCAAAAATTTGTTAAAAAAATAATCAAAAGTGGCCTCGTTAACTAAGGTTTGTCATAGGTTTTGCAATTTTTGAGAAATCTTTAACGAACCATCTAAAAAGTTGGCATGACCTATAAAACTAGACATGCCTTTCATAGAATTTGGAGGGGCAATTTAGTAATTACCTCCACCTTTGCAAGATCTACTTGAATACCTTTTCTAGATACTTTTTGTCCCAAACGAATGCAATCTTTCACCATAAACTGACATTTCTCCCATCTGTTCTATTTTATTAAGGCAATAGCTAGCTTCACTTGTATGCAATTCTTTTATCATAATTTCTGCAAGCAACAATACAGACCAACTGTAATGTTGCAAAACAAACGCACCTATCACTTATATACAATAAGAGTAAAGACCTGCGAGATATTTAATCTCTTAAAAAATATTAAAATTAATCTCTGAGACATATCGACTGATTTTTTACATTTTACACCTATGTAATTTTTAACACTTTGACATAGATAATGTTCTTCAGAAAGAAAAAAATATCAGTCAAATTAAATTTGAGTTTTTACTCTAATAATGCAAAACCAAAATTTCAACCAGAAATGGTTAATTATTATGTTATTCATTCCAAATGATTGATATTCAAAAAGTAGGCAACAATACTACTATACATACAAGTTAGTTTGACCTAACATGGTAGACTATGCATATAGAACTCGGTGTTATGTCGGTGAGATTCAGACAAAGAAAGAAACATAAATTTGTTTTGTATGAAACATAAATTTGTTTTGTATGACTGATTTAATCATTGAAATAAAAAGAAACGGAAATTTTATTTGATAAAATAGGAAATAACTCCCTTGATTTAATACAAATAGCTATATCATAAGTTCTTCAAATAACAAATAACTATATCATGAACATCAAAATTGTAAACAATTTTTCTCGTTACTAATTGATGAATCGATTCCCTCTCAGTTTCACCTTCTCTATTCTCTACTCTTCATTATCACGTCGGTTGCTCTCAGTTTCACCTTCTCTATTCTCTACTCTTCATTATCACGTCGGTTGCAATCTTCATGATGTGTTTGAAAGATCTTCTTGTCTTTAGGAATCTTGAATTTGACCACTAATGACTTGTTTTTATTGTTATTATCTTTCACTGTCGTCACTAGTTTCTTGTTAATTTGATTATCGATATCGGTTGAAAGTTTCAACCTTTCAGGGTGAGCGCGAGACATTTCAAAGAGTATTTGAGTGACATTAATAGCTTCATAATCAATTATACTTTTACAGCATCGTTTCTTGGTATCACGGGATCTTGGCGGCGAATAATTGGATAAGTCAACAGCTGATAGTAATTGTTGACCATTATTACTCTGATTCTTCAACGATGAGTCGTGCCCCTTTGGATTCCTATTAGAGTGCAATCACAAAAAGACATACATGTTTCTGTTTAATATCATCATTAATATCATAATTGTTACCACCGCCGTGTTTCTTGATTGGAGGTTGAACGAGCTTAGAGCGGTGCAATGTTTTTTGACCACCGAGAGCTTTTCCGGAGCTGAACGTTTTGTCACACAAATTACATTTGTGCAGCATACTTGAACTATTTGTTTTTTCATTATCAACTCGGGAATGATAAGTAGAAGGTGAAGGATTCTTCTTCCTCATGTTCTTAGTGAAATAAAATGGAAGAAATATTCAAAGCAAAAACAAAACTGGAGGTTAAGTGAGTTCAAGGCGAGGGAGTGAAAAGTGAAAACAATAATAACTATCAGCGGAGAAAGAGTAGCATACAGTTATCTGTGTTTTTTAAAACCTCTTATCTTCTTTTAAAACAAAAATTGTTTGTTATGGAATATTTTGGCTATTCACCGAGTATATAGGAATAGTTTTCTAAAGACAAAATTGAAAATTTTCTTTACTCTTGTCAAGATTGATAATGTGGATACTCATTAAAAAATACAATAAATAAATAATAATTATTACAAATACTAATTATTTATTAATAATACTACTTAATTGATTAAAATTAGTAATAAAATATAAATAAATTATAAATATTAGGCAATGATGTAGATAGCATTGGGACCATGTTTTTTCGTTAAAATTGGTTCTAGACAAAGTCTTATTTTTTTTGCTATGTTTTTTCATAGGAATGGGATTAGACATAGTCTAAACTTTTTTTCCTACTTTATCTCTAATGCGGTTACTATTTCATAAGTTTTTTCTATATAAAAAAATTAAAATAACAATTGTAAAAGAAATAATATGTTTACAGGAAAAAAAAAACATAATTAATTTTAACGCATAGTAGATTATAGATTTATAGTTAAAAAATGTAAAATAATGATTTGTAAGAGCAAAAAATGAAACACATTATTTTTTTACTTTGTTATTTTTCTCTATAATTATCTTACTTTTTAATACTTAAAAATTAACCGGTAAAAAATATAGTAAAAAAAAACATGTCATTAATTTTAACGTTTAACATGCAAAAATAACAGTAAATAGTTCGAGACATATTTTGTTGGATCTTTTATTTGGGGTATGCAGCAAATCTTGAATAAGAAAAAGATGAATTGCACATATAAATTGCAAAACGTGGGTATCACACTAAGTTTTAGGTTCGATTCGCGTCCACCAATCTATATATATTGGATGTAAACGGGTTAACCAGTGAATCCCCTTCAAGATACTTTGAAAGCTTGAAGTGAATTGCACATCCAGATCAAGCCTATCGAATAATGATAGTTTACAAAATAAAGTTCCTTCATTTATTGTCGTGCACTAGAGAAAATAAGAAATGACTCATAAATAATTTTGACAGAATCTTGACTCTTGTAACATGAATTTTGTCTTGTTCTTTCTGCCTCTAAAGTATCTCTATTTATAGAGATACTCATATCAATTGGTGAAAGAAAACAACTCTTGAAAAAGATTGTAATCTTTGGTAACTTAAGAGATGCATTGGTTTAAATTAAACACAAACATCGCAACCACTTGACCTAGTGATAAATTAAGTTATTTAATTTTGCTACATTAATATAGCTATTAGAGAATTCCAAAAATATTTTGGAAATTTCCCTTACAATAACCCACCATTTTCAAAATATATCTAAGTGCGTTATTCCAGAAACCTCATGGTTTCAGATAAAGGTATCTTACGATTTGAACCACTACTTTGTAAATTATGTTTTCACTCATCCCCGAATAGATTGGTAGACAAGCTTTGAAACATTCATTGGAACAAGTGTGCATAACTCACACATGAAATATTGGTACCATTGATCGAATTATAAAATTGACACATTTGATAAGTTATTGTGTGTCTCATATCCTTTTTGTGAGAATTTAAGAGTCAAGATCTTGAACTCTATGAAGCTGCCCACTTCATTCTCGTATTGGTGGACTATATCAGAAGTGCACCTATAATTATACATTCCAGCATATATATGCTATATGTCCATTAAGAGGAGACCTCATCCTACCATTTTTATTTTATGGTCCAAGTACTTTGACCATTTGGGATGTATCTATTGTGAAGTACTACAATCACTCTAAAAGTTTACTTTCGTCATTGAACTCAACGCTTGATGCTACTCAAGTGTGAGTTGATCGTTTCCACCATTGGTGATTATTTAGATATGAGCTTGTATCACATTCCTAATGAAGCCTTCAAAACCATGTCCTTTGTCAGACCTTTCGTCAAAGGATTTGCAAGATTCTTTTTAGTTCTTACAAACACTATGGACATCACTCCATTAAATCCTTTACATAGCTATGTCTTAAACCAATATGTATTGAGTTTCTATTATATACTTGGCTATATGCTTTTGATAGCGTGTATTGAATATCACAAAGTATGGATACCGATGCCATTTACTTTGGCCAAATTGGTATCTCATACAACAAATTTCTTAACCATTCAGCCTCTTTACTGTTGGGAAAAACTAGAGATAATTAGAAATAACTATCTCAATAATGTGGAATATTTTACTCCCACCTGTGCAGATAAATAGCCAAACAGAAAATAATAATTGGCAGAAAATTAAATGAGACAAACACAATTTTTTACGTGGAAAACTTTCCTCAAATTGAGAGAATAAAAACCACGAGACCAAGTCCAGTAAAAACTTCCACTATAATGATTAACTAGAATATGACCCGCGCTTTGCGCGGGTTTAATTTTAATTTTTTTTATATGGTGATATATATATATATATATATATATATATATATATATATATAATTAATAGATATTGTAGAGTGTGTAACTCAATGAGTATTTTTACTCTTAAAAAAATATTAAAAAAACAATATCTTTCAAAAGTTTAATCATAAAAGAATTAACAATTTTACAACCATTTCAAGTTAAATTTGAACTCTGTTTACAATATTAAATTTGTACCATTTGGCTGACATTTGATGCTGTATGGACATAATATATTAAACATTATTTTAAAGATAAATTATATAATTGATAATTGTAAATTCTATTTTTATTAAAGTATATAAGTTATGTATGAATTTTTAAAATTTTAACATTTTTTCCTACACATATTAAATTTTTTTCGAAATAATGCTCACGGTAATATATGCATTGATAACTAATAAGAGAAACAAAACACAAATATTTTTGTTATGGTAAATATATGTGACGACACAATAATAAAAAA
>JBBPBP010009777.1:28368860-28400100 GCA_037974735.1 Cicer chorassanicum | reverse complement strand
GTTAAATTTTGTTTGCCAAAGTTGATAACATTTTGATACCTTTTTAATCTTGTGTCTTATTGAAGGTGCAAACACGAGAATTGTGTCTTATTGGTGACTTGCTTGCAGTAGAAGCAATTGGATTGAGAGGCAACAAACAATAAAAGCATAAATAATTTGACACATAGATTTATCTTGGTTAACCACTAACATGGATACATCATGTCCCCTCATTTAGAAGGCTTAAATCCATTAATTCAAATATCTTGAATTACAAAGCATCTAACCCTCCAAGCCAGTTTTCCCAAACAGCCTGACAACCCAGACTTTTGAGGAACTAACCACCTTGACCCTACAAGCCAAATCTTCTCCTAAAAATCTGACAACCCTAGATTGAAGAAGGAACTAAACCACTATCGAGTTGGATACAAAAGATTGGAACTTTATGTGTTTGCTTCTAACAAAGCTGATAATAATAATAACTCTCACACTTTAAGAAAAAACAGTTGGAGAATATTTCTCATTTGAACAAGTGTTTCTCTCTTTAAACTCTAAGAGTACTTTTTTTTTCTACTTTTTGACGATTTTCTTCTTTCGCCTTGAGTATCTATTTATAGTTAAAATTTTGGCTTTAATTTAGTCCTTGTTTAATTCTGAATTGTATTTTGTTCAGATTGAGTTTGTAAACTCTTCAGATTGATTCTGTTCCTATTTTGTTTAGATTGAGTTTGTAAATTCTTCAGATTGATTTTGTTTGTATTTTGTTCAGATTGCGTTTGTAAATTCTTCAGATTGATTGTGATCATATTTTGTTGTAGATAAATCTGGATCAAATCTGCTTCAAATCTTGACCATATCTTCTTTTAAACTTGGTCAAAGATTTTCTTCAATTATAAATATGAATTAAATCTTATTTTAGATTTTCTTGAATTATAAATTTGAATCAAATCTTATTTTGTATTTTCTTCAAAAACATGAATCTTCTTTCATACTCTTTGAAGTCAAATATATTTTTCTCATAAAATACTTTTGTTATGATCAAAACTCTAAATATACAATCTCCCTCTTTTTGACGATGGCAAAACTTGTATTTTCTATAACAACTTTTCTTTATATTTCTTTGACTCCTACTAACTTAGGGTTTTCCCTAAGTCTAAGTATCATTTTCTCTCCACTTCATCATATATCTTTCTCCCCCTTTTGTCATCAGACAAAAAGACTTGAAAGTGAGACTTGTTTTTTTTTTGTTCTTTTTTTTAATAACATGAATATAGCATATTACAAGAAAATATAAAAATTAATGTAAAGCTAAACTACTTTGAAGTTATCACAACATCAGTTAGGTATGAAGGAAAGGTTTAGGTTTATCTTGATGAAGTCAAACCTATCTTCAGATAGTGGTTTGGTGAATATGTTAGACCATTGGTGTTCAATGTCTACAAACTGAATGTTTAGTACCCCTTTTTGAACAAAATCCCTAATGAAGTGGTGTTTGATCTCTATGTTTTTATCTCTAGAATGTAAGATAAGGTTTTTGGTTAGACAAATGGCAGAAGTATTATCACAATAGATGGGAATGTTGGATTCTAGGATTTTGTAGTGTTCAAGTTGATGCTTCATCCAAAGTAGTTGAGAACTGCAGCCATCTGCTGAAATGCACTCAACCTATACTGTTGACAATGTAATGTTGTTTTGTCTCTTACTTGACCAAGATATTAAGTTGTCACCTAGAAAGGTGCATTTGCCACTAGTGCTCTTTCTCTCAAGTTTATCTCCAGCATAATTAGAATCATAGTATCCACTTAGTTTGTAGTTAGGAGATTTCTTGTAGAACAATGTAAGGTTTGTAGTGATGTTAGGTCTAGAAATGGTAAGGTAAACATACACTAAACATACACTAAACATGATGTTAGGTCTAGAAGTGGTAAGGTAAAGTAGGGATCCTATCATTCCTCTGTAGGTTTTTTGGTCAACTTTTTTGACAGAATCATCTTTTTCAAGTGAACAAGTAGGGTGCATTGGTGTAGCTATAGGTTTGCAATCACTCATCTTAAAATTCCTAAGAAGTTCTTCTGTATATTTAGTTTGATGAATGTATACACTTTTTTGACTGAGTTTCTATACAAAAATCACAATGTATCTTCAAAACTAAAGAATCTAAAAAAAAACACTGATTCCATCTTAATAGAAAAGTACGATTCCCTTGAAAAATATTTTGCAAACATAAAAGGGAAAATATGACTCTGAAGGATAATGTTTCAAAGACCTGAAATAAAATGTTTGTAATTCTATTAAGTATGAAATGGATTTTCAAGAGTTTCTTGCAAACAACATAGACAGAAACAAACAAGCCTCTATAATATACGGTTTTATCATAAGCAATAGAAAAGCTATTGGTTTTGAAGAACCTGAGAAAACTTCAAACTTCATTATATCTGAAACTACTTGCTCATATTGCTTTAAGAAAGGTCATAATGAAGTAACTTGTCATATGATGAAAACATCAAAAGACAATACACCTTTCAGAACTAATAAACCAGGGCCCAATCAAATGTGTGTACCTAAAAACAAAATAATCTATCTTGTAGTATCCTTAGAAACAAAGTTGAAACACCAGTCATAGTACTTATGGATGCTCACGAAACATGACAGAAGAAAAGTTTATGTTCCAAAACTTGATCCTCAAGGAATGAGGATTTGGAAGACATCAAAAGTGTAAGATAATAGGTTGTGGAACTGTATGTTATAGTTCTCTTCCCTCTATTAAAAATGTTTTATTTGTAAAAAGACTAATGTATAACCTACTGAGCATAATTCTATTAAGTGGTAGTGCTTATGATGTTGTCTTCAATCAAAATTCCTGTAAGCCAATTAGTCAAAAAAATGAATCCATAATACTTATTGGCCAAAGAAAAAACAATATTTACAAAATAAACTTATCAGATTTCGAAAAACAAGAAGTAAAGTGTCTCATGACAGTGAATGAAGAACAATTGATTTGGCACAAAAGGTTGCGACATGCCAACTTGAGATTAATCCCAAAGTGGAAAAGACTCAACCTAATCAGAGGTTTACCAAATCTAAAATATAAGCCATCTTTTTCCTTAAAGAATGTTGTTTCCACTTCTAGACCACTTGAACTCTTGCATATTAATTTGTTTGATCTCATAGGGACTGCCTCTATTAGTGGTAAAAAAGTATGGACTCTTTATTGTTTATGGCTATTCTAGATGGACATGGGTAAAATTCCTTAGACACAAGGATGAGTCACATAAAGTTTTCACTACCTTATGCAAGCAAGAGCAAAATGAAAAAGGTTTTTGTATTACAACAATTCGTAGTGATGATGGTTGTGAAATTGAAAACGAACCTTTTGAGATTGATGGGTAGAGAATGATATTCAACATGATTTTTCGTCCCCTAGAACACCCTTGCAAAATGGTGTTGTAGAAATGAAAAATATATCTTTTTAGGAAATGGCACACATCATGATTCTTAAAACGAAAGTTGCCAATCACTTTTGGGCAGCAATAGTGAACACTACATATTTTCATCAATTTGGTTGTATAGGTTATATTTTGAATACAAAAGAGAATCATGGTAAGTTTGATTCACGATCTCAAAGTTGTTGCTTTGTGGGATACTCTGATTGTTGAATAATCAATCCATGTCAGGTTTGATGATAAAATGCTTGACCAAAAAGAGTCAAAGCTAGATGAAGATTTTGCTTATTTAAATATTATAGAGGAACATGAAAGATCAAAGGAATAAACAAAGCCTCCCTCCAAAGCTGAACACGACAACACATGGACAAGTAATGACGAACCATCTACCAGTCAAAGTCATAAAGAACCTAAGCATGGATAGAAGTACAAATCATCTCATCCAAGCTATATGATTATAATAAATATAAATGGCCCTCTAAAGACCAAGTCTGCTTTCAAGGAAACATAAATGTTTGGACTATTGTCTGAAATGGAACCTACAACAAGAGATGAAGCTCTATGAGATCGTGAATGGATCGTAGCCATGCAAGAAGAACTAAACAGATTCAATAGAAAATGTATGGGATCTTGTACCTACACCTAAAGAACATAAGCCAATTGAAACGAAGTGGGTTTCCAGAAGGAAAAAAAAAAGCTATATGAGAGAGGTAAAGTAGTAAGGAATAAAGTTAGACTTGTAGCTCAAGGCTATATTCAGTAGAGATGTATTGATTACACTAAAACGTTTGGCCATGTGGCAAGGTTGAAAGCAATCAGAATTTTACTTAATAAAATTATTTTATATCTAAGGGATATGAAAAGTGCATTCTTTAATGGTTATATAAATGAAGAAGTGTATGTAAAACATCCTCGTTGCTTTGAAAAAAAATAATATTCCAGATCATGTTTTTAAATTAAAAAAAATCTATGTATCGTCTAAAATAGGCACCAAGAGCTTGGTATGAAAGACTAAGGAGTTTTCTATTGAAAAAGGATCTTGAGAGAGGTCATATCAACACTACTATATTTAGAAAATCATATAAGAATGAACTTCTCATTGTCTAGGTATATGTTGATGATATAATTTTTTGTTCTACTAATGCTAAGCGCTGTCAAGAGTTTTCGACGTTAATGCAAAATGAGTTTGAGATGAGCATGACGGGAGAACTTACTATTTTCCTCGAATCCAAATTCATCAAAGCTCAAACGGAGTATTCATTCATCAGACCACATATACAAGAGAACCTCTTAAGATATTTAAATTGGATGAATGCAAACTCATTCTTACACCTATGCATCCCACATGTTCTCTTGATAAGGATGAATCAAGTAAAAAGGTAGATCAAAATGTGTACAGAGGAATGATAGGCTCTCTAATCTACTTAATTGCTTCTAGACCTGACAATTTTTTTAGTGTGTGTGTGTGGAAGATTTCATTATGATCCTAAAGAATTCCATTTAACTGATGTTAAAGGGATCTATACATATCTAAAATGTACTACTAATATTTGTATGTGTTATAAGCCATCCTATGAGTAGTGTTTAGTAGGTTCCTGTGATGCTAAGTACGCTAGAGAAAAGGTAGAAAGAAAAAGCATCAGTGGAAGTTGTACATTCCTTGGTGAGAATCAGTTCTCTTGCTCAAGTAAACGACAAAGAACTATTGCTCTATCCACTATTGAAGCATAATATATTTTCAGCAGCCAGTTGCAGCACTCAACTGTTGTGGTTGAAATATCAACTAGAAGACTAAAAAATACATGAGAATATAATTCTGCAAATTTGTTCTTTATTGTTTTGTTATTTGGAGTTTTGGAGGTGCAAAATCTGTTTTTTGTTTTGTGTGATATAAAGATTAAGAATATAGAAAATTATGTGTTTCTATCATTGTGCAATCTAGTATTCTTCACAACTTTAAATTAATAACAAGTATTTTCAAACCATTCAACAAAAAATTAATTCTTAAGTAAATCTTCATTGTTCACATATGTTAATTGATATACCATTAAAATATTTATACAAAAATCTTTGCTTTATGAAAATATACACGAGTTTATCACATTTAAAAATCATTTTCAGTTACGTTATTGATTAAATACTTAAAAGAGGACTCTATGGAATCCCCCTTCTAGGGTCAATTTGGTTATATCGATCAACAAGAGATTCATGTTTAATTAATTAAACTTCTATTATAGAACTATAGCTGTAACAACTCCCAACATTGTAGGAATTACATTTTTCCCTTTTGTCCTACATGTATCATACCCTTAAATTGATTTCATTAAGACATTCCCTTATCTTAGTTTTGTTATTGCAAAAATAGTTTTTAGCTACAATACTCTTATTGATGTTTTGATGATAGCAAAAAAAAATACGAACAATTATCCTCTAACTATTGGCTAAGTGTGCAGATTAATTTCAAAGGCAAATATTTATGTATTAATGATTGTCTATTTTAAAGCAACATAAATTATGAGTAAGCTAGAGATAATAATCCATGTTTTCTAAATACAAAGAATATTATCACCTAATAAACAAGTAATTATGTTTACTTATAGAGTAAGTTCTGATATATCAATAAGAAGCATTACAACAAGCATATGGTAATCTATAATTCGAGTCAAAGTGTTAAATACAAAGTGAAGTTGCAATGACTCTGATGATGTAATTAAAGTGAATTTTCCCATGCCACTAATTCTATGTCACGCAACTTTGCATCTGACTATGGTTATTCAAGCATCACAACATCTGATTCCAACAATGAAGTCAATGACTATGAAGAATAAAAATCAATGCCTCCAATTGAAAGTCAACTATTATGATACTTTATCAAATTACTAAAAAGTACTTGTGAAGGTCCAAGAACAAGCCTAGATCAAGTCATGCACCGAATCCAATCAAGCATATGAAGAAAGACTTAGCTAGATGATTTCCGAATGCAATCTGAAGAAAATACGCATCATATCTTTTTAGAAGAGTTGCTCAGATCAGATTTGGAAATTGGGTATTTGCTAAAAATCATATTATTAAAAAATATCTTTCAGAACTGTATTTGGAAGAAATATTTGTTGACCAAGTTGAAATGAAGATACAATTCGAAATTAAAAAAGGACTAAATTGAAGCTCTAATTTTAACAATAAATAGAAACTCAAGGCTGGAAGAAAAATTCATGAACTCACAAACTCAGAAAATCCTTAAGAGCTTAATATTATTTTTAAGTGTTTAGAGTTTAAGATTTTGAGTTTTAGAAAGGCACCTGTTCAAAGTAAAACATTCTAAGTGTTGTAGTGTCGGAAACAATTGAAACAATCTGCTTAACATAAGAATATTTGAATCGGTTCCAATCTCTTATAACCCAACACAGTAGTGGCTTTAATTGGCCTCTAACAATCTGTAGGTTTCAAGTTGTGTAGAGAAAACTTGACTTGTAGGGTCAAGGTGGGGTTTGCCTCAAAATGTCTGTAGGTTTAGGTTTTTTTGAAAAGACTAACTTGTAGGGTCAAGTGTTGGTGTAATTCAAGTTTTGAATTAGTGAATAAATCCTTATTTGTGACAGGACTAGACATAGCTACCAAATTGGTGGTGAATAAGTATAAAATCTGGCGTGTTATATTTTACTTCTGCATTACTTATTTTGTTGTTACCTCTGATCCTTTAAAATAGTTAAGTCACCAGAACAAGAATTAGTTTAAGAATTCAAAAAAAAAAAATTTAGACAAACACAATTCAACCCCCCATTCCTTCACTTGTTTGGTCACCTTTGAATGTGCGCAAACATGAGAAGGGGTTGAATTGTGTTTTTCTAATTTTAAAACTCTTTTCTTAATTATAATTCTAATTCTAATTTGGTAACTTAATTGTTTGAAATAATCAGATGCAACAATAAAAAGACAAAGCCGAAGTAAAAATAACACCAAATTTTATCAAGGTTCTCCACGTACTTGGTAGTTACATCTAGTCCCCTCACATAGAAGGATTTATCAACTAATTCAAAACTTGAATTACAATAGCACCTGACCCTACAAGTCATCCTTCTCAAAACTACCCAACCCTACAGACTTTTTGAGGCAAACCACATGTTGAGCCTACATGTCAAGTCTTCTCTACACAACCCGAGATCCACAAATTGTTAGAGGCAAACTACCCACTTGACCCTGCACGTCAAGTCTTCTCAACACAACCTGAGTTCCACAAATAGCTTAAGGCACACTAAAGCCACTATCATACTGGGTTACAAAGAGTTGGAAACTGGTTTGATTTTGCTTCTTCTAAGCATATCTGATACAATAATTTTCCCACACTACAACACTTAGAATATTTTACTTTCAACTAATGCTTTGCTAGAACTTAAAACCTTAAACTTTGAATACTTAGAAAGATTGACCTCGAGGTTTTTCTAAATAACTTTGGTTTTAAGGATTTCAGAATTTGTTGGTTCATTGATTCTTCTTCAGTCGTGAGTGCTATTTATAGGAAAAACTAAACTTCTGTTTAGTCCCTTGTGAATTACGAGTCGTATCTTTATTCCAACTTGGTCAACAAATATTTCTTCCAAATATAATTTTGAAAGATATGTTTTTATAATATGACCATTAGCCAATTCCTTATTTTTGAATCTAATGTGAGCAATTCTTCTTAAAAGATATGATGCGTATTTTCTCCAGATTGCGTTTGGAAATTATTCAGCTAAGTCTTCGTTCATACTCTTGATCGGATTTTGGGGCGCGAACAAAAAATGGGCATGTTCTTTTACCTTCATAATTTATGATATGGCTAAGTAAAATTTATCTTTTATCAGAATCGTTGACTTTCCATCAAAGGCATTGACTTTTGTTCATCATAGTATAACTTGATTGTTGGAGTCAAATGTTGTAATCTTTGATTTCTTGATTGTTAGAAGCAGATTGCGTGACTTAGAATTAGTAGCTTGGGCAAATCAAATTTGTTGCATTATTAGAGTCACAACAACTTCAGAGGCTACTTATCAGATGTATCATTCTGGAACATGTTGCAATTATTAGAGTTAGCAGAACATGAGCTTCAGAGGTAGCTTAAATAGTAACTTCAAATTTTAGAGTCATGCAAAAATACTATTCATTAGAGGCATGCATAAATATTGTCCATTAGAGGGATGCAGTAGTACTATTCATCAGAGGCATGAAAAAGTGGTTGTTCAGTAGACGCATAGAAACTCTAGAGACACGCTGAATCTTCAAAGACATGTTGAGCTTTCAGAAGCACATTAAACTACCAGAAACACACTGAACTACTAGAAACACGTTGAACTACCAGAAGCATGCTAGTAGAGGCAAATCCGTGTCCTTTTCCAAGGCGTGCATTTGTCTGATTCTAAGGGTTTTGTTGGCTGGTTTGATTTCGTTTCCTTTAACCTTTTTACTTCCTCTCGTGACTTTCTCTAGTCATTTCCTCTAGTAAATTCCTCTGGTCATTTCTGAAGTAACAATGTCAATTACAAAGAAGGGGGGTTTGAATTGTAATTAACCCTTTTTAAAAGTTCCTGTTAAAACGCAAAGTATCTAACTCAAGATTGATCTTGGTTATAAACGAAGAACATTCTTGGTTAGTTAAAACACACAAATTTAACTTATCTACATAATATATGATTAGAAGATAAAATGTAAATAGAGATAAGGAAAGATCACACAGAGACGTATCCTGGTTTCACCCAAAACGCGTTACGTCCAGTCCTCACAATTGTGAGATTTTCCACTAAGTACTCAAAGCAAGATCGTTATTGGTTTTCACACATCCTTTCCAGATCAATCTTGATCTATTACCAAGTATTACCTTTCAATCTAGAAAGGATTTCCACAGGTTACCCTTCAATCTTTAGAAAGGATTTTTACACATTACCTTTTAATCATAAAAGGATTTTTACAAAATTACTTAAACTATTTCAACAATATAGTCTTTAGTTACAAAGTGATGATTTAAAGAGATTGGTAGAATCTGAGTAAGGTCAACTCGTGTTTGAGATTAGATTCTTAGATTAGAACTCAGTAAAATTGATTCTGAAATCTAGTTAAGATTAGAACTGTATCTTTGTAAAATGATTGAGAAGCTCAAGAGATTTCAAATATGATTGTATGAGTGATGTATTGTTTTGCACTTGAAGCTCTGATCTATCCTTCATCTTGAGGCTTCTTTTATAGACTTCAAGAAGGCTTTCACAGCTCATTTAGTCGTTGAGAATGGTCTAGCTGTCATTGTCAGTAAGTGGATAAGATCAACCTTTAAAACATGAATGTTCTTTCTTAAAGTAGGAATATTCTTTTAAACCAAGAACAATCTTCGTTTCTGCTTTGAGGAGTGCTCAGGTTTCAGCTTCGCTTGACAGTTGTCTGAAGTGATTCCCTACTTAGTATCATGTGTGCAGGCTGCTAAAAAGTACAGCTGAGGTGTCCAATCCAATCTATCAGTTTTGTACTTGATGCTTATTCAAAATGGAGAATGATCTTTCTTGATAAATTAGGAAGCATTGTTTTTGCTGTTGTTCTTTGGTGTGATTCTTATACTGAAATTATTCTTGTATATTTCTGGTGAAATTCTGGAACCGATTGTAAATAATGGAACCAATTTTTTTCTTTAAGAATCTGATCATTCTTGTTAATTTGGAACTGTGGAGAACGTTCTTCGTTTCTCTGAATGAACTTGCTTCTTTTTAATATGATCTATTTTGAATTGCTTGGTACATATTTGTGATTAACGCACTAAAATACACATGTTAAATACCAAAACACTTAGAATCATAATTAGAAGTCTTAATTAATTTTTGTTTAATTATCATCAAAACATTAATTTGGGATTTTGTCTCAACAATCTCCCCGTTTTTGATGATGACAAACATGTTAATTTAGATTTTGAATTTTGATTCTAATAATAATCATAGAGAGCTTTAGTTAAAAACGCCCTATCAATATGTGCTGATCTTTTGAACCAACATATAATTTTCATTAATACATCAATAATGTTTTAGTCATACACATGGTTCAAAAAAATAAAAGATACAAAAGTAATCATACAAAAAGACTTCTGAAATACTTCAAATCTAAGAATTACTTCTCCCCCTTTGTCACGGCAAAAAGGAATAGATGCAAAAGACGAATGTGGCATTTCTGGAAAAGTTGGAGGAAGATTAGGCATAGAAGGCTCAAGACCTAGCTTTGGAGCAAGCTGGTTAGCCATCCAGTCCCTCAAAAAGGCATGCTCTTTGTCCTGATGAGTTTGTCTAGCAATTATAGTATGAAGAGCAGCAAAGATTTTGGCGACTTCCTTGAAAGTTTTGGATGTTTCCTTCTCCATCTTTGCTCTTTTGAAGGGGCGTTGATCATCTTCGATGGGAGCAGATAGAGGAGTTTTCTGATAGGGTGCTGCAGTGGTGCAAAAAGATGATAAAGTGACAAAGGATGTGTTAATTTGAGGAAGGGATCCTGCAGGAGCAGAATGGTGAGGTACTGATGGACCAAGAATGTCTAATTCTGGAAAAACCAGATATTGACTGATTCCAAAAATGGAGGAGCTATTTTTTTGGAGTGACACGAAAGCTGGTGACATTAGAGAGTTTTGCTGAATTTGAAGCGGATGACACATATCTCTTTTTAAAATTGGATTGGTGAGATTTTGAGAGGAAGAAACTGCAAGGGTTACCTAATCAAGTGATGAATTAAAATTTTATGGAATAGTAGGAGAAGGGGAACGTTATGTGGAGAAGGAGAACGTTCTTGATTGGTGGGTTGTTCAACATTTGTTTTGACTGCAGAGTTGTGGGCATATCGTTTTCGTTTAGTAGTAGGTGGAATGAAGGTAGCTTTAGGACATGGTGGGATTGATATTTTAATGCGGGATGATTCAGTCATCAAAGGCATATTAAATTATCTATAGATAACTAATGCATCATTGTCAAAAACATACTCATGACTACCATAGTGGGGTAGTATTGAGTATTGACTGATGTTATTACAAATCTTTGGAAGGGGTTTGAGATCTGCTGAAAAGAAATTTGTGGACCCAACAATGAACAACTCTTGAAACACTTCCTCTTTAGTAATGTTTAAGGTTGAATACCAAACTTTTCCAAAAAAATTTGGTCCTTTAGATGGCAGTTGAAGGATATCAGCAAGAATGAAAGGATTCAAGCGTATTTCAATGCCTTTTAGGTTTGAAACAATGCCTTTTAGGCCCGAATTACATCAGGATAGAAACAGTCGGAGATTTGAAGGAAATTAGTCCATCCAAGGGCATTAGTATGATGCTTAATGGAGGTACCATCATATTAGAGGTTTTCAAAAATGAAAACCCGACCAATGCCTATTGGTCTTTGAGCCTATTCGTCATTGTAGAGTTTCTGAAGTTTTGATGGAATAAGTGGAAGAATGAGGATTTTGGAAGATGATGGTTTGGTATAAGATTTTGTGGTTGCTGGTTTGGAAGCTTTTGTGGGTGCTGGGTTTGAAGTTTTTAGCGGAAAACGTTTTTGGGATGATGGTTTGGACAAAGAACATTCTGGATTTGAAGTTTTCTTAGTAGGTTTTTTAGGGTTTTTCAATTTTTGAGAAGCCATAAATTGAGAGAGTGTGGAAGAGGATTTGGATTGAGGAATCTTTATTTTAGTTTGAGAGGGAATAGATTTGGGTGGAATCACCTTGGAAGGGGATTTTTAGGATGTTTGGGGTTTTGAGGGTATGGAGGGTTTTGATGAAGGTGCTGGCTGTTGTTTGGGAATTTCTGGTGATGACTTAGGGTTAGAATCATCATCAGAAATTGTATAGATTTTGGAGTTCGTAGTCTTGGTTTTTGAGGTGCCAATACCTGCTAGGATTCTCATTGATCTTCGTTTGGAAGATGAACTACTTGAGCGGGTGTTGAATGATTTTTGGAGATGGGGTGGAGCCTAACTTATCGAGGAAGTTGGGCATTGGAATAAGGGTGGAGAGTAGAGCAAGTGTAATTGGTGTGGGCCTGGACTCCGGGGACGATGACAAGTAGTCAGAGAATGTTCTCTCTGAAGAAGAGTGTGGAGGTTTTGGTTTGGGTGGAGGTGACGGTGAATGAGTCGGTGATGGTGATGGTGTTCTTGACTGAGGATTCTTGCATGCAGCTGCCTTGGTACGCGCCATTTTTGAGAAAATGAGAGGTGAGGATGAAGGAGAAGGAGAAACGATTTTTTGCAGAAAAAGTGTGAAGTTGTTGTTTAGTGGGAGAAAGATGAACAGTTTTGAACTTTTGCAGATGGTTGTGAGAGGAGAGAGTACCACACGTGGGATTTGATTGATTGGGTAGAAGTTATTGGGAAGGAGGAGAGTGGAGATGATGTGGCAGTAATAGGCATGGGTAGCCGTTACTTTTTGATGAGTGACAGAAGGTACAATTTCAAAAGCTAATTTTTGAATTTATTCATGATGAAGACTCGAAGAATGATCTGGAGCCGTTTGTTAAAACAGACTCGAACGAAGAACATTCTCCGTTATGACTAGAATGATTTGGTTTCAGTTTTTAACGATTTTGAGTTGGATTTTTGATGATTTTTAATCTTTCTTTGGTTGAATTAAAATTTTCTTCAACAATAGGCTTTGTAAATATATCAGCTAGCTTATTTTTTGTATCAACAAAGATTAATTCAATTTCCTTTTTATTCACATAATCCCTAAGAAAATGATGTTTTATTTCAATACGTTTGGATCTTGAATGCTAAATAGTATTTTTAGAAAGATTAATGGCACTAGTATTATCACAGTAAATTGGAATATGAGAATAACTTACTGAAAAGTCTTCAAGTTGATTTTTAATCCATAGAACTTGGGAGCAACAATTTGTTGCTGAGTCATATTCAGCTTCAGTGGTTGATAGAACAATTGTGTTTTGCTTTCTGTATAACCAGCTTATTAATGCTTCTCCTAGGAACTGACATGCACCACTTGTGCTTTTTCTTTCAATCTTATCTCCAGCATAATCAACATCACAGTATGCTACAAAATCAAAATGAGAACCTTTGCTATACCAAAGACCAAGATAACAAAAAATTCTTTTTACAGCAGTTAAATGAGATTCTTTTGGCGAGGATTGAAACCTAGCACATAATCCTACTCCAAAAACAATATCAGGCCTATTTGCAATTAAATAAATTAAAGAACCGATCATTCCCCTGTATTCTTTTTCATAAATGGATTTTCCATTTTCATCTTTGTCTAACGAGGAGGATGGATGCATAGGAGTAGTCATAATTTTGGCTTCACTCATTTTATATTTTGTTAAAAGATCTTTTATGTATTTTTCTTGACATATGAAAATTCCATCTTTGTGTTGCTTAATTTGCAATCCAACAAAATACCTCAAGTCTCCAATCATACTCATCTCAAATTCACTTTGCATGAGATTTGAAAGATCCTCGCACATTTTTTCATTAGTTGATCCGAAGATATTATCATCAACATACACTTGAACAATAAATAAATCATTTTTATTTGATTTCTTGAACAGTGTTGTGGCAATTTTTCCACGGGAAAATCCCTTTTTGATTAGAAAGGAACTTAATCTTTCATACCATGCTATAGGAGCTTGTTTTAATCCATATAAAGCTTTGGTAAGTTTGAAAACATGATTTGGTTTCATCATCCATTTGACGAACATAATCTTCAAAACCCGAAGGTTGACGAACATAAACTTGTTCATTTAAAAATGCACTTTTCACCTCCATTTGAAACAGTTTGATAAGTTTGTGAGATGCATATACAGGAAGAATTCTTATAGCTTCTTATTGATTATATCCTTGAGCTACCAATCTTGCTTTGTTTCTTACAACCTTACCTTCTCTGTCCAGCTTGTTTCTAAACACCCATCTTGTTCCAATGATTGTTTGGTCTTGTGGATCTGGGACAAGAGTCCAGACTTCATTCTTTTCGAATTGTAGAAGTTCTTCCTTCATTCCTTCAATCCAAGATTGATCAATTATGGCTTCTTTGATTGATTTTGGCTCTATTTGGGATACCATTCCCATGTTGCTGTTGATGTCATCTTAAAATGACATTCTTGTTCTAATTCCATCAGATGTATTGCCTATAATTTGATTTTATGGATGATCCCCTATGATTTTCCAGCTTCGTGGAGGAGGTTGAAATGGAGATTGTTTATCAATCTCAGGTTCTTGAGGAACAATCTGTTGTTGTTGTTGTTCAGATTGTTCTTCTTCTTCATCATTTATCTTATATCAAGATCATCAAATTCATCAAATAATATATGCATACTAATCTCAACAGTCTTTGTTCTTAAATTAAATATGTGATACCTTTTAGAGTCGGTTGGGTATTCTAGAAAAATGGCCTTGTTTGACTTTGCATCAAATTTTCCTAGATTTTCATTGTTGTTTAAAATGTAACAATAGCATCCAAAAATGTGAAAATATGAAATATTTGGCTTTCTATTTTTCTAGATTTCATACGGTGTTTTATTTATGATTTTCCTTAGGGATACACGATTCAAAATGTAGCATGAAGTATTGATAGCTTCAACCAATAATACTTTTCAACATTTGATTCTTCCAAGATTGTTCTTGCCATTTCTTGTAATGTTCTATTCTTTCGTTCAACAACTTCATTTTGTTGAGGAGTTCTTGCACAAAATAGATTATGAGAGATGCCAAGTTCATCAAAAAATGTTCTAAACGAAGAATTTATGAATTCTCCTCCATGATCACTTCTCACAGAGATTATATTAGATTGTTTTTCATTTTGAAATTTTTTACGTAATGTTTTGAAAGCATCAAATGCATCATCCTTCTGTTTTAAAAACAATACCTATGTGTATCTAGAAAAATCATCAACAATAACAAACCCATATTTCATACCTCCTAAGGTAGTGATTTTGATAGGACCAAAGAGATCAATGTGAAGTCGTTCAAGAGGTTTTTTAGTTGATATAAATCTTTTGAATGAAAACTACTCTTAACTTTTGCATAAGCTTCACATACTTTATCCTTATCAAAGTTTATTTTGGGAAGTCCTCTAACAAGATCTAATTTTGGTAAATTTGAAATTGTTTTCATACTCACATGTCCAGTTCGTTTATGCCTTATCCATTTGTCTTTGTTAATGGACATGAAGCATGATTCAACTGGTAATTCTTCAATATATAAAACATAGAGATTTTTCTTTCTAGATGTAGAAAACAAAATCTAACCAGAGTTTGCCATTTTGACATCGCATATGTTTGGTTTAAAAATAACTTCAAAGCAATTATCACAAAGTTGACTAATGCTTAGAAGATTATGTTTCAAATCTTCAACATATTGAACATCATTAATTTTAGCAGAATTTTCCTTACCTATGGTACCTTTACCTTTGATTTTTGTTTGATCACTGTTCCCAAATGTTACTGACCCTCCATCTTTTTTAATGAAGGACATAAAACTTTGTTTATCTCCGATTATATGTCTTGAACAGCCACTGTCCAAGTACCATGGCTTTTTCTTGATATTTCGAGAACCAACCTGTATTAGATGTTACAGAATTTTTAGCTACCCATTTGGTCTTGGGTCCTTGAGGTTTAGTTTTTCCTTTTATACTTGATTTTTTTAAAATAACATTGTGATTCATCATGTCCAATTTTTAAGCAGAAAGAGATTTTTTTACTTAAGAAGGTTCTGGTCTGTGTACAAAACGTTCTCCCTTTTTGAAATTTTGAGTAGAATGTTCTGGTTTGTTTGCAGAATGTTCTTGGAATTTAAGTGACCCTTTTGCTTTAAATTTTTCATCCCTTTTTTTTTTTTGAACATGCATACTCTAGGTGTCCAATTTTTTTACAATATGAACATCTTGTTTTGCAGTTGTCATCCTTTCTTTCAGGAACAAAAAAGTTTTCATACATTTTTTATTTTTGGGTTTTGTCAAAACCAAGTCCAACTTTGTCAAATATCCCTACTTGGGATCGCATGATTTTTTTAAATGTTTCAGTGGATTTGATAAAGTTTCCTAAGTCATTTTTGAGAATTTCATTTTCTGTTTTAAGAAGAATGTTCTTCTTTTGAATCGTAGAACATTCTTGGTTTTCAATTTCATTTGTTTCCTAAAGATGAGATTCCTGCATGTTCTGAATGATTTTTTTTAGTTCATCAACCATAACATGAGCTTTCTCTTTTTCCCTTTTTTCTTTGAAAACTTGATCTTGTAAAGAGCTACATTTTTTAACAAGCAGATTTCAATTATTATGTAAGCTGTCAAAATCTTTTTCAATTTGTTCACATAAAAGACATGATTTCGAATTTATTACCTCCTTAACTTCAGAGTTGGCCATCAAACATAAGTTGGCTTCTTCAGGTTCCCCTATTTCTAATTCATCATAATCATCCTAGGTCACCATCATGGATTTTTTATTGAATGGAAATTTCTTCTCTACGTCAGTTTTGAAGTTTTCCTTTTTATTTGGAAATCCCTTTTTGATATGATCCCTTCTCTTCATCATCATTTGGATTTTTCTTGTAAGATGAACTATTTTTTCATCAGCATCTTCCTGTCTGATTTCTTCTGAATCTTCTTCTGGTTGCAATGGCATACTTTCTTGAGAAGCTTTTAAGGCTATTGCTTTGCCTTTCTTTGTTGGTTTGTCTTCCTGTAGTAGCACTTCATGTGCTCGTAAGGTTCCAACTAGTTCCTTTAAGGTTCTTGACCTGGCTTATAAATGTTACCATTGGTCTCCATGTGACTGGGAGGCATCTCATGAATTTTCTTACTCTGTCTTGTACTGAGTATGCCTTGCCTAAGGGTCGCATTTCATTTACAATGGTTTTAAACAATGTCAATTACAAGGAAGGGGAGTTTGAATTGTAACAGATCCTTTTTAAATATTCCTGTTAAAACTCAAAGTATCTAACTCAAGATTGATCTTGGTTATAAATGAAGAACTTTCTTGGTTAGTGAAAACACACAATTTTATTTTATCTATATAATATATGATTCGAAGATAAAAAGTAAATAGAGATAAGGAAAGAGATATCACTTAGAGATGTATCCTGGTTCACCCAAAACGGGTTACGTCCAGTCCTCACAATTGTGATATTTTCCACTAAGTACTCAAAGCAAGATCATTCTTGGTTTTTACACAGCCTTTCCAGATCAATATTGATCTGTTACCAAGTTTTACCTTTCAACCCATAAAGGATTTCCACAAGTTACCCTTCAATCGTTAGAAAGGATTTTTACGCAATACCTTTTAATCATAAAAGGATTTTTACAAAATTACTTAAACTATGTCAACAATATACAAAGTGATGATTTAAACAGATTGGTAGAATCTGAGTAAGCTCAACTCGTGTTTGAGATTAGATTCTTATATTAGAACTCAGTAAAATTGATTCTGAAATATAGTTAAGATCATAACTGAATCTTTGTGAAATGATTGAGAAGATCAAGAGATTTCAAATATGATTGTATGTGTGATGTATTGCTTTGCACTAGAAGCTTTGATCTATCCTTCTTCTTGAGGCTTCTTATAGACTTCAAGAAGGCTTATGACAACTCATTTGGCCGTTGAGATTGGTCCAGCTGTCATGTGTTAGTCAGTGGATAATATCAGCCTTTAAAACATGAATGTTCTTGTTTAAAGCAAAAATGTTCTTGTAAACCAAGAACGATCTTCGTTTGTGTTTTGCCTTTGTTATTTGGATTGATTCTTATATTGAAATGATTCTTGTATATTTCTGGTAAAATTTTGGAACAGATTGTAAATAATGGAACCAGTTTTTTTCTTTAAAAATCTGATCATTCTTGTTAATTTGGAACTGTGGAGAACGTTCTTCATCTTATAGAATTCTGTCAAGAACATTCTTCGTTTCTCTGAATGAACTTGCTTCTTTTTAATATGATCTATTTTGAATTGCTTGGTACCTATCTTTGATTAACACACTAAAACACACATGCTAAATACCCAAACACTTAGAGTCATAATTAGAAGTCTTAATTAACTTTTGTTTAGTTATCATAAAAACATTAATTTGGGATTTTGTTTCAACAATTTCCTTTAGTGACTTCCTCTGGTCATTTCCTCTAGTCATTTCCTCTAGCTATTTCCTCTAGTTGTTTCCTCTAGTCGTTTCCTTTGGTGATTTCCTCTAATATTTTTCTTATTATTTCTTGCTTCTAAGTTCCTATTCAAATTCCTGCACATTTAATGAAGCCATTAGTCAAAACAAATTGTTCTCATAAAATACCTCTATTAGCATCAAAATCATAAGAGGAAAAACCAACTTGGTTCCAACAACCTTCAATTGGTATCAAAGCTCAGTCTCTAGGCTAAGCATTTTACATAGTTTCAAGAAAGATTCAAGGATTCAACGTGTCTTTATTAGGTGAAGAAGTTGTTAAGGAAACATCAACAAACCACCTTTGTTTGATGGAGAACATTTTGAGTATTGAAAGGACACGATGAGGAATTTCTTTATTTCACAAGATCCTAACCTTTGGGACTTGGTGGAAGATGGTTATACTGCTCCAACTAAAGAAAATGGTACAGAAATTCCAAGAAAGGAGATGATTGTTGATCAGAAGAAGATGTACAAGATGCATCATAAGTCCAGAACATTCATGACAAATGCAATCACTTTCAAGGAGTTTGACAAGTGCACCAACAAGGAGACATCAAAGAGCATTTATGATAATCTGATTCTGACTTATGAAAGAAGCAAACAGGTTCAAGTGGCAAAGGATAATCTTCTGTTCAGAAAGTATGATCTATTTTAGATGGAAGAATATGAAAACATTGAGACTATGTTTTCTAAATTTCAAACCTTGGTCTTAGGGTGAACGGTACTTGAAAAGAGCCATATAACTACTGATCATGTCAAGAAGATCCTAAGAAGTCTGTCCAACAAGTGGAGACCTAAGATCACTTTCATTTAGGAAGCAAAGGGTCTAAATAGTCTTAAACTAGAGGAATTAATTAGCTCCCTCAGATCCCATGAGATTGAGCTTGTAGAGGATGAGCCCAAGAAGAAGCAGAAGATTATGGCTCTAAAGTCCAAGCAGAAGAAAGCTTTACAAGCAACAACTGAATCAGAGGATAATTCACAGATTAGAATGGAGATTTAAAGGAAGAGGAACTTGCTTTCATATCCAGAAGAATTCAGAGGATGTGGCACAACAAGAGGAAGCCATTCCCTCATAAAAGTTTCAAGTCATTCAGTAGAGAAAATTATGAAAAAAGTGATAAGAAAAACATCATTTGTTATGGATGCAATGAACCTAGCATGTCAAGTCAAAATGTCCAAGTCTAGAAAAAGGGAAAGGTCAGAGGAAAGATTCAAAACCAAAGAAGAAGGTTTTAATGGCCACTTGGGATGATTCTGATGAATCGTCTGATGATGAAGAACAAGCCAATATGGCTCTAATGGATGATGTTGATGTTGACTCTGATTTTGAATCTAAAAGTGAATATGTAGATAAATAAATTGAGGTACTCTCTGATTTAACTCATTCTGAATTAATTACAATTATAAATGACTTCATAAACAAGAATCATAGTATCACTCTGAAAATGAACGCACTTAGGAAAATAAATGCAAATCTAAACGAAAAAATTGATACTATAAAAATTGATATTGCTGAACTTAAGACTGAAAATCTAACTCTGAAAAATAATCATAGTTCAGTATCAACTGAAAATGTGCCATGTAATTATGATAAATATGAAATAGCTTTTCAATATTTTCTTGCTAATAGATAGAAAGAAGCAAGTTTGCCTCTATGATTGATGGTGTTTGTAGAAATGATAAAAGAGGAATACAATTTCAAGAAACAATATCTGAATCTAAGGTTGTTCCCTATGATGATTTATGTACAGTTTGGTTCAAGAAAGGTCACTCTAAAATATCTTGTCCTATGTTGCAGATGTTCTCAACAACCAAATTGAAACATAAATCATGGTACCTGGACAGTGGATGCTCGCAGCACATGGCAGGAGAAAGGTCTATGTTCCAAGACCTGACTTTGACCAAAAGTGGGTCAATGACTTTTGGAGGAAAACATAAAGGCCAGATTATTGGACAAGGCACAACTGGTAATGGTACGTCACCTTCTATTAAAGATGTTTTATTTGTCCAAGGTCTTAAACATAATTTGTTAATCATTACTCAATGAAATGATAATGGCTATGGTATTATCTTTAATCAAAAATCAAGCAAAGCAATTAGTCAAAAGGATGGATCTATACTCTTCATAGGTAAGAGGAAAAATAACTTATACAAGATAAATTATCAAACTTGGAGAAACAAGATATTAAGTGTCTTATGTTAGTTAATGAAGACAAATTAATTTGGCAAAAAAGGTTAGGCCATTCTAACCTAAAATTAATCTCAAAACTGAACAAACTTCAACTTGTTAGACGGCTACCTAAACTTAATTACAAAACATAAATTAGTGTGAAGCTTTTCAAAAGGGTAAAAAAAACAAAGAATTATTTTCCCCTCAAGAATTTCATCTCTACTACCAAACCCCTTGAGCTCTTGAATATAGATCTCTTTGGCCCAATAAAAACAACCTCTGTAAGTGGAAAGAAATATGGTTTTATTATAGTTGATGATTACACTAGATGGGCTAGGGTAGAATTCCTAAGAAATAAGGATTATTGTCATAAAGTATTTAATCCTTTTTGCAAACAAGTAATGAATGAGAAATGTCTTAGGATAATAACAATTACAAGTGAACATGGCGGAGAATTTGAAAACAAGTTCTATGAAAGTTTTTGTGAAAAGAATCAAATCTCACACAACTTCTCCTATCCTAGAACTCCACAATAAAATGGAGTTGTAGAAAGAAAGAATAGATCCCTTCAAGAAATGGCTAGAACCATGTTAAATGAGATGAATGTTGCAACACATTTTTAGGCTGAAGCAATTAAAACTGCATGCTACATTCATAATAGAATTTTAATTACACCTATCTTGATTAAAACACCTTATGAATTATGGAGGGTAAAAAGCCCAATATCTCATACTTTAGAAAATTTGGTTGTATTTGTTATATGTTAAACACTAAAGATAGTCTTGAAAAGTTTGACCGTCGATCGCAAAAGTGTACCTTCTTAGGGTACTCTAAAAGGTCTAAAGCATATAGGGTATACAATCTGGAAACTCTGATTGTAGAAGAGTCAATACATGTTAAGTTTGATGACAAACAACTTGACTCTGAAAAGTCAAAGCAAGTTGAAGATATTGCCAGTTTACTAGAACCAAAGGATGGAGACAAACAAGAAGATAAAGAAAAATCAGAGGAACTTGATAAATCTCAGAAGATGAATCTGATCAAGTCAGAACCAATCAAGTTAATTTAGAAGCTAAATCTGGATGGAAGTACAAGTCATCTCATCTAGAGACTCTAATTATTGGAGATGCAAATGATCATCTGAAGACCAGATCATTACTGTACGTATATGTTTGGTCTTCTCTCCTCAATTGAACCTACCTGTGTTGAAGCACTGGCAGATGATGGTTGGATACTTGCAATGCAAGAAGAGATTAATGAATTTAAAAAAAAATGATGTTTGGGATCTAGTACTCAGACTAGAGGATAAGAGACCTATCGGAACCAAGTCGGTATTCAAGAACAAATCCAATCAAAAAGGAGAATTTTTAGCAACAAGGCTAGACTGGTTGCACAAGGGTATAGTCGACAAGAAGGTATTGATACACTAAGACATTTTCTCTAGTGGCCAGGTTAGATACCATACGTATCTTACTCTCATTTGCTTCTTATAATAATATCACTTTGTTTCAAATGGATGTTAAAAGTGCATTCTTAAATGGTTACCTTAATGATGAAGTATATATAAAACAACCCACATGATTTGAAAAGCTAAAGTTTTCTAATCACGTCTTTAAGCTTAAGATATCACTATATGGCCTAACACAATCACCTAGAGCTTGGTATGATAAGTGAAGTAACTTCTTACTTGAATAGGATTTTGATAAAGGCCAGGTTGACACCACTTTGTTTAGGAAATCAATAGAAAATGGCATTCTTGTTATTTAGATTTATGTTGATGATATTATATTTGGTTCTACCAATAGAACTCTTTGACAGAATTTTGCTAAGTTAATGCAACAAGAATTTCAAATGAGTATGATGGGAGAACTGAAGTTCTTCTTAGGAATTCAAATTCAACAAAGTTAAAATGACATATACATTCTTCAGACCAAGTATACAAAAGAGCTTCTCAAGAAGTTTAAGATGAATGATTGCAAACCTATGGCTACACCAATGCATCCCATTTACTCACTTGATAAAGATGAATCAAGAAAGAAAGTTGACCAGAAAACATACAAAGGAATCATAGGGTCACTTTTATATCTTATTGCTTCCAGACCTAATATTGTATTTAGTGTGTGTGTGCCATATTTTAGGCTGATCCAAGGGAATCCCACCTAACTACTGTTAAGAGGATCCTTAGATACTTGAAAGGTACTTCTAACCTTGGTTTGTTCTATAAGCTTTCTAACTAAGAATCCAATTCTAGATTCTAGGGTTAAACACTTAGAAATAAAACATCACTTTATTAGGGACTATGTTCAAAAAGGCGTGTTAAGTATCTAGTTTGTACACACTAAACACCAATGGGCTGACATATTCACTAAACCACTAGCTGAAGAAAGATTTTAATTTATTAAGAAGAATCTGAACCTTGTATTTATATCTGATTAATGTTCTAATTTATATTTGTTTGATGCTCTAATTGTTATATGCTCATAGTAGTTTAAACTTAAAAAGATGTGTGTTTCGAGGCTTAACTCTGATCTACTGAATGGTGTTAACTCATTAGTCAATTGTCATTTGAATTTCTATTCTTTTTGTCTGATGACAAAAGGGGGAGAAAAATATTTGAGAACAATTTAAACTGTTTTCTTTTTGAATGTTTGGGGAAGAAGAAACTTGCATGCTTGGGGGAAGTATAATTGCTCAGAGTTAGAGGGAGTCATGTCTGTTTGATTATTTGCATGCTTGTGTATTTCATGATTATTTATTTTCATGTATGTTCTGTTTGCATGTTTGTTTGTTGTTTTACTTTATTTTTGTTTAAATAAATTGTTATCAAAAGTATTGTTTTGTCATCATCAAAAAGGGGAAGATTGTTGGAACCTAGTTGGTCACAGGAACAATTCCTCTATGAGGTTTTGATGTTAACAAATGTATTTTGTGTGAATAGTTTATTGCACTCATGACTTCATTAAGTGTGTAGGATTTAGAACAGGAAATCAAGAGAAGATATCAGAAGCAAAAAATAAGAACAAAAACATCAAAAGAAGAAAACAAAAGCAGATATCAGAAGCAAATGGGAGATTGTTGGAACCAAAAATTAGAACAAGAAATAAAAAAGAATTGACCCGAGGAAATGACTAGAGGAAGTGACTAGATGAAGTCCCCAAAGGAAGTCACCAGAGGAAGTCACTAGAGGAAGTCACTAGAGGGAGTAAAAAGGTTAGAGGAAATGAAGTCAACAAAATCCTCATAATCGAACAAATGCACATTCAGGAAAAGTACATACATCTGCCTCTGATAGCGTGCTTATGGTAGTTCAGTGTTTTTCAGTAGTTCAACGTACTTTTGGCACCTCATGATGCTTCTAGTAAATCAACGTGCGTCTAGTAACTTTATCATGCCCTTGATGAACAGTAACTTTAGCATGCCTCTAATGAATAGTAACTTTAGCATGCTTCTGATGACTAGTATTTTTTAGCATGCCTATGTAGTCTACTATTGAAACCTGCCTCTGAAGCTCATGTTTTGTTGACTCTAATAATTGCAACACGTTCCAAAAAATTTCCTTTGCTAAGCAGCCTTTGAAGTTGCAATGACTCTGATCATTTAATCAAAGTGAAGTTGCCCATGCCACTAATTCTAAGTCACGTAGCTTTGCATCTGACTATGGTTATTCAAGGATCACATCATCTGATGGAAAGTCAATTGTTATGACACTTTATCAAAATACTAAAAAGGACTTAAGTTGTAACAAAAAAAAAATATTCTTAAGGTCCATGAACAAGCTCAGATCAAGTCGCACCCTAAATTCAATCAAGCGTATGAAGCAAGACTAAATGATTTCCAAATGCAATCTAGAGAAAATACGCATCATATCTTTTTGGAATAATTGCTCATATCACATTTGGAAATAAGGAATTAGCTAACGGACATATTAGCAAAACATATCTTTCAGAACTATATTTCAAAGAAATATTTGTTGACCAAGCTGGAATAAAGATATGATTCATAATTTACAAAGGACTAAACTAAAGCCTTAATTTTAGCTATAAATAAACACTCAAGGCTGAAGAAGAATTAATTAACTCACAAACTCAAAAATCCTAAAAACTAAAGTTATTCACAAAACCTTAAGAGCTCAATATTTTTTAAGTGTTTAGAGTTTAAGGTTTTGAGTTTTAGAGAGACACCAGTTCAAAGTAAAATATTCCAAGTGTTGTAGTGTGGGAAAACAATTGAAACAATCTGCTTAACATAAGTATTGAGGCTTGTAACCACCTACAGATTTCTTATAACAATCTCTTATAGCCCAACTTAGTAGTGGCTTTAGTTTTCCTATAACAATATGTAGGTTTCAGTCTATGTAGAGAAGACTTGACTTGTAGGGTCAAGGTGTGGTTTGTCTCTAAAGATCTGTAAGTTAAGTTTTTTTTTTAGAAGACTAGCTTGTATGGTTAAGTGTTGTTGTAATTCAAGTTTTAAATTAGTGGATAAATCCTTCTTTGTGAGGGGACTGAATGTAGCTACTAAGTCAGTGGATAAAATCTAGTGTGTTATATTTTACTTCTACATTACTTATTTTGTTATTGTTTCTGATCCTTTCAAACAATTAAGTCACTAGAACCAAAATTAGTTTAAGAATTCAGAAAACAATTAAATTTAAAGAAACACATCAACCCCCTTCTCGCATTTGGTCACCTTCAAATTTTACCCCTTGAAAAAAATGACCATGAAGGTCACCTGTAGGCATAATGGATCCATAAAAGCTGAGGTTTGTAACCACCTACAGATTTCAAGATAGGTTTAGTGATTAAAAGTTTATAAAAATGGTTCGGATTTAAAGAAAAAAAACAGGAATTTTCTAAACACTTACTAATGCTAAAGGAAAGAACTCTAAACGAAGGTAGAGTGCATTGGTGATATTTTGTTATTCAAAAAACAAAAATCAAAATGGGTTACTGTACTATGAAATGGGTTTCATCCAAAGGAAAGAATGGTTCTTTCCACAGACCTAACAAACTTCTTAAGCAAGGATGATAAGCGAATAAGATTGGAGGAAAAATAGGGACCAAGTTCTCCAAATATATGTAGGGTTTGGTAGAAAAGGTGACACGAAATCTGATGAAAAAATTTAAATACAATTCTAGAATACTCTGCTTTGCACTACGATGCAAGGCTCCACTTTTTCAAAATTATATTGTTTTGCGCGGCGACTTGTACATTTTGCATTGCAATACCAACAAAGAACTCGAGTTTGTGAGATATTTCCAAAATATTGGATAATATATGTATTCATAATTGGTCACAATTAACATGCTATTGTTGTTGGTCTAGTGATTGCATTCTTTGTTAGTCACAATAAGGTCCTGAGTTTGATCTTTGGCTGGGTTTTCTTTTTGAATAAATTCCACCTTTAAAAGGCGCCTCTTAACCGTTAGGTCATCGCAACAATTCATTCAATTATTGAACGTTATATGTATATATACCGTTTCGCAAAACATGGCAGAACCAAGAATTACATCTCTTCCTCAAGTGACATTATTTTTCTATAAATAGTGTCACTTTGGACAGAATGCAGACACGAATTTCAACAGCTTGTCATCCACTTTTCCCACCTATTCTTATATTCTAAGTCATCTTATTCTTCTCTAATGCATGAGTGAAGAATAAGAAACATTATTTTGTAACATACTATTGAAAGATACGCTTGGTGTGATAGTGCAAATCATATCAAAGTTTTTCAAAGTACCCTGAAGGGGATTCGCTGGTTATCTCATTTGCATCCGATTGGTGGGGGCGAATCGAACCTAAAGGCTAGTGTAACAACACGCTTTGGAATTTGCTACAGATACTCTTCATCAACAACTTCACTATTAAAGTCTTGCAGCAATTGTCACCAACACTGATCCAACAGGGTTTCTTGAAAATGGATCTTTGCACTGCGAGGCAGTATTTTTGCATTGCGATACATGCCAGTGTTCATAATAACGATGGTGTTTTGCACTGCAAGGCAAGTTTCTAAAAATCTTAAGTTAAAAAAAAGAATTCAAACATACATAAAAATATATAAAATATAAATTAGAATGATCATAATAATCTTGGAACTTTCCAACAAAACTTTTAATTTAAATTAACCTTTTAAAATCTAATTTAATTTTTTTAGGTAAATTAAGGACATGCAAAACATCATCATTATAAAATTTAGAGTGATACACTCGATATATTGTTTAGGAAAAAGTTTGTTTTCCTATAGTGCATGTTCTAGATATACTATGATTTATCCCCTAAATGAAAAATCCAACGCTCCTTTTTTTTTAACTCAATTCAAGTTTCTTACATATTGAAGTTTCTCTATAAAAAGACTTGTGATCTTCACTGCAACAACAGATACGAAAAACCTACTGTAGAGAGCAAAAATAGATACGAGAAACCTACTGTAGTCATATACAACAACCAGTGCAAAACATTATATTATTTCTGAGTGCTAAAAAATGCTTCAAATACATTATGAGAGCACACCTTGTAAACATTCCCTTATGAGAGTTATTCAGAAAATAATCTAAATACTATATAACTTAGCTTAATAGTGGTTGTTGCCCTCAATAGCTTTACAGTACCAAACTAAAAGGTTGAGAAGACTTGAATACAGTCAGATTGGTTAGTAGGTGTTCAATGGGTGTGGGATACTTTTGGTGTTCAGAGTGAAGGGACTCGACGTAGCTACTGTGATGGTGGTGAACCAAGATAATTTGGCTTGTTTTTATTAATTTGTTTTATCAAAAGTTTTATTTTACTTTTCTCTTTATCTTTTTATTTACTTTTGTTTTATCACGCTTTTATTTTATCATCTATTTTATCAAAAGTTTTTAAAACTTTAAAAACGCAATTCAAACTTCCTCTTGTATTTTGTTTTCTTCAATATGTCCTCACAGCCATCACCGAAATGGATTAGTTGAGAGAAAACATACACACATGCAGTAGATACAGACTTGTCATTACTTACTCAAGTCAACTTATCATACCGTTTTTGGGACCATGCCATCCTTACTATCACTATCAATCACTTATCTCAGAATAGACTCCCATCACCTTCCCTTGGAGAAAATTATGCTTATCTTTTATTGTACAAACAACAATCAGACTATAAATTTCTAAAAATCTTTGCGTGTGAATGCTTTTTCCAATCTTTGCTTCTGGAATTTGTGGCGTTGCTTAGTAGAATGAAAATGGCTACCATAGCCCATAGGACAAGCATTCTTTTATTACATTTAATTTAAATATGTTGATATTTTCATCGTAGATCGTGATTTTGGTTATAATTTGTGACTAATTGAAAACATTCTTTATGTCTAAACCCCTCGAAAAGTGGCATTAAACCCCGGCAAATCCGAGTCGGTTCAAGTAAATCCATATAAGAGACAAGTCTCTCTCTGTCTATTTTTTCAAGAGATCTTTTTAAGAAAAATTTGGTTCTTCAATCCTTAAAGTACAAGGTGTTGGTTGAAGAACCGGGTTTAATCTTGTAGAAGATGTAAGTAAATTTAATATTTTGGAAAATTGTTGTACTTGAAGTTTGATTGCTAGTTAATAAGCTTGAGAATATAAAGAACAATATCAAACCATCTTAGTTCCTCTGTACATGAAAATAGATTATGGATTTTAACAATCATGCCCAACTGTCTTTCATACATAAGAGCATAGGCTTTCATGTCAATAATTGAATACAACAAAGTTTTTAGTTGCCACTCAATGTTTGAACAATGGTGTTGTGCCATGGATCTGAAAGGTGCTGCAAGAGGTTATCAAATGGTCCTTTGCCTGTCACATTGTGCTGAACTATAAATCCCAAAAATGCCAACATTGCCAATCTCCCTGCAAACATTATAAATAAACAAGTTTAACCCCACAATTTCATAACTAAAAAGACATGGATTAAATATATTTTTTTAACATATTTAATAGCTTTTATCTCCAAAAATGCAAAAGTATATGCTTTTTAATCTCTTTTTTTTTAATATAGAGAAAATCTCTGATAAGAGGCTAAGGACAACTAAAAATATGCTATTATTGTAATCAAATAAAATTTGTTTAGAAACTAAACAATATTTGATAATTAAAGGTAAAAACATATTTAACCTTGCAATATTTGAGATGTAACACGACATAATAAATAAATAAATAAATAAATAAATAAAGCATTTACCGTTGGCAAGTTCCTTCTCTTTAGCCTCCAAAGTTGGTGCAAAGTTCAAGGGGTTAAAAATGCCACCAGGGTATCCAACCTCATTTGGAGGCAAGCTGTATTGCTTGAAGATAGGATCTTGGTTAACACTACCAGGGTTCTTAATGTCTTGCCATCTTCTTATCTCAACATAATGGAACAGAATGAACTCAATCACAAAGAGGGTTGAAGATGAAGCAAAGTACTCTTCTTTCCCAGCATCATACCATTTTGGAACATTGATAATTCCAATATTGGTGAATACCTCAGGGAGTAACATCCCTGCAACACCCAACATGGCCCAACGTCCATTTACAAGCTCAGCTTGAACAAACCATTTCAAGTTCTCTGGATCCTCAGCAAGTGCCAACGGATCAAACCCATTGTCACCAGGAAGACTAATAACAACACACAACAAACAAATAAACATGTTATTAACTATACATAATGCATTCATTTTCAGTTTCACTAAGTTATTGTTGGGGAGTCTAGGTACGTAGAATCTATCCTTTTAAGATACTTTCATCTGGTCTTTTTTATAAGAGACAATTGAGTTATAATTTAGTCAACAAAAGCTAATGTATTTTGTCCATAAGTCACGACAAAACTCTTTGAAATATGAATGTTATAATCTTTTTCGTTGAACATTTATTTACTTAGCATAAACAATCACAAGTATACAATAATATTAAACTTATTTCAGAACAAGATTTAATATCTATTTTACTAATTTTACTTGACAGATTCTAGACAAATGCAAGAATTGTTCTGTATAATTAAATGTTCAATTGCACGTTTGCTCCCTCTATTTATTAAAGAGTCGCCCCAGACCAAAAATTATTTTAGTTAAGATTCGAACTCGAGTTCTCTCCAACGATTCGTCTTTAACATAAATTCATTAGCCACTTGAACCCAATTACTTGATTACTAATCGCCCTATTTTAAAATCGAACTTTTTAGTCCCTCAACTATCATATTTGTTGCAATTATGGTTTCAATTTAAAAATTTTACACCAAAAGTATTTTCTCTTCCAAACTACTATTGGGACAATAAATCTCCATTTTTGAAGACAAAAATCACTATTTAGGGGTTACAAATATAAGTTGCACCAAAACTACTATAAATATATGATGATTAAGAGACCAAAATGCTACGATATATGGCATTTACATACCTGCCAGTGAGGTAACCTGGGGAGGACAAGCCTGGTAACCACTCTCCTTTCTTGGCTTCAACCTTAAAAGAGGCAGAAGGAGAACAACCAATTGGCCTAATAGCCACTTCTCTGTTCAGTTTACCGGATGATCCGGTAAGGAACCTCGATTTCGAAGCACATGGCCGGAAAATGGCGGCGGAAGCCTGTGTTGTAACGGTAGCCATGTTGAACTACTTATGGCGGTGATAGTGGTGGTGACAAAGGAAAAAAAAGGAGATTGAAAATTGAAGATGAAAATGTGGTTGGTTTTTTTGTTTTGTGAATGGTCTGTTTCATATGTATTTGGTTTGGGAACCATTCATGTGGTTCTTGTGCTCTGTTTATGATCCACCGTTGGTTTGCGCGATATTTGGGATCGGACGGTTGGCATGTGTTTTGGCTTATCCTTTTATCTCAATGTCATATCCACAAATCTACTTGTGTTCATTGTTGTTGGCTGGGAAAAGATTCTGTAGGGTCATGAAATGGCACGTTGCATGATCGATGGAAGACGTTGAAAAATCGTATTCACCCAATTATCTGTGGACACGTGTCTGGCTAACATTTTTTGGTGTTCTAAATGGAGAATCATTAGTTTCAGTACCAATTAAGTACCCAATAGAAGAGAAAATTCCATTCTATTATAATAAAAAGGAAGAGAAAATTTAATAGGTAGCTAGCTTAAGGGAGTGATGTTACTATATATTCTATTAACATTTTTTTAATGTTATTATGTTTTATCGTTAAAAAATTTTAGTTATTTAACAAATACTTGTGAGACTCACTAAAAAATAAAGTTTTCAATTGACTATCTATTTATTTAATAAAGTTCAACAAAACAAAAAAAAACATTAGTTTTCGAATATTAATACAGTTTCAAATGGATTTATCAAGAGATGTATTATTCACTTTATACGTTGATTTTTGTTATTATGAGTTAATTCTAATTTAAAAACATAATATAATTTCAGAGTTACTCAATTCGAATAATCTATTATTTATATTTACGACAAAATTCAATAGTGTTATATGTGAGGAGTGTATTTGAAAAAACTAAAATCTCACATTTATACAATAGAATAAATCAAATATTATATTATGAC
>JBBPBP010009777.1:28335528-28358787 GCA_037974735.1 Cicer chorassanicum | reverse complement strand
ATCGCGATTTAATTTGACGTTATGTAATAATTGTTTGTACATTTATGACATTATCAATTAATTGTCACGAATTCAATTTTTTTTTTTTTTTAATTTTAGAATCGTAAAATGATTAGTTTTATTTTTGCTATAGTGTGGAATTATTGTGTATTGTTTTGGATTGACTTGTTTTGAAAATATACAATAATTAATTGGTCTCCACTTTAGTGACGTTATTAATTAGACCAATTGAATTATAAATATTATGAATATTCCTTAATTATTTAATTTTTGTGTGATAATTTAAATTTTTATGACAATGTTTTAAACCTTATAGAATTTAAGGATCCCCATAATAGAAAGAAATGGTAATACCAAATGATGGAAGGAAACCACAAAGAGGTGACTTGGGAAGTCTTCATGAGAAAGTTTTTGGAAAAATATTTTCCGAAGAGTGTCAGGGCTAAGAAAGAAGCCCAATTCCTGAGACTATATCAGGGACGTCTCACGGTGTCCGAGTATGCGGCAAAGTTTGAGTCCCTAGCAAAACATTTTCGCTACTTCCGTAACCAAGTGGATGAAGAGTACATGTGCGAGAGGTTTGAAAGCGGGCTCAGGTATGAGATTAAGGAGTCTGTGGGACCCCTAAAGATACGTCAGTATCAGGTGCTGGTGGAGAAATGCAAAGGTGGAGATCATGAAACAGGGTCGCCTGAACAAAGGTGCTATTGGTGGACTGGAGAGACCTCAGGGAATTGGTGACCAACAAAATAAAGGCAGACAGTTTCAACAGCAAAAGCCTTATTCCCGCGCACAAGGGATTGCTAGAGATCGACCAAGCCCCCAAAACGTGGGAGATCAGAGGCCTCAGAATCCAACACAGAATCCAATGCGTACTGTTCGATGCTATCATTGTGGATATGAGGGACATAGGATAACTGAGTGTCGCGGAAGAACCAGGATATGTTATGCCTATTAGAAACCAGGCCATCTTGCAAAAGATTGTCGGGAGAAGGACACTGCCGACAATAAGGATGTTGTCAACAACAAGGATGTTGCACGCCCTACTGCTCGAGGACGTGTTTATCATATTAGTGGAGAAGAAGCACCATCTTCCTCAAAACTGATTCAGGGTGAGTGTTTAATTGCTGGAAAGATTCTTTCTGTGATATATGATTATAGAGCGACACACTCGTTCATTTCATTAGATTGGGTGGACTCGCTCCAACTTGTTGTCACCACTTTACCATTCGATTTACTAGTTACCTTCCCCTCTGCTGAACCAGTAAAATGTAATTCGGCGTGCTTGCAATGCCCACTGACTATGTTTAAAATGAATTTTAAGGTCGATTTAATTTGTATTCCTCTTAAACATCTTGGAGTAATTTTGGGAATGGATTGGTTGTCTAGCAACTACATCATGTTAGATTGCGCCCGACGGAATGTGATATTTCCAGATCCTAACATTTCAAAGTTCCTTTTGGCCAACAGATTGAAGTTTTCTCTTAAGGGAGAAGTGCAAAAATATGTGTTTCTCAACTCCATCAGTATGACTCTAGAGGTTGTTGTCGATGAGATCCCAGTGGTGAAGGATTTCTTTGATGTTTTCCCACCAGACGTACCAAGATTACCCCCAGTCCGCGACGTCGAATTTTCTATCGATGTCATTCTAGGTACTGGACCCATCTCTATCGCTCCTTACAAAATGGCCCCCTTAGAGCTATCAGAACTAAAGAACCAATTGGAAGACCTTTTGTCTAAGAAATTCATTCGGCCTAGTGTGTCACCATGGGGAGCCCCCGTATTATTGGTCAAGAAGAAGGATGGAAAGTCGAGACTCTGTGTTGATTACCGACAACTCAACAAGGTCACAATAAAAAACACATACCCCTTACCCCACATTGATGATTTAATGGACCAACTCAGAGGGGCAAAGGTGTTTTCTAAGATTGATCTAAAGTCAGGGTACCATCAGATTCGGGTGAAAGAAGATGATATATCCAAGATGGCCTTCAGACCGCATTATGGGCACTATGAGTACTAGGTGTGATGCCCTTCGGAATGACCAATGCGCCAGCTATCTTCATGAATTATATGAATCGTTTCTTCCGTCCATTCTTAGACAAGTTCGTGGTGATCTTTATTGATGACATATTGATCTATTCCAAGACCCGAGAAGAACATGAGGAACATTTGCGTCAAGCTCTACAAGTACTAAAGGAGCAACAACTATATGCCAATCTAGGAAAATGTGAATTTTGGTTGGAATAAGTGAAGTTCTTTGGACATGTAATTTCTAAGGAAGGGATTGCTGTCGACCCATCCAAGGTAGAAGCCGTGATGGCATGGAAACAACCGCATACAGTCACAGAGATTAGAAGTTTTATGGGTTTGGTCGTATACTATAGGAGATTTATTGAGGAATTTGCCAAGATTGCTGCTCCATTGACACACCTTACGAAGAAGAACCAGATTTATGCGTGGACTGAGGTGTGTGAGAAAAGTTTCCAACTGATGAAGGAGAAGCTAACTATGTCCCTAGTGTTAGTGTTGCCACAACCAGAAGAGCCTTACGAAGTTTATTGTGATGCTTTCTACTAGGGTTTGGGTTGTGTGCTGATGCAGAACAAATGAGTAGTCGCCTATGCCTCAAGGAAATTGAAGGTGCATGAAAAGAATTATCCCACTCATGACTTGGAGTTAGCGCCAATAGTCTTCTTATTGAAAATTTGGAGACATTATCAATATGGGTGTCGTTTTGATGTATTTAGTGACCACAAGAGTTTGAAATACTTGTTTGATCAAAAGGAACTTAACATTAGGCAGAGGAGATGGATGGAGTTCATTAAAGATTATGAGTTCACGTTTCATTACCATCAAGGGAAAGCAAACATGGTGGCTGATGCCCTCAGCAGGAACCGAGTTCATCTCTCGTTTGTAACAATGAAGGGGTTGGAGTTGTTAGAGAAGTTCTGTGACTTGGACTTTAAGTTGGATTCCCCATTGGGGAAAGTGCAATGTGGAATGATCATTTTAGATAGTGAATTGATGAATGAGATTAAAGTTCTCCAAGTTATAGACGTGTTGGCTCAAGAGAAAATGAAGTTGATCGAGGTCGGGAAGGAACCTGAATTTGAGGTGGGCCCAGATGATATTTTGAGATGTAATGGACATGTTTGTATACCCGACAATACAAAATTGAGGAAGAATATCTTGGATGAGGCCCATAAAAGCAAGTTGAGTATTCACCCTGGTACCACCAAAATGTATAAAGACCTTAAGCAAAAATTTCGGTGGTCGGGAATGAAGAAACAAGTAGTAGAATATGTGGCTTCATGTTTGACTTGTCAAAAAGCCAAGGTAGAGCATCAGAAACCAGGGGGACTACTAAGGTCATTAGATATACCAGCATGGAAATGGGATATTATATCTATGGATTTCGTGGTAGCATTGCCGAAGACTCAACGGAAGTTTGACTCCATTTGGGTGATTGTCGACAGGTTGACCAAATCTGCCCATTTCATACCCGTGAGGACTACTTATGATGTGACTAAGCTTGTAGAGATCTACATTGCCGAGATTGTTAGACTACATGGGGTACCCTCCAGCATTGTGTCAGATAGAGACCCGAAGTTCATTTCTCGTTTGTGGGGAGCATTACATGAGGCGCTAGGTACTAAGTTGAGATTAAGTTCAACCTATCACCCTCAAACCGATGGACAAGCAGAAAGGACTATTCAGACCTTGGAGGATTTACTGAGAGCGTGTGTGTTGGGTGAGAGAGGAAGTTGGAATAATATGTTGCCTCTCGTTGAGTTCACCTATAACAACAACTATCATGCGAGCATTGGGATGGCACCATACGAGGCTCTATATGAGCGTAAGTACCAAACTCCCTAGTGTCGGTATCAGGATGGTGAGAACCTAATTGTGGGGCCAGAATTGGTACAACAGACCATATATAAAGTTCTTCTGATCCAAGAAAGGATGAAGACAACACAAAGCAGACAAAAGAGTTATGTTGACCAAGGGAGGAAACCGATGGAGTTTCAAGAGGGTGAACATGTATTTTTCAGAGTGGCGCCTACTACTGAAGTTGGTAGGGCACTGAAGTCTAAGAAGCTCACTCCTAAATTCATTGGCCCATTTCAGATCCTCCGACGTGTAAGTCTCATAGCTTACCAGATTGCCTTGCCTCCGAGTCTGGCCAAACTGCACAGCGTGTTCCATGTGTCACAACTAAGGAAGTACATGGCTAATCCTTCCCATATTATCACACTAGATGATATCCAGTTGAAGGAGAACCTATCCTTTGTAATTCCACCACTAAGCATTGGAGATAGGACTACTAAGCACCTACGAGGTAAGGAGATCGCCTTGGTCAAGGTGATTTGGGACCAAACGACTAGAGATGCAACTTGGGAATTAGAAGAAAAGATGAGAGAACTTTACCCTAATCTGTTTATGTCTACCTAGTTTCGAGGACAAAACTATTTTTAAGGGGGTGAGTATTGTAACATCCTCTAAATTTATTATTTAAAATAATTAGAACCTATCAATATTATTCAATATTAAATTATGTGTGATAATTATTTGTCTTGTTCGATTTTTTTGTAGTTGATAAATTTATTAGTAAGAATTATTTAATCAATGGGGAGTTTAAATATATATATATATATAAGTAGATATATATTATATGTAGATGTGTTTTTCTAGTGCAAGAAGAAATTGGGCTAAGGGTTTGAGGCTTAGTGTGACCCAGCCCACTTGAATGAGTATAAAAAAAAAAGTGACATTTTATCCCTCTTATTCTTCATTTAGGCCCAACATTATCTAACCAACAATTTCCACTTTAAATTTCCCTAAGTCCACAATTTCTGTATACTCACTAATAATAAACAAAAAGGAATACCGAATCCCTAGCCACCATCACCTTCACACCTCATTTTCTTCGTGTATCCAAAGCTTGGAACTTCTTTCATTGTGAACAACTTCGTGGGGCTTAAAGTTTTGTATTAGGAAGAAAAGCGTCCAAGGTAAGGGCTTTTCCCCACACAAATTAGAGTTAGGCCGTTGGTTGGATGACATGAAATAAATATTCGTGATTGCTTCTATTTTAAAATGAATAAATGTAGACTAATGGATTAAATAATAAAACCCCAGTTTTTGTTGAGATTGAATTGTAATATATGACTTCTATGGAGTAAAGCATGAAATTTTATGCTATGTGTGATAAAATTGTAGTTTTACGATGAATATGAAATAAAGTTTGAATTTTTACCTTATATGTGAAAAAGTTTTAACTTTTATTATGTTTATGAGTTGGAGTTTGAATTTTCTTGTTATATATGTGAAAGTGTAATTTTTATGGCCTATATGATATAAAGTTTCTATTTTTATGTGTATGTGGTGAAAGTCATAATTTTTATGATTATTTGTGTATGAATATGTGATAATCATGATTAGGATGTGTGGTATGTGTTCTTAGTGATATGTGAGTAAGTGATGATTTTAAAAAAGTAATTTTGATTGCATATGACATGATTCTTAGTGGGTTGAGTGAGAATATATCTCTTGATACTATATCATCATGTCATGACATATGCATCTTCGTGGGAGTTGTCTTAGTGGCAGGTTTGTTTTCCCCATTGGTATGGGTGACTTTTCTGTGTGGAAGTTTCCTTAGTGGCAGGTTTATATCCGGATCATATAGTTTTAGGAGCATGCATTATGCATATGTTTTGATATACAATTTACCGGTTTGCACATTTTTTCTTTTAAAATGGAAGTTTTAATTTTATATGTTTTGTGTTATTCTTCTATATGTTTAGCTTTGATTTGATGTGGATGATGGTAAAAAACTTACCCTTACAACAACATTTTAGGTACTAATGAGTTCAAGGAGATTCAAGATTAGTTAATGAGTATTGACGTGTGGCGAACGTGGGGTAAACATGAGTTTTTTTCAAGACAATTTTGTAATAATAGAATTGTCCAACATTTCTAAGTTCTTTTTAATCGTTTGTCACAAACTTTTAATATTTACTAGATTTGTAGAAATACGGAAGTGGTTCCCTTCCGTTAGGAATAATTATTTGTTTGAAATTTTGAATAAATATTTTCTTAATGATATTAAATAACGTGGTTGTTACTAATTATTTAAATGAATAAATGCTAAGTATTCAAAACAACAAATTGTAAACTTTTCTAAACAATAGGTATTTTTTTTTAAGTAACGTTTTGGATTAAAAAAATCCGGGGCGTTACATTTTCCATTAGACCCAAACGCAAGAACATTCTTCGTTTGTCAAGAACGTTCTAGACAACAATATAAACACATGTTTAATTGCTTTAAAATATATCTAACACTAGTGAAGTGTGTCCAACGACTATATTCAGTTCAAACTGAATATTCAAAGCCTTTTATCATCTATAAATTGAAGATCAAATGGAAGATGAATGCAAGAGTTCAATTGAAAGGTGGTTGTAAAATTTTTTGTAGGTTGAAAGGTGAAGATTGTAATTGATCAAGGTGTGATCAAGAGAAAATGTGTGAAGGAGAACATTCTGGTTCTGAAGCACATAGTGAAAATCTCACGGTTGCGAGGACTAGACTAGCTCGAGTTGGGTGAACCAGTATACTTTTTATGTGTGATCTTTCTATCTCTTATCTTTAATTATCTCCTCATTATAAACTAATTTGTTTTATTTACTTCTAATATATCCAGAACATTTTGGACATTCTGTTTCAACCAAAATTGATCTTGAGATAATTTAAATTAAGCATAGTATTCAAAATTTTAAAAGGGTCACAATTCAAACTCTCCATTTCTTGTGATTGACATTGTCACTTCAATTTTTAATGCATCAAACTATTTCTATTGTTGTAGATTGTTAAAGCTAAAATAGAATATGATTGTTTTCTTTTTTTCTAAATCAATAAGTAGATTAATCTTTTGAAATTTTTGACTATGGTCTATGTTTAGAAATTTATTTTTCTCAGCAGTTACTTTTTTTGTGTTTGAACAATGGGTTTTTTTATTTAAAATTAATGGGTACAATACTTTTTCTATGCTTACAACAAGTTAATTGTATAATTTAATGTGTAAAGTTAAGTGATTTATGTGACAATTTAATCCCTTTATAATTAGATTATAAACACTTTTTTTACTTATAATACTCCAATTATTTTTGTACTATTATTATTGATAGGTACCTCCTATTCTACCATCTGTACAACGATATTCATTATTCAATCAACTTCTTTTCATCATTTAATGAAAGAGACCTATCATTTTCATTCTTCTCGATTTCTCTCTAATCACGCCACCACAGTCCACGGCACATAAAACTTTGTTTTTCCACTCAAAATCAATCAATGAACATGTGTCTGGTTTTACATCTTTGGGTTACAAAGCAAAGGCATCTTAGCTACTCAATCTAAGTGGACTATTTTTCCTCTTTTCGGACGACCACAATGTTTTTTGAAGATAGGATTACAAATGACTCGAGTTGAATCGAATTTCACTCAACTTTCACGTATAAAAACGTTGATTTTTAAGTGTTCGAATCAATATAGAAAACATTACTTTTTAAACTTTACTTTTACAAAGAATATATGAGTATTTTTCATAAAAAATTTATATAAAGTACAATATTATTACTTTTGATGTTTTTATTTAGCATTAGCCTCTTATTCTGCCATATGTACCTCGTAATAGTCATTACTCATTCAATTTCTTTTCATCATTGCATGAAACAGAGGTGTCCTTCCATTCCATTTTTTTAAGCTCCACGCCGATCACTATCATGCTTCTCGATTTCTCTCTTATCAGTCCACCACAGTCCACGGTGCAGAAAACTTTGTTTATCCACTCAAAATCAAGCAATGAACATGTGTTTGGTTTTATATCTTTCGGTTACAAAGCAAAAACAACTTAGCTACTCAATCTAAATGGACTATTTTTCCTCTTTTCCGTCGACCACAATTCTTTTTGAAAATGGGATTGCAAATGAGTCGAGTTGAATTGAATTTAATTCAACTTGTTTTGATAAGAATTGATTCAACTCAAAATTCGATTAGAGTTCGATACGAACATTTGTTTGAATTCAACTTGATTTAAGTTTGTAAACAACTTAATTCAAATAATTAGTTGTCTCTAAAAAAATTAGCGTGACATAGATACATGATAACTTTTCATTATATGCATATTTTTCATTGTTTTTAGTCTTATTTGTCTTTAATCATTAGTTAATTTAAGGAGGTATTAGATATATTTTGTTGATTTTAGTTCTTGGATTTAATAAAATGTTTATGTTCTTATTTCCTTGATTAAGTAGAGATTTTTCGTAATTTTGCGTTGTTTCTTTGTTTTAGTACAATGCTGAATTTTGGTGAGAAATCAACATGACCTATGTGGAGTATTTCAGCCATATCTGGAGTTATAGATGTCCACTTGGAGTCAAACTAAGTGCAAATGAAAGACTAGATCTATAACTACAACTTTCATGAAGACACCGGCACCAAAGTCAGACTCAAAGGAGGAGAAAAATGCAGTAAATGTCAGACAACAGATGTTGTGCGCCTGAAGCGCAACTCCTGTGCCTGGAGCACATTTATGCTTTCCTGGATCTGTCCAAGTGCGCTGGAAGCACATATCCACCGCCTGGGACGCGTGGTGTGCTGGAGAATGCATAAAAATGCGTTTTTCTCAATTTTTAGGGATCTTTTTTGCTATTGCGAAGTTTAGAGACTTGTGCCCTAGCAGAGAAACTCAGAGACGGCTGATTCTAACACCATTGAAGGAGTTTTATCAAGAATCATTCATGAATCTTTCTTGTAATTCTTCTTTAATCTCTATCTTTTGTATATCTGTCATGAGTAACTAAACCCTATTTGTTAGGGATGAGTGAAACAAGATGAAACCCTTATTTGTCTGATTTGATTTTTAGTTATATGAATGAGTTTATTGAATTATTTTTCTCATCTCTGTGCTTAATGTCTTGTATTGTTTGATCAACTTTAAACTGTTTTACGATTCTTATTTTGAAACGACAGTGGACTTTACGAATGCTTGAAATGAGAAATTCATGATATTGTAGTATAGGGATAGATGCATGTCATGAAACCAATTGAGTTATTTGCAGAGGCAATAGTTTAATAAAAGAATTCTTGTACTATAAAGCTTAATTCTAATCTTAAATCCACTAAGGAATTATGGGTTACTTCGGAATTAAAAGTTCTTTCACTAAGACATTAGAGTAAAAATAATAAAGAGAATTCGGTAATAGTTCTATAAAGAAATTTAGTAACTAAGATCAAATTAGCAACCAATGTTGGATTCAAAGTGAAGCTCATCCCTGATATTTTTCTTATTATAAAAGTTCAATTATATTACTCTTGTTAGTTTCAAATATTATTTCAATCAATTCGGAAACTTTTTGTCCAATTTTAGTAATTAAACACAATTTGATAGTAAAACGCAATCCTTGAGTTCGACACTCGGTACTATCGTTTTAATTATTTGTCGACTATAAGTATTTCTCAGCAAAATATAATCAACAAAAAATCAAAACATAAAAATCTAAATATCACAAACATATGCAATCAACAATTGAGATAGATAGAACTAGTGAACAACAACCATGGTAATATTAGCAAACAATGCTAATAACTGTGAATAAATCAATTATATACATTTAGGTGGGGATCTATTGACTGCAAGAGTAATTCTTATTTGAGTAACTTCGCTAAATAATTCTTTGTAGACATTAAATTTCATCAATTCGATCGCCAAATTAATTGTTCTTATTAAGTAAATCAAATACACAAATTTCTATTAAATTTTAATATTATTTGATACTTTATCGACTAAGTTCAATTCAACGTGTAATATACTTTTTTAAATACAAGTAACAAAGTAACATATTGACTATAAATTTTTATAGCTACACATATCCAATTTTTGTATGTATGATCGTTAAGGTATTATCAAAACATTGAACAATTGAATTGGTGAAATTTAATGTCTACAAAGAGTTGTTAAGTAGAGTTACTCAAACAAGAGTTACTCTTGGAGTCAAGAGAGTCTCATCCTATACACACACAATCAAACAACTCATGAATTTAATGAGTCGAACTATATATAACTCATTTAGTTAACAAAATGAATTTTTAGGTTAAGTTGAGCTCATTTGGTTCACAAAACAAGTTTAATAAATTAATTTTCAAGTCAAGTCTCGAATTATATTTGAATTGGCTTGGTTCATTATCAGCCATACTTGAGGGTACGAAAATTGCTATTTAGTGAAGAAAAAAATTTTGAGGTATTCAATCTAGATTTTTATGCAAATAAAATAATTCATGTGGTATTCAATTATGATAATATGGATTTTTTTAACAAAGTGTTTAAATTTAGTGGTATTCAATTATGATAATATGGATTTTTTTAACAAAGTGTTTAAATTTAGTGGTATTCAATAATTTTTTTTTACAACATACAAAAAAAAACTTTGATACTAAAAAAACATTCAAATTTTAGTGGATTGTTTTCTAAATAAAATTTGTTGGATTTTGTTAGACTTTCTTCTCCATCTTCTTTAATGAAAATCCCCCAAAGATGTAGAGCTTTAGTTCATTCTCCTTCGTGAATAACAAGGACTATTTTTTCTCTTTTCCATCCACTCAGTACCAACACGCATACGTTATTTGTTGATACTCTCTTTTACCTCGTTATTATATAGCAAGTGACATTTTTTGCATTCTCATATATTAATATAATATTATAATATTATTTGTGTATTTGATTTTATTTATTCTTTTTATAACGTTTAAAGTTAATAATTAATATTGTTTAATTGTTAGTATTTGTTAAGGTAGAATGAAAACTGCGACCTCCTTGTTATTTTACTCTCTAACGTATCCACCCTAGTCCTCCAAGGCAACATTATATCCCCTTATTTAACTTTCTTTGTTGTTGTAACTAAACACTATTTTTTACCTTTTCTACTTTTATTGTTACATTTTGTAATGAATTAAAAAATTTAGCTCACTCATGTTACATTCTATAAAAAAAATCTTGTGTTTTATTGATGTACCCATCCCTACCTAGATTATTTTTAAAAATTTCGTATTCTACACCTGTATTTGTACAAGGTAGTGTATTTGTACCTATACATCATAAATGTGTTTACATATATCTTCTCCCTCCACCTCTCTTCTTTATCTCTTGCTCTCTTTCCTTAGCATAAGTAAGTTTGTTGTTTTCAATTTCTTATTTTTACATAAATATGTAGTTATATTTTTTATCCATAATGTCGTCCAAATGATATTTTCTTTAAAGATTCATTACAAAGACAATATCAAAGAATCAAAGCAATATTTGTTAGGCAAATAAATTTATATCATTCATAATATAATAATAATCACTTAGCCGAGCTACATTTTTAGCGCCATTAACGTTTCAAACGGGGACACGATTCTAGGGAAATAGAACGCGCGGAGCCGCAGATACTGCCAATGGGACATATTGAAGAAATAGGAAGGACAAGCTGATCGTCGGGCGCCACAAATTCCCTCAAATGAAAGTTAACATGCATTACCCACGTAATTAGTCGAGCAAGGCTACATGTCCGTAGGCCATAATTTATGTCCAGTAGGATTATTTTTGTCTATAAATATCATTACCTAAAATATTTATGATACATACAATCAATCAAACAAGTTTTTTTTACGTATTATCTATCTTTTATCAATTTACTTTACTTTATTCATTTGTAGTTTAATACCTTAAATTTCAATAGCGTGCTTAACACTCTTTGGAGTAGTTAAGGAGCCCATAGCTAATGGATATAGTTCATTACTCGGCATAATTGTTTAAAGAAAAATGGAATCATAACACGCTATAATTCTTAGGATAATTCTTAATCCCAACAACAAACCTGGAAAACTACAATAGTGACCGTTGAAAAGTTCACTTCGCCAAGTCACGATTACCTTTGGCAAATACACTTGTGTTATGGTAAAATTTGCAGCAACATAGAACAACCATCAACATTATCAATGTCAAAAAAGTTAGACCATCATAGGTCTAATGAACAAACTCAAATGTTGGGAATGACTACGTTTGTGGTTGTTCCTAATGTTTCTAGAGACAAGGCGATTGATCCACTTGAAAAACCAATGGTTATGACCACATATTTTGTAACACCCCAAATTTTATAATAAACTATTTTAATAATGAAATATAATTTTAAATAATTAATTTGGTGTTAAAGTTATTTTAGAATACATGTGATAAATTTCGTGATTAGTTTGCGTTATATGGGTGCTTTAGATGATGTGTTACTATTATACATATTAGACTACATGAATAATCTAAATAACAAATAGTATATTTTATATATTTTTCTAAATAGTATTTTAGTGTAATATTTTAAAGAATAAGATTTTACGTGTATATACTTATACCAAATTAATGTAATATTTTTCTGTGCGTTTGACTGATATTAAGTATGCACTTAATTATATTTCAATTATCTATAACTATTTTCTATTTTTAGTTATTTATTTTATAAATAATTATCTCGGAATAGTAGTGATATATTGTGTTTGATTTCCTTCATTTTTATATACTTGTTATGACATAATGATTTTATATATATTTATTATGATATAATAATTAATATAGAGTGTTGATGTTATATTTATTTATTTTATAATTTTGACTATTCTCTAATGATGGTAGTATTTTAATGTGAATATTTTATAAAATAAGTATAATTATAGTAATTATTTTGAATATGAATCTTGGTTATTAATGTATTTTAAAATACTAACTACTTTAATTATTTTATTTTATAAAATATGGGTTTTGAAATATTAATAATTTTGTGCTTATTTTCTTTATATGTGTGCTTGTCAAGTTGTGCCTATTTTATATATATTCCATTGATTTAGTGGCTTATACAAAATATTGATGTTATATTTTTAATTGTCATTTCAACTATTCTCATAATATAATAATCTTTTAATTTGATATTTCGAAAGATATTATTATTTTAGTGGCAAATAAATAAATTAAAATAAATATTTAATTAGTTGGACCTTGTGAAAAAATAAAATAAAATGAAGTTCAATGAGTTAGGTTAACAATAACTAATATGTTAAAAAAAAAATAAAAAAAATCAAATATACCCTAATATGAAAGCGCTACAGTAGAAAGATAGAAAGAGAGAGAAAAGGCCGCCGCCATACTAAGAGAAAAGAAAAGAAATCGGTTCCGGCGATCGACAACTATCCAGAAAAACTTCCTCCGTTTTCGTTCAAATTTCAGTATGTTATTTAATTTATTGAGTTAGTCAATTAAACACAATTTTCCAGATTTTTAACAACCCCAATTTCTCTCTAAAATACCCGACTTCTCCGTTTGTAGAATTCGTTATTTTGCACCGTTCTTCTTCACCGTAAGTCCGATTTGAGTGAAACCAACGCCAAAACGATCGTGTGTAAAGTGGCTATGTTATCCACTTATTGGTTTTCTGATTTATGGTAAGATTCCTTGACCGAATTTCGAAATTAATTTTAGAGTGTCTTAAAGTGTTTAAAGTGTTTGATTTAATAACTAATCGATTGAAACATTGATTTCCGTATGAACTATATGTTTAAAACTTAAGTATTGACTTTTACTAGGTACAAATTATTATTATTTCGGTTGAAACTCAATTTAGAGAAAAAAAATGATGTTTTGTTCTAAACTTTGAGTTATATAAAAATATATCTCTTTTGTTTAAAGTTTTAATTTTGACAAAAAAATTCTTATTTTGATTTTATGTTGGCTTGTGTGAAGAAAGAAAAATTGATTCTAAATTGTGAATGTTAACTTTAAATCACTTGAAAGTGTTGATGGTTGTATTTAGATGAGTAGAGTTTTGATAGTGGTTTTGAAGACAATTTAGAATGTTCGTCATGATTTTATATAGTATGAAATTCATACTATTAGCAATAGTAATTCTTGAATAGTAGAGGTTGGTAGAACTTAGAATTTTTTTTTAAATGATATTTTGAAAGAGTTAAAATTTACTTATTTTGTAAGATGAACATAACTTTTATTTGAATTACTCTTGATTATTTTAAAGAAATTAAATTGAGTTAAACTTTTGTTGATTTAAAAATAACAATAATTCTATACTACTCATTTTATTTAATGTTTAAAATAGCTTAAATTTACAGCATGTTTTATTATGTCTTGTTTTTAAGAAAATTAAAAAGAGCTGTTGTTATGTTGGTTAGGGGATGGTGTGAATATTGAAATGTAAGCGTGTTGGGATATTTGGTTGAAATTATTGATTTATTGATTATGATATTATGAACTAATTAGAGTTTAACTTGATGTTAGAGTTTTATATTTTAAGAACTCAGTAGTGATATATAATAGTACTAATTAAAAAGAAAGGGGGTCAAATGATAAAGTTTCTACTAATTGAGAAAGAGAAGAAAAACAAAGTTTTTAAAAGAATTATCTCAATAGTCAAACTCTTTTTGAAAAATTATCTAAATTTTAGATCCTATAATCGATGTATTTTATGATTAGAATGTTTTTTTTTGTAGAATTATAGTTATTGTGTTATCATTGTTGAAATGTATATTGAGTTTAATATGAGAAAGTGACATGTTGTTTGTACATCTTTTCTTGTTACATGAATTAACCTAACAAAATGGTATGTATTATGTGGATTGGTATGTGTAGAGTGTATCATGTAGATTATGTGTCCAGAGACTAAAATTTTTTTTAACTATAAAACTACAAATTTTTTTTTTATTATTAGGGACCTAATTTTTAAGATTAGAACATGCCTCCAAAATCTTTAAAATTGATGGTGTGTTATGCTTTAGACGAATTTTGTGCCTTGATTGAAACTGATGATGTATCTATAGACATGTTGAGTAGTTGGTATGAGAGGAGACTGTTATTTTGTAGATTTGTCAATTAGTGTAATTCATTATCATAACCAAGTATGCCTTATGCATTGTGTCATGTACACTACTTTAATGTATATAAATATATAATTTTGTTTTTTTGTAAATTTTGAGAAAATAAATTAGAACTATTTTGGAAGTGTTAATTTATTGGAAAACTTTTTATCTATCTATATATATAATTTAAATCTTCTTTCAAAATATAAGTTAAAAATAATAATTTTTATAATGATTAATTATTTAGAAATGTGTTTTTGACGATTAAAGTACGAGAGATTTTAGAGATCTTATAGATTTTAAAAATACATGTGATTTACCTTATTTTTAATTGTATTTAGAAATGTGATTTATTTTTGTTGTTTTTATTTAGACTTGATTTATTGAAAAGTGATTTAAGAAAATGTTTTGAACTCCCAATTATTTTTTTTTTGTGCTAAATGATTAGTGATACATTTAATAATAATTTAAGTCTAGAAATCAATTTTTAGAATGATGTGTAACCTTTAAAGTGATTTATCTACTCGATTCAATTTGGTTTGGTAGCGTGTTGTGTCTTCTAGTAAATAATTATTTATCTTATCTGCTACTTGGAAATCTATGTTTTAGTTTATTGTAACCTTTAAGTGAAGAGGATTAATTCAAAAGAAAATATAATCGTGATCAATTTGGAGCAATTAGAGTTCTATGAGGATGAGATGAACGTAAAATTTTGGTGCTAATTTTTGGATTAGTAATGTGAATGTTATATGATTATGTAAATATGAAATTGTTTGTGTTTCAAGTGTTCTAATTGTTGGAAATTAGTGTATAGCGTTAGAGTAGTAGAGATCATCTAAAAGTGAAATAGCTCTATATTTCTTCAATCGGATTATTGATTATATATTGATGTAAGTGTTGTTGTTACTACTTGTAAATTACAAGTAAATTATTGTGAATGTGTAATTAAGTAAGTTTTTAACTTGAGGTAAGGAGTAGGAGTTGTGGCGCCGCCTTCGCACTCCTGAACCACGTTAAAAATATTTTTAATTATCCATGTTTGAATTTGAATGACTGCAGTTATAGTTACCTTAAGTAGTTGACTACATGAGTAGGAGGGACTAGCTACCCCGATGACTCATCGTCGATAAAAGAGGCAACGGTAACTCATTATTTCGTTATAAGTACCTTTTAATTTTATTCTTTAAATAGTTGAAAAACATGTTCATCACTTATGTAAATTAAGTGAATTTAATTATTAAATATATGTTATTATGAAATGGTGTCTCTATCATTGATTTTTTTTCTTTCTTCTTGATTATATATATGAAGTATGTTTTATAGAGTGATTGGTTGTAAATATATCATAATGTTATTAAGTTGTTAGATATGTTTAATATTCTAAAAAAATTGCTCTCTTTGTCAAACTTAGGTTAAATTTGTTGAATGTTTGGGGATATGATCAAAACTTTATTTTAAGGAGTAAAACTTGTAATATTTTGTTTGAAAGAAATAGTTGGGATTGACAATATACTTCGAAGGTGTTTCATTTAACCCAAATGAACTAAGTTATTATTAACTAAATATATATGTTATGTGTTATATGTAAATTATAGTGAGTAACTCTATGATATTTTCTTTCATTATTGAGTGAAAAATGTGATATGTGTTTAATTGATTTATAGTGTCATGTTAGCCTATCATGCTAAGTTAATTGGTTTTGACATATTGTGCTTGAATGACTAGTGAGTGCCTTAAAAACGCTTATAGACTAAGTTTGAATCTTGAGGGTGGTAAGTTAGATACTAGTTCACTCACCACAAATTTCGAGGACGAAATTTCTTTTACGAGGGGAGAATTGTAACACCCCAAATTTTATAATAAACTATTTTAATAATGAAATATAATTTTAAATAATTAATTTGGTGTTAAAGTTATTTTAGAATACGGGTGCTTTAGATGATGTGTTACTATTATACATATTAGACTACATGAATAATCTAAATAACAAATATTATATTTTATATATTTTTCTAAATAGTATTTTAGTGTAATATTTTAAAGAATAAGATTTTAGAACATTTTACGTGTATATACTTATTATACCAAATTAATGTAATATTTTTCTGTGCGTTTGACTGATATTAAGTATGCACGTAATTATATTTCAATTATCAATAACTATTTTCTATTTTTAGTTATTTATTTTATAAATAATTATCTCGGAATAGTAGTGATATATTGTGTTTGATTTCCTTCATTTTTATATACTTGTTATGACATAGTGATTTTATATATATTTATTATGATATAATAATTAATATAAAGTGTTGATGTTATATTTATTTATTTTATAATTTTGACTATTCTCTAATGATGGTAGTATTTTAATGTGAATATTTTATAAAATAAGTATAATTATAGTAATTATTTTGAATATGAATCTTGGTTATTAATGTATTTTAAAATACTAACTACTTTAATTATTTTATTTTATAAAATATGGGTTTTGAAATATTAATAATTTTGTGCTTATTTTCTTTATATGTGTGCTTGTCAAGTTGTGCCTATTTTATATATATTCCATTGATTTAGTGGCTTATACAAAATATTGATGTTATATTTTTAATTGTCATTTCAACTATTCTCATAATATAATAATCTTTTAATTTGATATTTCGAAAGATATTATTATTTTAGTGGCAAATAAATAAATTAAAATAAATATTTAATTAGTTGGACCTTGTGAAAAAATAAAATAAAATGAAGTTCAATGAGTTAGGTTAACAATAACTAATATGTTAAAAAAAAAATAAAAAAAATCAAATATACCCTAATATGAAAGCGCTACAGTAGAAAGATAGAAAGAGAGAGAAAAGGCCGCCGCCATACTAAGAGAAAAGAAAAGAAATCGGTTCCGGCGATCGACAACTATCCAGAAAAACTTCCTCCGTTTTCGTTCAAATTTCAGTATGTTATTTAATTTATTGAGTTAGTCAATTAAACACAATTTTCCAGATTTTTAACAACCCCAATTTCTCTCTAAAATACCCGACTTCTCCGTTTGTAGAATTCGTTATTTTGCACCGTTCTTCTTCACCGTAAGTCCGATTTGAGTGAAACCAACGCCAAAACGATCGTGTGTAAAGTGGCTATGTTATCCACTTATTGGTTTTCTGATTTATGGTAAGATTCCTTGACCGAATTTCGAAATTAATTTTAGAGTGTCTTAAAGTGTTTAAAGTGTTTGATTTAATAACTAATCGATTGAAACATTGATTTCCGTATGAACTATATGTTTAAAACTTAAGTATTGACTTTTACTAGGTACAAATTATTATTATTTCGGTTGAAACTCAATTTAGAGAAAAAAAATGATGTTTTGTTCTAAACTTTGAGTTATATAAAAATATATCTCTTTTGTTTAAAGTTTTAATTTTGACAAAAAAATTCTTATTTTGATTTTATGTTGGCTTGTGTGAAGAAAGAAAAATTGATTCTAAATTGTGAATGTTAACTTTAAATCACTTGAAAGTGTTGATGGTTGTATTTAGATGAGTAGAGTTTTGATAGTGGTTTTGAAGACAATTTAGAATGTTCGTCATGATTTTATATAGTATGAAATTCATACTATTAGCAATAGTAATTCTTGAATAGTAGAGGTTGGTAGAACTTAGAATTTTTTTTTAAATGATATTTTGAAAGAGTTAAAATTTACTTATTTTGTAAGATGAACATAACTTTTATTTGAATTACTCTTGATTATTTTAAAGAAATTAAATTGAGTTAAACTTTTGTTGATTTAAAAATAACAATAATTCTATACTACTCATTTTATTTAATGTTTAAAATAGCTTAAATTTACAGCATGTTTTATTATGTCTTGTTTTTAAGAAAATTAAAAAGAGCTGTTGTTATGTTGGTTAGGGGATGGTGTGAATATTGAAATGTAAGCGTGTTGGGATATTTGGTTGAAATTATTGATTTATTGATTATGATATTATGAACTAATTAGAGTTTAACTTGATGTTAGAGTTTTATATTTTAAGAACTCAGTAGTGATATATAATAGTACTAATTAAAAAGAAAGGGGGTCAAATGATAAAGTTTCTACTAATTGAGAAAGAGAAGAAAAACAAAGTTTTTAAAAGAATTATCTCAATAGTCAAACTCTTTTTGAAAAATTATCTAAATTTTAGATCCTATAATCGATGTATTTTATGATTAGAATGTTTTTTTTTGTAGAATTATAGTTATTGTGTTATCATTGTTGAAATGTATATTGAGTTTAATATGAGAAAGTGACATGTTGTTTGTACATCTTTTCTTGTTACATGAATTAACCTAACAAAATGGTATGTATTATGTGGATTGGTATGTGTAGAGTGTATCATGTAGATTATGTGTCCAGAGACTAAAATTTTTTTTAACTATAAAACTACAAATTTTTTTTTTATTATTAGGGACCTAATTTTTAAGATTAGAACATGCCTCCAAAATCTTTAAAATTGATGGTGTGTTATGCTTTAGACAAATTTTGTGCCTTGATTGAAACTGATGATGTATCTATAGACATGTTGAGTAGTTGGTATGAGAGGAGACTATTATTTTGTAGATTTGTCAATTAGTGTAATTCATTATCATAACCAAGTATGCCTTATGCATTGTGTCATGTACACTACTTTAATGTATATAAATATATAATTTTGTTTTTTTTTTTTGTAAATTTTGAGAAAATAAATTAGAACTATTTTGGAACTGTTAATTTATTGGAAAACTTTTTATCTATCTATATATATAATTTAAATCTTCTTTCAAAATATAAATTGAAAATAATAATTTTTATAATGATTAATTATTTAGAAATGTGTTTTTGACGATTAAAGTACGAGAGATTTTAGAGATCATATAGATTTTAAAAATACATGTGATTTACCTTATTTTTAATTGTATTTAGAAATGTGATTTATTTTTGTTGTTTTTATTTAGACGTGATTTATTGAAAAGTGATTTAAGAAAAAGTTTTGAATTTCCAATGATTTTTTTTTTGTGCTAAATGATTAGTGATACGTTTTATAATAATTTAAGTCTAGAAATCAATTTTTAGAACGATGTGTAACCTTTAAAGTGATTTATCTACTACTCGATTCAATTTGGTTTGGTAGCGTGTTGTGTCTTCTAGTAAATAATTATTTATCCTATCTGCTACTTGGAAATCTATGTTTTAGTTTATTGTAACCTTTAAGTGAAGAGGATTAATTCAAAAGAAAATATAATCGTGATCAATTTGGAGCAATTAGAGTTCTATGAGGATAGGTTACATTGTTTGAGTTATGAGATGAACGTAAAATTTTGGTGCTAATTTTTGGATTAGTAATGTGAATGTTATATGATTATGTAAATATGAAATTGTTTGTGTTTCAAGTGTTCTAATTGTTGGAAATTAGTGTATAGCGTTAGAGTAGTAGAGATCATCTAAAAGTGAAATAACTCTATATTTCTTCAATCGGATTATTGATTATATATTGATGTAAGTGTTGTTGTTACTACTTGTAAATTACAAGTAAATTATTGTGAATGTGTAATTAAGTAAGTTTTTAACTTGAGGTAAGGAGTAGGAGTTGTGGCGCCGCCTTCGCACTCCTGAACCACGTTAAAAATATTTTTAATTATCCATGTTTGAATTTGAATGACTGCAGTTATAGTTACCTTAAGTAGTTGACTACATGAGTAGGAGGGACTAGCTACCCCGATGACTCATCGTCGATAAAAGAGGCAACGGTAACTCATTATTTCGTTATAAGTACCTTTTAATTTTATTCTTTAAATAGTTGAAAAACATGTTCATCACTTATGTAAATTAAGTGAATTTAATTATTAAATATATGTTATTATGAAATGGTGTCTCTATCATTGATTTTTTTTCTTTCTTCTTGATTATATATATGAAGTATGTTTTATAGAGTGATTGGTTGTAAATATATCATAATGTTATTAAGTTGTTAGATATGTTTAATATTCTAAAAAAATTGCTCTCTTTGTCAAACTTAGGTTAAATTTGTTGAATGTTTGGGGATATGATCAAAACTTTATTTTAAGGAGTAAAACTTGTAATATTTTGTTTGAAAGAAATAGTTGGGATTGACAATATACTTCGAAGGTGTTTCATTTAACCCAAATGAACTAAGTTATTATTAACTAAATATATATGTTATGTGTTATATGTAAATTATAGTGAGTAACTCTATGATATTTTCTTTCATTATTGAGTGAAAAATGTGATATGTGTTTAATTGATTTATAGTGTCATGTTAGCCTATCATGCTAAGTTAATTGGTTTTGACATATTGTGCTTGAATGACTAGTGAGTGCCTTAAAAACGCTTATAGACTAAGTTTGAATCTTGAGGGTGGTAAGTTAGATACTAGTTCACTCACCACAAATTTCGAGGACGAAATTTCTTTTACGATGGGAGAATTGTAACACCCCAAATTTTATAATAAACTATTTTAATAATGAAATATAATTTTAAATAATTAATTTGGTGTTAAAGTTATTTTAGAATACATGTGATAAATTTCGTGATTAGTTTGCGTTATATGGGTGCTTTAGATGATGTGTTACTATTATACATATTAGACTACATGAATAATCTAAATAACAAATATTATATTTTATATATTTTTCTAAATAGTATTTTAGTGTAATATTTTAAAGAATAAGATTTTACGTGTATATACTTATACCAAATTAATGTAATATTTTTCTGTGCGTTTGACTGATATTAAGTATGCACTTAATTATATTTCAATTATCTATAACTATTTTCTATTTTTAGTTATTTATTTTATAAATAATTATCTCGGAATAGTAGTGATATATTGTGTTTGATTTCCTTCATTTTTATATACTTGTTATGACATAATGATTTTATATATATTTATTATGATATAATAATTAATATAGAGTGTTGATGTTATATTTATTTATTTTATAATTTTGACTATTCTCTAATGATGGTAGTATTTTAATGTGAATATTTTATAAAATAAGTATAATTATAGTAATTATTTTGAATATGAATCTTGGTTATTAATGTATTTTAAAATACTAACTACTTTAATTATTTTATTTTATAAAATATGGGTTTTGAAATATTAATAATTTTGTGCTTATTTTCTTTATATGTGTGCTTGTCAAGTTGTGCCTATTTTATATATATTCCATTGATTTAGTGGCTTATACAAAATATTGATGTTATATTTTTAATTGTCATTTCAACTATTCTCATAATATAATAATCTTTTAATTTGATATTTCGAAAGATATTATTATTTTAGTGGCAAATAAATAAATTAAAATAAATATTTAATTAGTTGGACCTTGTGAAAAAATAAAATAAAATGAAGTTCAATGAGTTAGGTTAACAATAACTAATATGTTAAAAAAAAAATAAAAAAAATCAAATATACCCTAATATGAAAGCGCTACAGTAGAAAGATAGAAAGAGAGAGAAAAGGCAGCCGCCATACTAAGAGAAAAGAAAAGAAATCGGTTCCGGCGATCGACAACTATCCAGAAAAACTTCCTCCGTTTTCGTTCAAATTTCAGTATGTTATTTAATTTATTGAGTTAGTCAATTAAACACAATTTTCCAGATTTTTAACAACCCCAATTTCTCTCTAAAATACCCGACTTCTCCGTTTGTAGAATTCGTTATTTTGCACCGTTCTTCTTCACCGTAAGTCCGATTTGAGTGAAACCAACGCCAAAACGATCGTGTGTAAAGTGGCTATGTTATCCACTTATTGGTTTTCTGATTTATGGTAAGATTCCTTGACCGAATTTCGAAATTAATTTTAGAGTGTCTTAAAGTGTTTAAAGTGTTTGATTTAATAACTAATCGATTGAAACATTGATTTCCGTATGAACTATATGTTTAAAACTTAAGTATTGACTTTTACTAGGTACAAATTATTATTATTTCGGTTGAAACTCAATTTAGAGAAAAAAATGATGTTTTGTTCTAAACTTTGAGTTAGATAAAAATATATCTCTTTTGTTTAAAGTTTTAATTTTGGCAAAAAAATTCTTATTTTGATTTTATGTTGGCTTGTGTGAAGAAAGAAAAATTGATTCTAAATTGTGAATGTTAACTTTAAATCACTTGAAAGTGTTGATGGTTGTATTTAGATGAGTAGAGTTTTGATAGTGGTTTTGAAGACAATTTAGAATGTTCGTCATGATTTTATATAGTATGAAATTCATACTATTAGCAATAGTAATTCTTGAATAGTAGAGGTTGGTAGAACTTAGAATTTTTTTTT
>JBBPBP010009777.1:28321696-28334028 GCA_037974735.1 Cicer chorassanicum | reverse complement strand
AGAGTAGTAGAGATCATCTAAAAGTGAAATAGCTCTATATTTCTTCAATCGGATTATTGATTATATATTGATGTAAGTGTTGTTGTTACTACTTGTAAATTACAAGTAAATTATTGTGAATGTGTAATTAAGTAAGTTTTTAACTTGAGGTAAGGAGTAGGAGTTGTGGCGCCGCCTTCGCACTCCTGAACCACGTTAAAAATATTTTTAATTATCCATGTTTGAATTTGAATGACTGCAGTTATAGTTACCTTAAGTAGTTGACTACATGAGTAGGAGGGACTAGCTACCCCGATGACTCATCGTCGATAAAAGAGGCAACGGTAACTCGTTATTTTGTTATAAGTACCTTTTAATTTTATTCTTAAAATAGTTGAAAAACATGTTCATCACTTATGTAAATTAAGTGAATTTAATTATTAAATATATGTTATTATGAAATGGTATCTCTATCATTGATTTTTTTTCTTTCTTCTTGATTATATATGAAGTATGTTTTATAGAGTGATTGGTTGTAAATCTATCATAATGTTATTAAGTTGTTAGATATGTTTAATATTCTAAAAAAAAAATTGCTCTCTTTGTCAAACTTAGGTTAAATTTGTTGAATGTTTGGGGATATGATCAAAACTTTATTTTAAGGAGTAAAACTTGTAATATTTTGTTTGAAAGAAATAGTTGGGATTGACAATATACTTCGAAGGTGTTTCATTTAACCCAAATGAACTAAGTTATTATTAACTAAATATATATGTTATGTGTTATATGTAAATTATAGTGAGTAACTCTATGATATTTTCTTTCATTATTGAGTGAAAAATGTGATATGTGTTTAATTGATTTATAGTGTCATGTTAGCCTATCATGCTAAGTTAATTGGTTTTGACATATTGTGCTTGAATGACTAGTGAGTGCCTTAAAAACGCTTATAGACTAAGTTTGAATCTTGAGGGTGGTAAGTTAGATACTAGTTCACTCACCACAAATTTCGAGGACGAAATTTCTTTTACGAGGGGAGAATTGTAACACCCCAAATTTTATAATAAACTATTTTAATAATGAAATATAATTTTAAATAATTAATTTGGTGTTAAAGTTATTTTAGAATACATGTGATAAATTTCGTGATTAGTTTGCGTTATATGGGTGCTTTAGATGATGTGTTACTATTATACATATTAGACTACATGAATAATCTAAATAACAAATATTATATTTTATATATTTTTCTAAATAGTATTTTAGTGTAATATTTTAAAGAATAAGATTTTACGTGTATATACTTATACCAAATTAATGTAATATTTTTCTGTGCGTTTGACTGATATTAAGTATGCACTTAATTATATTTCAATTATCTATAACTATTTTCTATTTTTAGTTATTTATTTTATAAATAATTATCTCGGAATAGTAGTGATATATTGTGTTTGATTTCCTTCATTTTTATATACTTGTTATGACATAATGATTTTATATATATTTATTATGATATAATAATTAATATAGAGTGTTGATGTTATATTTATTTATTTTATAATTTTGACTATTCTCTAATGATGGTAGTATTTTAATGTGAATATTTTATAAAATAAGTATAATTATAGTAATTATTTTGAATATGAATCTTGGTTATTAATGTATTTTAAAATATTAACTACTTTAATTATTTTATTTTATAAAATATGGGTTTTGAAATATTAATAATTTTGTGCTTATTTTCTTTATATGTGTGCTTGTCAAGTTGTGCCTATTTTATATATATTCCATTGATTTAGTGGCTTATACAAAATATTGATGTTATATTTTTTATTGTCATTTCAACTATTCTCATAATATAATAATCTTTTAATTTGATATTTTGAAAGATATTATTATTTTAGTGGCAAATAAATGAATTAAAATAAATATTTAATTAGTTGGACCTTGTGAAAAAATAAAATAAAATGAAGTTCAATGAGTTAGGTTAACAATAACTAATATGTTAAAAAAAAAAATAAAAAAAATCAAATATACCCTAATATGAAAGCGCTACAGTAGAAAGATAGAAAGAGAGAGAAAAGGCGGCCGCCATACTAAGAGAAAAGAAAAGAAATCGGTTCCGGCGATCGACAACTGTCCAGAAAAACTTCCTCCGTTTTCGTTCAAATTTCAGTATGTTATTTAATTTATTGAGTTAGTCAATTAAACACAATTTTCCAGATTTTTATCAACCCCAATTTCTCTCTAAAATACCCGACTTCTCCGTTTGTAGAATTCGTTATTTTGCACCGTTCTTCTTCACCGTAAGTCCGATTTGAGTGAAACCAACGCCAAAACGATCGTGTGTAAAGTGGCTATGTTATCCACTTATTGGTTTTCTGATTTATGGTAAGATTCCTTAACCGAATTTCGAAATTAATTTTAGAGTGTCTTCTCATAATTTATTTTTAACGTTTACCCATAAATTGTCGGGTTAGATCGATTGAAGGACAAAGAGTCGGAGAATAAAGGTTGTTTGTTCGTGGAATCGTATTTGTGTGTGAAAGCATCGAAATAAGGTAAGGGGTGAGAGAGCGTTTGAATTCATGAGTGTAATATATTGTGAGATGAACGGGAAAACCGTATTTCCCAACGATTCATCCGGGGCTTGCTACGTACGGCAATAGCCCTGATAAATTAATTAATGTGCAAATATGGGAATTGTGAGATTAAAATGTGGAATAGAAATATTTATAAGGTGTTGATTGATTTAATTCCATTGAATGTGTGTTATTTGATATTATTGTGATATTTGATTTATTTTTGTTAAATGTGTGACATTTGATATTATTGTGATATTGGATGTCAAATGAATTTGGTGCATATGTTGGATTAGATGAGTTTATGTGATGTGATAATAAAAGATGTGTGCATTGTGATAATTTTATGTGATGATGATGATGTATGAATAATAATTGGGATTTCATAAATTTGTGATGAGTTATGTAATGATGATGATATGTGATTTATAATAGTAATGTTGTGAATTTGTGATGAAAATATTGAAGTAACCCCTGATGAAATAATTGTGATTCCAATTTGTGTTTGAGATGACGGTCTTAATGTAGTATCATAGGCCAACGAGGGGAGAAAATAAATATTGAGAATTTGTGAAGTGGAGATTATTTTGTCATCATATAGGTAGGGCCTGACAAGCCTAGCGATTTCGGGGAAGTACAACTGAATTGAGCCTGATCGTGGCGGTCTACTGTTGAGCCTTAAGGCAAGATTGTTAGACCTTGGAGGTATTCGGGTGGGGAATTCCTAGGTGACTTGGAGGTAGCACTCCAAATGTCGGGAGCTACCATGCAACACACGTTTACCTCGACTGTCGCGTATATGTGTCTCGTGTTGAGTTGAGGGGATCTATGAGGACAGGGCCAATTTGAATTGTCCGTCCACCGGAATGGTGGCATAGTATCATGGCCTCCTAACCAAGTACTTCAGAGTTAGAATGGTACCACATTGTGAAGTAGAGTCTAAGCTCATGCATAGCATTGCATTTTCTTGTGATTGTTTTGTTGTGATTAACATGTGTCGTGTGCGATAATAATAATTTCTACGATGATTTGATGTTATAGTGAAATGTATTGACTTTCCTTGAGTGGTTTTGACTATATAACGTGATACTTTTCTTTGAAGAGTGTTTGTGTAATGATACGGTTATTGATGATTAATTGCGTGTTTTTCTCACTTGTATTATACTATCAACATGATTTCAAAACTCACCTCCTTCGTTGTTTGTGTTTGACTGGCTTGGCCCTGCGTTTGCGAAATCGCAGTTATTACAGGTTAATGAGTCTTGGAGTTCAAATTTTGGAGAAGCCCCGCTCTGATAGGTGATACCGGGAATGAGAGTCATAAGTTGTATTTTTATTTGTTTAATTATAAACAACTTTTTCTATGAAACCTTATAACTAGTAAATTTTTGGAATTGAATTAAGAACTTTTAGTTAAATCAAATTTAATGGAGATTGCACTATTTTATAGGAGGAAAAAGTTTAAAGTGTTCATTTTGAATTTTGAGGAATGTGATATCTCAAATTAATTATAATTTTTTTTATTCCCTTGAAAACGTATTTGCTTTACCAGCTGAGAATTAAAGTTAAAAATTCTATTATAAATTATTATATATTATTTTGGGGTTTAGGGTGTCACATATTTCATTAGACAACATATTCACATGGAGATACATGATATCATGTATGAAGTCTCTCAACACCTCGCTAACAATGTAAAACCCATGGTTCACAAAAAGGTTTAACAAGCAGGGAGCTTGATGATCCGCTTTCGCACACGACTCAAATACAATTGAAAAAAAAAATGTAAAAAGAGGTAATAACTCGAGTCGTTCGCAAGGACTTCTGATATAACAATATTACCCGAATTGAGAGTTGAAATTTGAAAACAGGGGGTTTTATAATTTTTAGTTTTAACAGATGAGCAAAATGATTAATCCACTTATTCGAATTTCAGACATATCACAAATTCTATCAATGAGTTTAATTCCTAATTCGTGATTCTATTCTCATTTGACTATAGAATTGAACAAACAAGCATAATCAATCCTATGTGAATTCGGTTTCGTTGACTGGATTAAGCATCACAATCATCAAAATATTATTATAATTAACGTTCAAGCGCTGCAAAATTATAATTCAATTAAATTAGAAACGAAACCAAATTCTGTCAAATGAATTCAATCAATCCTATTGAAATTCAATTTAAGCGATCAGAATATCAATATAATCAAATAACAGAAATAGAATCATGAATCAGAATTGACGGTGTAACCTGAATCTCCAGGTGTTGATAAAACGAACTCATGGATTAACCTTACGAACTTAGTCTTCCATGAAATTAAAATAAAAAGTGTTTGTATTTGTCTGACATCTTAATCCCAAAATAATCTGATACAAGAAAGGAAAGAAACCCCAAATATATAGTGCTCTGATTTTTGGGCTTTTAAAACAAGTAGTCCGCTATTTAAATTATTACAAAGGTCCAGATTACGAGATCTGCAATATAGGCCAGTAGAGTTTGGCAATGAGATTTTATTCCAACACAAAATTTGTAGCTCTAAGTTTTAGCTTTCCAACGACTACTCACATGCTTCAATCTGATATCCAAAGCTCAAGTTATGGCCTACATAGCGAGCAGGGGTCAAAATGCAAATAATAAAATTATAATTCAATTTCAACCCAAAGTTTAGAAACAAGCTAAAAAATTATTCTAAGCTATATAGAGATTTAAAAAAAAACCAAATTAAAAAGCTAGAAACATGCGCCCAAGTGCTATGTTCAAATTCCCCCACACTTACGCTTTTGCACTCCGTGCAAAGCTATGCATGCGATTCCAATTACTCTTAGGAATGCAAAGTGGTGAGAAAAAAAAAAGAAAAATTAACTAAAGAATGCATCATAAGTGATAGAGTCCTCACAAGTCGAAAAGGTGACATTCCTATTACTGTTTTGTAGGCTGTTCTGTGAGCCCAAAAAGCATCTTCTAGTTGACGACTCCAGTCCTTCCTGTTTGGTTGCACCATATTTTCTAAGATCTGTTTGATTTCCCTGTTTGAGATTTCAGCTTGCCCATTAGTCTGGGGATGATAAGGTGTAGAGACTTTGTGCACAACCCTATACTTCCGAAGCAAAGCATCCATGGTGCTGTTACAAAAATGAGTGCCTTGATCACTTATGATGGCCCGGGGTATTCCAAACCTGCAAAAAATATTTTATCTGATAAAACCTGCAACAACTTCATAATCATTAGTCCTAGTGGGTATTGCTTCCACCCACTTCGAAACATAATAAACAACAAGTAAAATGTAGACAAAACCAAAAGATACAGGAAAAGGGCCCATAAAGTCCATGCCCCACACATCAAATACTTCACAGAAAAGCATAGGTTGTTGAGGCATCTCACTTCCACGAGTGATTGATGTTCCTGTTATTTGACATTGTTCACAAGTTTTGTAAGTCTCAAAAGCATCTTTAAACAAAGTGGGCCAAAAGAAGCCCGAGTCTAAAACTTTTCTGGCTGTCCGTTGAGGACCAAAGTCAGTGGTAGTGTAATTAGCCTGTGCAGAATCTAAAGTCCTAGAAGCATAATAAATAACATGGGCAGCCCTACCAACTCTTTGTGCAAGGACCGCTCCCATTGCATAGTTAAATGCATCACACATAATTTCAAAAGGGAGGGTCCAATTGGGTGGCTGAATGATGGGAGTAGAGGTCAGTGTTGTCTTTAAGCAATCAAACGCCTTCCTACATTTGTCATCAAAAGTGAAACTGACATCTTTTTGCAGCAAATTTGATAGCGGAAGAGCTATCTTGCTGAAATCCTTGATAAAGCGCCTGTAAAAACCTGCATGGTCAAGAAAAGAACGAATCTCGCGGATGCAAGATGGGTAAGGCAAATTAGAAATCCCATCAATCTTGACAGGATCCACTTCCATCCCATTCTTAGAGATCACATGTCCCAAAACTATGCCCTGTTCAACCATAAAATGATATTTTTCATAATTCAACACAAGGTTAGTTTCAATACATCTATACAAAACTCTATCTAAATTGTTCAAGCATACATCAAATGAGGAACCATACACAGTAAAATCATCCATGAAAACTTCTATAAGATTTTCTATCAAATCAGCAAAAATACTAATCATGCAGCGTTGGAAAGTTCCAGGAGCATTGCATAGGCCAAAGGGCATCCTTCTATAGGCAAATGTGCCGAAAGGGCAAGTGAACATGGTCTTTTCTTGGTCATCCGGTGCAATATGGATTTGAAAATAACCAGAAAAACCATAAAAAAAAACAATAATGTGACTTACTAGCCAACCATTCAAGCATCTGATCAATGAATGGTAAAGGAAAATGATCCTTTCTAGTTACCTGGTTTAGTTTCCTGTAATCGATGTATACCCTCAAGCTGTTCTGCACTCGTGTGGAGATAAGTTCATTATTTTCATTTTTTACCACTGTGAGTATAGTTTTCTTAGGGAATACCTGCACCAGACTCACCCATTGACTATCATAGATGGGGTATATAATGCCTGCTTGCAAGAGCTTGGTCATTTCCTTTTTTACAACATCCAGAATTAATGGGTTAAGTCGCCTTTGGGGCTGCTTGGCTGATTTTACTCCATCCTCCAATAGTATCCTATGCATGCACATGGATGGGCTAATACCAAGAATATCAGCCAAGGTCCATCCGATTGCCTTCCTGTGTTTTCTAAAAATATGCAACAGCTTCTCTTCTTGTTCATTTTCAAGTTTGACTGAAATAATCACAGGTAATTTACCACTTCCTTCTAAATATACATATTTCAAATTTTCAGGAAATGGATTAAGCTCTATAGTCGGTGGCTGCTCAATGGACGGTAAAATACCAGTGGCCAAAGCTAAGTCTGCAAAATCAATTATGTTAGTAGAAATATCAACATCAACATAATGATCAACCTACAAATCAGCTTCGATCTCAGCACACACAGAGCACAACTGAGTTTCTGTACAAAATTCACAAATATAAGTATCATCAAAATCAAACAGTGAAGGAAAATCAGCAACAAACATATCAGGGTAAGTGTCACCAACCAAATAAGCAAGTAATTCAATTTGAAAAATAGAATGCTCTTCCATGGGGTGTTTCATAGCATCAAAGATGTTAAATTTTACAATGCTATCACCAATATCCATGGATAGAGTTCCAACATGCACATCAATTTTTGTTCTAGCAATTTTCTAGAATGGTCTGCCTAAAATGATAGGCGCACTGTTGGAATTATTCTCTCCCTCCATGTCCAGAATGTAAAAGTCTGTAAAGGTCCAAGAGCAAGAGAGTTAAAAATAGATGTGGGCATAACATTAATGGAAACTCCTAAATCTGACATGGCATTTTCAAATTGACTATTGCCTATGGTACATGGAATGGAAAAAGTTCCTGGATCTTTGCATTTATGAGGCATGGGCTGGATGAGGGTTGAAACATTACACCCTATGTTTACTCTTTCATTACCTTTTAACCTTCTCTTGTGTGTGCACAACTCTTTTAGAAATTCAGCATATCTTGGGATCTGTTTAATTGCTTCATGGAGGGGAATGTTCACTTCCACCTTCCTAAATGTATCCAAGTTCTCCCTGTCCCTATCTGCCTCGTCCATTTTCTTAGTCTTCACTGCCCTTTGAGGAAAAGGAAGTGATATATTTTGCTCAACATCAACAGTTTCAGGTATCAAAATTTCTTCAGCAACCTTGTTATTTTTCACAACAGTTTCAGGTACCTTTGGTGTTTCAACAGCTTTCCCATACCTCAATGTAATTGCATTGACATTAGGGGCATTTGTATTTACTATTGACTGGGCAGGTAGTTGGTTTGATCCCTGAGTCTGCATCTGATTAATTGAAGTGGCTAGGTTGCCAATCTTTGTCTCCAAATTCTGAATTGTGGAATCTATTCTTTGTTGAAATTGAAGATTTTGGACAACTATTTGCTTGACAAGGTCCTCTAATGAAGGTGTATTGTTTTGCTGTTGATGTGGAATGTTCTGCTGATGCAGACTGTTTTGTTGCCTAGGTTGCTGTTGCTGTTGTGCAGAAGAATTCCCCAATCTCAGGTTTGGATGGTTTCTCACACCGGGATTGTACCTGTTAGACGACAAATCATAGTTGACTTGAGGGGTGAATATGTTTGCTGTATATGCTTGAGGAGCATCAGCAATTGGACCGTCTTGTAAAGTTGGACATGAATCTGTAAGATGCTCTAGAGAAGTGCAAATACCACATACCACTGCTTGGACTTTACCTACTGCCAATCTTTTTACTAAAGATGTAAGCTCATCAAGTCTGCTTTCTAGATTCTTGTGGGAAGAAGCTTGAACCTCATTCACTCCCCTTGTCAAAACTGTTGATTTGCTTCTAGTTGTAAATTGTTGGGAATTAATGGACATGTTCTCAATCAAAGCTTTTGCCGCTTCTGGGGTCTTATCGACAAGTGCTCCCCCACTAGCAGCATCCAAAATACTTCTATCCATAGGTAGCAAGCCTTCATAAAAATACTGGATGAGCAATTGATCAGAAATTTGGTGGTAAGGACAGCTAAACACCAATTTCTTGAATCTCTCCCAACACTCATGTAATGATTCCCTGTCAATCTGTCTAATGCCACATATTTCTTTACTGATTGAAGCAAATCTTGGGGCAGGGAAGAATTTTTATAGAAACAATTTCTTCAAATCATTCCAACTTGTAACAGAACCTGGCTGAAGGTAGTATAACCAATCCTTGGCAGCATTTTGAAGTGAGAATGGGAAGGCTCTCAGCTTGATATGATCTTCTGTGACTCCTTGAGGTTTCATGGTAGAACACACTACATGGAACTCCTTCAAGTGTTTGTGGGGATCCTTACCTACAAGACCATTAAACTTTGGAAGCAAGTGTATTAAACCAGTTTTAAGTTCAAATGGTACATTAACTTCAGGATATTCAATACACCATGCATTATAAGTAACATCAGGTGCATCAAGTTGTCAGCCATGTTGTGTAGCAAAATGTCACTTTCACTATCACTATCTCTATCTGACACGTTAGCACTAGCAGCAGCTCTATTAAGTCTATGACCTAAATGGAAGGTCCTATCTATTTCAGGGTCAAGGGGTGCAGATTTACAGAACTAGACCTAGTCATGCATCATCATAACAATACAATGGAAAATCACAATTATGAAAATTCCAACAATGTCCCTATTGCTAAAATTGAAGTGAAAAATCGAAAACACTATCAAATAAAATCCAAAAAATATAAAAATACCACAAAAAATCTCTAAAAATCAAATAAAGGCAATGCAAATTTTTTTGGATTTTTTTGAGAATATCAAAAATTAAAAAATTATAAAATTGGTTCAGATGAAGGAATTTGGGAATTTGAACGTCAAATCCCATAATAAGTCCCTAATATGGAAGTCCTATTCCTTGATTTTTTTTTCTTCTGATTTTCTGGCGAAATTTCGGGGCAATCCGAGACAGTCGCATGAAAACCGGATTTTTTTGACTAGCAACATGCCTACCAGCTAGCACAACCCTATCCAACCTGAAGAACAACAAAGCACGAAGAAACAATTGTTAGGATGGTTAGTAATACTCTAAAACTGGTTAATATTGTTATCAGAGAGTCTCGGCAACGGCGCCAATTTGATCCGCTGTCGCACACGGGTCAAATACAATTGAAAAAAAAAATGTAAAAAGAGGTAATAACTCGATTCGTTCGCAAGGACTTCTGATATATAATATTAACCGAATTGAGAGTTGAAATTTGAAAAAGGGGGGTTTTTATAATTTTTAGTTTTAACAGATGAACAAAACGATTAATCCACTTATTCGAGTTTCCGACCTATCACAGATTCTATCAATGAGTTTAATTCATAATTCGTGATTCTATTCTCATTTGACTATAGAATTGATCAAACAAGCATAATCAATCCTATGTGAATTCGGTTTCGTTGACTAGATTAAGCATCACAATCATCAAAATATTATTATAATTAACGTTCAAGCACCGCAAAATTATAATTCAATTAAATTAGAAACGAAACCAAATTCTGTCAAATGAATTTAATCGATCCTATTGAAATTCAATTTAAGCAATCAGAATATCAATATAATCAAATAATAGAAATAGAATCATGAATCAGAATTGACGGTGTAACCTGAATCTCCAGGTGTTGATGAAACGAACTCGTGGATCAACCTTACGAACTTAGCCTTCCATGAAATTAAAATAAAAAGTGTTTGTATTTGTCTGATATCTTAATCCGAAAATAATCTGATACAAGAATGGAAAGAAACCCCAAATATATAGTGCTCGGGTTTTTGGGCTTTTAAAACAAGTAGTCCGCTATTTAAATTATTACAAAGGTCCAGATTACGAAATCTGCAATATAGGCCAGTAGAGTTCGACATTGAGATTTTATTCCAACACAAAAGTTTTAGCTCTGATACCTAGCTTTTCAACGACTACTCACATGCTTCAATCTGATATCCAGAGCTCAAGTTATGGCCTACATAGCAAGCAAGGGTCAAAATGCAAATAATAAAATTATAATTCAATTTCAGTCCAAAGTTTAGAAACAAGTTAAAAAATTATTCTAAGCTATAAAGAGATTTTAAAAATACCAAATTAAAAAGCTAGAAACATGCGCCCAAGTGCTATGATCACTTGAGACAAAGCGAGTCAATTCAGGTGATAATTTTGTCACTTATGCAATCCAAGAAATACAAGGGAACCAAGATAAAAAACGCAGTGTAACTCAAAGTCGGCCTGTCATTATAACGACAAGACCTTCCCTGATGCAGATGTGTGCTATACAATGTGTATTTTTTACTCCTTACAATTCCTGCCTACTACTTTTGCCATGGCTAGCCTTTGGGGGAATCTAATGGCAAATGATACCAATAATCAAGCTAATCTTCAATATGGTTATGAGGCCACCTGAAGTAGTATGAAAAATTGGAATGCCGCAATTATTGCCTGATGGCAATATTCAACAGGTTAACAACATGTATGTCATACATGGGAGGACAAGCCTTCGACCCAACAACAGGAATGTCTAGACTAGTTGTGAAATACCCATCTTTGCAACCATGGGGTTATTAACCACTTTGATCAGCTAATCCCACAATACACCTCCCATGAAGTGAAGTACCTTCACCTAACCCAATGGATTCATCTTTACTAAGAACAAACGGGAATTATTGGTGAATATACATGGATTGCAAATCTACTTTACCAACATAATACAGTAATAGTTTTTTGGGACTCATGTGAGAAACATTGTGGAACTTGACTTGGAGTAGCTGTAACACCCTAATTCTTTATTATTATATTTTAACGATATAATGGTATATTATTATTGCCTTATGTATTTGCCTTAGTGATTTATATAAATTATTAATACTAATAATATTGAAATTGTTTTAAATATATATATATAATATATATATATATATATTTATTTATATAAAAATAAAACAAGAAATAACATGAATAATTGTAATAATAATAGTATTATAATAATAATAAGAATGGCATATGGGCTATGTGGACTTGCCCATTCTTGATAACAAGGTCGGAAGACTCAACCTATTATTACTGAAATATATATATGTAAGTGGTAGAATGTAGGTTAAGGTGTTGCCGCCATTAGTTTGGGCACGTTCACAAGAAACAACGCTGATTCTTTTTTTTTTTTTTTTCCTTTCTATATTTCATTCCTAATTCCTCCTTACACGTCAACAAGGCTGTTTGCAATTATCT
>JBBPBP010009777.1:28276535-28321593 GCA_037974735.1 Cicer chorassanicum | reverse complement strand
TATATATATATATATATATATATATATATATATATATATATATATATATATGAGCTCTACTTTTCTAATGATTTCACTTTCAGTTTTATTTACAAAAAATGTGGTAAAATGGACTCAAATCAATAATCGTTTGTGTTTCTTACTTACTAGTTGGTAAAGAAGTTGTGCACTAATATTTTGTCATGTTGGAATTCTGATGTCAGCAAACAAACAATTGTTTCTTTTTTTTCTTTTTATCTATGTTTGTTAATTGTAAGAAGTTTTAGAAATATCAGACATTCAAGGCACTAGGCATGAAATTTATATTTGTGAGATATATTTACTTTTGAGAAGTGTGAGAAGGAGAATATAATTGAAAGATCATGTTACTTATATCCATAATCATTAAAATGACTGTTTTTAAAATATTGTTTTTGTACTTGATTAACCTAAAGAGCTTAAGTCTGAAGGTCTTGTTCTTGAGGAACTACTCCAGCTTATGCTTAAAAAGAATTGTTAAAATTGGGATTTGAAGAATTAAACTAAGCCCTAATAAGGAACTCGTAAGAAACATGAAACTTAGTCTTCATAAACATAAATGTGCAGTTCTTGGGTTTTAGTTGATCATTGTTTGGTAAATTGTGTTGTTTGGACATAACGTTCACATGCCTATTTCTTATTTGAATCTTTGTCGTTAACAAATAATTATGGTTGAAATATTCTCTTTCAAAGAATATTTTTCCTTTCTTTTTAATTTTTCTTATTGCAAGGGTGTTATAAAGACCATGACTTAAGAACTTAAGTCACTGTCATTTAATAATTTTGTTGAGGGTGGTGGAATTGGAAGTGCACTTTGAATAATAATAATTTAGTGATTAATAGATTTTGTGGTCACATATATATATATATATATATATATATATATATATATTATAGTTATTGAACATTCTAATTGTTTAAAAAAATATTCAACTAAGATACACATTTTATGTTAATATAGTTATAGGTATCCACAATATTAAAATATTTTTGGGTATATTTCAAGTAGTAAATAATTTATTTGTATTTCATTTGGTTGTATGGCTCTATTACTTTGACGGATTACTAGAGACGACGGTCGACGAAGACGCGACAAGTTAGCAAATTAGATTCGTTGGGCGAAATCTTCAATTGAGGTAAGGGGTGAGAGGAGGTTCGACTTTATGAGTGTAAAATAACGTGGGATGAACGAGAATACCGTAATTCCCAGATATTCATCCGGGGCTTACTACATACGGTTGAGCCCTATTGAGTAATAATTAATTAATGAAATATGAACGGTAATACTGAGGACGAAAATATAATTTAGCAACCTATAGAATTGTTGTCAATCTATTTATATCAAGATTGCATGCTGCCTGATTTTATGAAATGTGATGCTGATTGTTACTGTATGAATGATTTATATTGGAGTGTCCTTGCTATTTGATTGAAATCGTGAAATTATTTGAATGTGCTACCTGTTTGATTTTTTATTTATTGCGATTGATAAGATTGGATTGTGCATTGTGAGTAGTGTAAACCAAATATTGGAATTGTATTGTGATTGACTGATATACATATACAATGAGGAATATTGTGAAGTCAAACTGAAACTTATTGAATTGTGATGATCGATTAAGTCTGAGATATGTGTTGCAGATTTTGGAGTTAGGATTATTTTGTCATCATATAGGGAGGGTCTGACAAACCTAGTGATTATGGGGAAGTACAACTGAATGAGTCTGATCGTGGATGGCTACAATCGAACCGTAGGGTAAGACTGATAGACCTTGGGGGTATCTCTGGTGGGGAATTCCTAAGTGGATTAGTGGGTAATTACCTAAGGCCTGGAGCTACCATGCAACACAAGAGTACCCCGACCGTGGCATATATGTGTCTCGGGTTGATTTAAGGTGATCTATGAGGACTTGGCCATTCATGAATTATCCGTCCACTCTTGTAGTGGCATAGTATCAAGCCTCCTAACCAAGTACTTCAGAGTAGAATGGTGCCAAATGATGAAGTATAGAGTATAGGACATGCATAACATTTCATCCTTGTAACTGTTTTATTGTGATTGAATTAGATTAACCTTAGACATTATATTATTGAATTCTCTCCTTATTTGTGCTGTTTTGACTAATTGTGTGTTCTCCTCATGTATTTTATACTGTTACATAATTTCGAAACTCACCCCTCGTTATTTGTGTTTGGCGTTTGCGATGGACGCATACGAGCAGCAAGCTGCAGGTGAAGACTAATATCCTCGAAGTGTAGAAAGCCGTCTTACCTTGAAGACTTTTATTATCTACCTTTTTCGTTAACGTCATTTTTGAACATATTTTATTTTTGGGAATTCCCACTCTGATAGTGACATCGGGTTGGGACTACATTTACAGTTATCATTAAACTTATGTATGTGTGCTTCAAAAAGGATTTTGTTGATTACTGTTACTATTTCGATGGAAATTTTGTTGATTAATGTATGTGTGCTTCAAAAAGGATTTTGTTGATTAATGTTAAGTTCGATGGAAATTTTGGATTAAAGTGACACGTTCATGATTACGTGATACTCCTTGCCTTAAAGAAAATCTTTGAAAGTTTATATATTTATTTATTTATTTAGAATTTCATGATTTTAAAATTAAAATTTAAAATAAAAAGTTAATATTAATTTGGGGTTTAGGGTGTCACAGTAGCAATGAGGGAATCCTCTAACCCAGGTTCAGTTTCAACTAGGATTTTCCAAAACCCTAAGACAACGTGTGGCGCTACCCAATTGTAGTTGAGGCCAGACCTCCTATACAACAATTGTTGGATCCTAGCCTTATAGCTAATACTATAAGGAGGTACTTTGGGATTTACTGAAACCCATGGGTAGGCCTAGGTATAGGAAGCCCTATCTTGAATGGGTGGACAGATTGTTTCCTCTATCTAGAGGCTATAAAACTCTTGATTTTGCTACCTTTTCTTATGAAGATGACAAATCAACAATGGAGCACATTGGAAGGCTTAGTGCATGGTGTGGTGAGAGGAACTAGCTTTATCATTTGATTGGAAAAACTTTTACATGGTATTCCTCTCTCCCACCAAACTCCATTCAGAACTGAGTAGACATGGAAAGGTGTTTCCATGACAAATATTATTGGTCTCAGCTTAAGTCACAACAGCTAATTTGATAATTTTGAAACAACAAGTGGATGAATCGGTTGCTGACTTCATAGAAAGGTTTAGGAAAAAAGTAGGTAAATGCTAAGTCCAAGTCCCTAATGCAGAGTATGCTTCCATGGCCATCAATGGTATGCATCCTTAGCTAGCGTAGAAGCTAGTTAGATGGGTTTTCCATGATCTAAATGAATTGGCTTCTCGAGTAGTACACATTGAACATTTCATTTAAGAAAAAGAAAAGAAGCGTGCTAGTAGAGAGAAATATGATGATGATATTTCAACCGATTCCATGATAGAAATATTAACAACTTAAATCTAGAAAGGGAAAATCAATTCATGTCTTGTTTTGAGGCCAATCAAAGAGAACAATAATACTTCATCAAATATCGAAGTTTGGTATGCCTTTAACATTAATATTGTGTTAGGGAAAAATAGTTTGAGCTACAATCCTTTAGTTGATGTTTTGATGATCACAAAAAGAAACAAATAAAGAATAATTATACCGTAACTATATTTGCTAAGTGTGCATATTAAGTTAGAAGAAAAATATTTATATTAATGACTATCTATTTTGAGGTAGCTTAAATAATGAGTAAGTTAGATATAATAATCTAAGTGTTTCTAACACAAAGAATATTATCACCTAATAAACAAGTAATCATGTTTAACAATAAAGCCAGTAATAATATAGCATTAAGAAGTATTGCAATATGCATATGACAATCTACAGTTCGAGTCAAAGCGTTAAAGACAAAAGAAATACAAGGCATGGATTGTCCCTCTAAAGACAAAAGGAAAGACTGCTACAATGATTATCTGCCTCTGATTAAAACCATTTGGACCATCTGACTCAAAGATCAAAAGAAGAAAACTCTTAGTGAAATATCTGATAAAGTCAATGTTCTGGTACAAGCTAAATCCTTTGATGAACAAAGAAAATAGAATCTATTAAACAAGTTCACAATGACTCTAAGGACGCAATTGAAACTATGTCTAATTATGATGAACGTGTTCTTAATGTTCCTCTGATGAATCCGTTAATACAAGTTCACTATGATAATGTTAACAAGGAAGTAATCATCTGGCTCTGACAGAAAATCAACAATCTGATTCAAGTCAATACTCTAATAAAAAGTCAACACCCAAATACAAGTCAACACTCTGATAAAAAGTCAACGCTCTGATATAATGTCAAAGTTATGATACGAAGTCTATGCTCTAACATCCTCTACTCATTATAAATGACCTATCCTTTGATTGAAGAAGTCCATGACATCATCTGATAGTGACATCCTCTAAGATCAGTCTTCTTAATTGAAGATATGCGAAATCAATTATGAATATTTATATATGGATATGTCTTAAAGACTGATTTGTCATAAACATTGATTAAAGATCTCCAATGGTAACATTCTCAACGAATACTTCTTCTCCATATTTAAGTAGAAACTGATCGACCAATCCAGTATTAGAGAGAAAATGAAAAAGGAAACGTGTTAAGAATTTTTTTTGTAAAACCCTAGAACACATCAAAAGAATGAATTAAAAAACCTCTCAATAAAGAGTTACTAGAATTGATGTAAATTAGTCAAAGTCTTTTATACTAAGTAATACAATTGTAATGTAAATTGTATTTGTTACAAGTATGATATGAATTATGAACTGAATAAATGTTTTCTTATTTCATCCTCTATTTCTGTCTTTCTTGTTTTCCTTTATTTTCTCTTTGTGTCATCGTTTTCCCTCTACATCTATTTCTTTTGTTTTCTTTTCTTATAATTTTAACTTTTAATTTTTTTTTCTTTTCTTTAAAAATATTTTATTATCCTCTTTTCCACCCACAACTCTTCATATCCTTCCATAAATTGTGTTGAGCCTTTAAACTATCCCATATGTCTTACGTTCTCTGTCAAACTATGGGTTTGTTCCCTATCGCACTATTCATTTTCCTCCTCGCCTTCATCATTATGTATTTGTTTTCCAAAACATTTTCATTTCCTTTCTCACAAAGTTAGGCTATATATACTTCCAATGTTTTCACTTCCTCTACGTACGTTCCTTCCTTCATATCTCAACCTCCCGCGTCTTTCTTTTCATCTTTTACCTTTTTCAAACTCATCTACAATGGATTTCAATTGGTCTTTTGACAAGAAAAAGGCAGTCACTATCCTCTCATAAGAAGAAGGAAATCCTACCATCGAAAGTTGCCTCGACAGTGAGTGACATTCTTCATGAACAACTGGAATCCCAAATTGCTCTGCAAGAAGTTGGTCACAAGTTGGACCTTCTCACCTCTCAAATGGAGGAAGCAGGAGCTCGTGAGGCGTATTCTTATATGTCATTAGGTCTTCTGTATAGGATTAGGTTCCTCTTAGGTTATCTTTTCATTTTCCTCATGTGTGTTTTTGTAATTGTGATCCTCTTTTTAATGATATGTTAATCTTTCGTTATTCTATTCCTTTATGTTTCTCTTAAGCAACGTATTCATTATATGTCTGCTGTGTGATGTTCATTAATTTATTTTATGTGTGTTTTCGTACATAACTGCTTGCTGTAATTTCTATAATTTCACCCTTTTTGATAATGACAAAGTGGGAGAAAAGTAGAAGATATAGTAATATAATTAATCGTGTGCTTTCATCATCTGCATGCATCATCAACAACATCTACATCATATGCATCTTTGTGTTGCATCTGTTTGTTGCATCTACATTTGAGTGTCATTTTGCATAGCACTTGCATATATGACAAGTACTTGCATTTCACCCTTGTTTTGAAATGCTTAACACCCCTTAAAAACATGGTTAGTTCTATTAAGCATGACATCCTAAGAAGATTAATAACTCAAAGGCTTTACATCTTGAGAATTATGAACTGTTGATCAATAGACTTCATAAGAATCCAAAGTCTTAACATCCTAGGAATATGTAAATTCTTTTTGGAAAGTCTTGTAAAATTTATGATAATGTATATGTGCGCTTGTCTCTGTGCATTTCCTTTTGATTTTACCTTCATATTCATTAATTGTATAGTTATTTGTCATCATAAAAAAGGGGTAGATTTTTAGTGCAAAAGTGGTTTTAGCTACAATCCTTTGATGTTTTAAAGATAACAAAAACAAACAAATAAAGAACAATTATCCCCTAATTGTATTTGCTCAGTGTGCAGGTTAAGTTAGAAGACAAAAATTTATATTAATGACTATCTATTTTCAAGTAGCATACATTATGAGTAAGTTAGAGAAAATGATCTATATGTTTCTAACACAGAGAATATTATCATCTAATAAACAAGTAATTATGTTTACCAATAGAGCAAGTAATAATATAACAATAAGAATTATTGCAATATGCATCTAAAAATCTACAGTTCGAGTCAAAGCGTTAAAGACAAAAAAAAAAAAAAATACAAGTCATTGATTGTCCCTTTAAAGACAAAAGAAAAGAGCGCTACAATGATTATCTGTCTCTAACTAAAACCATTTCGATCATCTCAATCAAAGATCAAAAGAAGAAAACTTTAAGTGAAGTATCTGATAAAGTCAATGTTGTGATACAAGGTAGATCATTTGATGAACAAACAAAAGATAGGCTATTAAACAAGTTCACAATAACTCCAAAGAAGCTATTGAAGTTGAGTCTGATTCTGATGAACGCGCTTTCAATGCTTCTCTGATGAATCCGTTAATACAAGGTCATTTTGATAATATTGACAAGCATGTGATCTTCTGGCTCTAACAGAAAATCAACACTCTAATTTAAGTCAATGCTCTTATAAAAAGAAAACAATATAATACAAGTAAACACTCCGATAGAAAGTCAATGCTCTTATATAAAGTTCAACTCTACTCATTATAATGGACTTATCCTTTGACTGTAGAAGTGTATGACATCCTCTGATAGTGTCATCCTCTGAGATTTTTCTTTATTGAAGATACGCGGAATCAATTATATATATATATATATATATATATATATATATATATATATATATATATATATATATATATATATATCTTATAGACATATTTTCCTTAAACGCTGACTAAAGATCTCCAATAATAACATTCTCAACGGTTACTTCTTCTCAATATTTAAGTAGAAATTGATCGATGAATTGAGTAGCAGAGAGAAAATGAAAAAGGCAATGTGTTAAGAAGTAATTTTATAAAAGCCTATAACACATCAAAAGAAGGAATGAAAAATTCTCACATAGAGAGTTACTAGTGAAGGTGCAAACACGAGAAGGGGGGGTTGAATTGTGTTTGCACAAAGTTGATACCTTTTTGATAATTTATAAATAATTAAAAATTAGTTTGGATTTGGTTACTTACTTAGAGTAGAAGCAATCGAATTTAGAGGCAGCAATCAATGAAAGCATAAATAATTTGACGCGTAGAATTATCCTGGTTCACCACTAACTTGGCTACATCCAGTCCCCTCATTCAGAAGGCTTTAATCCACTAATTCAAAAACCTTGAATTACAAAGCCCCTGACCCTCCAAGCCAGTCTTCCCAAACAGCCTGACAACCCCAGACTTTTGAGGAACTAACCACCTTGACCCTACAAGCCAAGTCTTCTCCTAACAACCTGACGACCCCAGATTGAAGAAGGAACTAAACCACTAACGGGTTGGATACAAGAGATTGAAACTTGAGTAGTTGCTTCTAACAAAGCTGATAATAACAATAACTCTCACACTTTAAGAAAAGAACACTCAAAAGATATTTCTAACTTGAACAAGTGTTTCTCTCTTTGAACTCTAAGATGAATTGAGAAATTTGAGCTTGAGTTCTTCTTTTCTGGTTTTTGATACTTTTCTCCTTCAGCCTTGAGTGTCTATTTATAGTGAAAATTTGGACTTCAATTTAGTCCTTATTTAATTCTGAATTGTATCTTGTTTAGATTGAGTTTGTAAATTCTTCAAATTAATTCTATTCCTATTTGGTGTAGATTGACTTTGTAAATTCTTCAGAATGATTCTGTTCCAATTTTGTGTAGATTGACTTTGTAAATTCTTCATATCAAATATTCTTCAAATCTTCATTAAATGTTGATCAAATATTCTTCAAATCTTCATTAAAATGTTGATAAAATATTCTTCAAATCTTCATTAAATGTTGATCAAATATTCTTCAAATCTTCAATTAAATGTTGATCAAATATTCTTCAAATCTTCTTCAAATCTTCACTAAATCTTCTTCAAATGTTCTTCAAATCTTAATCAAATCTTCTTCAAATATTCTTCAAATCTTGACCATATCTTCTTTTCAACTTGGTCAAAGATTTTCTTCAATTATAAATATGAATCAAATCTTATTTTAGATTTTTATCAATTATAATTTGAATCAAATCTTATTTTAGATTTTCATCAATTATAATTTTGAATCAAATCTTATTTAAGATTTTCTTCAATTATAAATTTGAATCAAATCTTATTTTAGATTTTCATCAATTATAAATTTGAATCAAATCTTAATTTAGATTTTCTTCAAAAACATGAATCTTCTTTCATACTCTTTGAAGTCAAATATATTGTTCTCATAAAATACTTTTGTTAACATCAAAATTCTATATGTAAAACCAACTTGGTTCCAACAACTAGAATTGATGTAAATCAGTCAAAGTGTTCATAGACTTGAACTAATATAGGATTTGATATGAAACATCCTCTCAATGAGAGTTAGAATCTTAGAAACAAATTTTGAGTCAATTCAGACAAAAATTGGAACTGATTAAAATCAGTCCGATAGTAACAACAACCCTTTCACTAGAAGAGGTATAACAATACTTATGAACCTCAACAAAAAACTATTTGAAAGTTGAAGAATGGTTTAAATGGTGAAAGCTTGGAGAGGTTGAAGAAAAATACTCAAAGCCTAAAGAGGCAGATAAAAAAATACTTGTATGTTGTTGTTGAAATAGTGAATTAAGTCCTCGATTGTACTAAGTTCAGTTCTCTCTATAAGGGGATGACTAGATGTAGCAACAAGTTATTCTTAACTAGTATAAAAGTTTGTTTGTCCCTTTCTCACTCTCTCCCTCTCCCCCCTCTCTCTCTATTACTCTAATTGTGTTCTTTATGTGTCAACTTTATTTTACTAAACCTGTTTTATAATCGTAAGTTGAATGATTTGATAAACAAGATATAATATTGGCTAGGCAATCAAAGTACATTTTTATATATGTCAAAATACAATTCAAACCCCTAATTTCTTGTGTTTTCTAGCATTTTCATACAACTTGCCATATACTTGATTATATGCTCAAGGATAAGTAGATTAGGCTATTGGATGGTAATACAATACCTCATCATGAGGAGATCATAGGTAAAAAGTATTGCAAAACGACAAAACTCAAACAACCACTCTACAATTAGTTGTATCGTCTTCTAAAAATCTATCAGAAATGCTATTAAGGAGGGTAGATTCAAGTTAGTTGAGAAAGGGATGGCTGAGATGGCCATCAATTTAGTGCGACAGGTGTGGCAACATAAGGGCATAGCATGCTAAATCCAGGACAAGCGCCATGCTACTTGGGAGGACATTAATTTTTGAAAGACTGGGGACTCAAGTCATAAAAATGCATGGTAACCCTAAATATAGAAAACCTCCTAATGTTGGGTGCGTCGCTAGAGAATTGGTCAATTACTATATTTCCCATTAAAGTTCTTACAAGTTGATATAACACTTATGCAAACAATGGGGGAAAAGTCATGCAACTGTGGATAGCGATGATTAGTCAAGCTTGCCAGAAGTAGAAGGAACGACCATCATAAAGGAAAAGAAACAGGTGGCCAAAGTAACTATGGAAAAAGGTACAGCTCAAAAGTCTCAGCTTGTAGGGTCAAGGTGGTTAGTTCCTCAAAAGTATGGGGTTTTTAGGTTGTTTGGGAAAACTGACTTGGAGGGTCAGGTTCTTTGTAATTCAAGGTATTTGAATTAGTGGATTAAAGCCTTCTGAACCCGATTGCTTTTTATCTATGTGTTCAATTGCTTCTTATCTTTGTAATTCAAGGTTCTTTATATCTATGTGTTCAATTGTTTATGCTTTAATTGTTTGCTGCCTCTGAACCCGATTGCTTCTTATCTAAGTAATTCATAAAAACCAACCAACCTTCATCAAATTAACAAAAAATTATCCACTTTGGCAAACACAATTCAACCCCACCTTCTCGTGTTTGCACCTTAAAATATCCCCAAGGAGTAGTGGGTGCTCAACCAAAAAGTCAAGGATCAGGTGCCTCTAAATGTTACCCTCATCAAGACTTAGAAAAATGAGGCAGCAGAGGAACTGGTCTGTATCACCCTACATTATTTATCTAGAAAATAATGTAAGGCACTACAATTTTAATAATTTAAGCAGTCACAACATTCATAATGAAGTCTTTGTCATAACATAATATTACAACTCATAAGATTGTAACAAAATATCACAAGCTATATTGTTAAAGTGTAAGGCACAATCATCCCAAAACATAGGTTTAATAGTTTACATCTACAAAATATCATCTCAAAACAAAGTCTTTAGAGTTACTACGACTCCCTGCATCTTACTTCTTATCTGTTAAAATCTCAATGAGTTACAACAACGAGAAGGGGAAGTTTTAAAAAGATTTTTCATAAGTTTTTAAAAAATCCCATATATATATTAAGCATTCAATATATGAGACTTATAATTAATATTTTTTAAAGTAACATGAAGTATTTTATCATGATTGTGAATTAGAACCACAGTAGTGGGAGTCACCTGTGTAATTCTAACTTTTAAGTGAAGTAGGTCATTGGACATGACCGTCCTTAGTATCCAAAGGATTGTTCCATCACTTAGTGTTTAAATTTTAAACACACTATAACTCACCATAAAATCTTGTTCATATTATTTATGCAAGGTGTAAATTTTAAATTTCATTCACAAATCACAAGTATTATTCGTAAAACATGAATATAATCGCTATGTCAATAAATATCACACACAAAACAAGATATGAATAAGAATAGAAAAAACAGTATTTTAGCTTAGCTAAATTGGGCTAGCTTAACCAATTCAAGTTAGGGGCTAAATAGTTAAATTTTTATCAAATTTCTCTCAGAGAATTTTGTTTGGCTTTTAGTGAATTTAAGTATGAGGCCACAATTTTGGTCCCAAAGTTGTCTTCGCCTAGCCAATTCATTTTAGCTTAGCAAATGTATGCAAAATTGAGGGATTTCCCTTTGTTTTCACAGTCCAACCCTCAAACACTCATTAATCAAAAACACAAAGTCACAACCATCAAATATCATACAATATTTCAAACATACATTCAGCAATCAACACATATTTAGTTCCAAAAATCAAGAAATTAGCGAGACATCAAACGACTCAACAACACAAATCATTCTTATATGATGCATGCAAAAAGGATTCCTTACACTCATGATTTTTCATAAAACCCCATTTACAATAATTAGTCACTGCCTCTAACCCCAAATAACTCCAACACTCATACATGCAAAGAGATTTTTTTGAAGGGAAAGGATCTCACAAAAAACATAATTTTCCTTTAACATCTCTTTGGATTCTTGAATGTTTCTAGCTCTATTTTGCCAAGTGAATTTGATGAATGGAAAGGATGATATTCAATGTAATGAATTTATGGACTTGAATGAGATGTCTTGGGATGAATTAGAGGTTGTTAGGTAAAATGACAAGGGGATTTTGCTTCGGATTTTTGTTGTTGTATTGTGTTAATTTTTTTGCTAGAAGGGTGATGGTGATGAGTTTATAGAAAAATGGGGATGAAGTTGTTGCATGGTGAAGGATGTGAGAGATGGGTCAAGGTTGTCGGATGTGAGAGATCAAGGTTGTCGTTGTGTGAGTGAAATGAAGGAAAATGGAGAAAGAAATAAAACATATTGGATTTAAGTGTGTGTATGTTTGTGTTTCATTTCCTAATTTGGGTGGGTGTATTAGGTAGTGTTTAGTCTACTTGAGAATAATTTGCTAAAAAGTCCCTCTTTACTATTAATTAAATATTGTCTTGCTAAAAATTTCTAATTAATAAATCACACAAATTCACACTCATAAAAAAATTAATTAGTAAATAAATATATATCTATTTATATTGAGAAATAAGATTGTTATAAAGTCAATCTAAAAGATGAAGCAAACTATATATGCAGATGATTGCTAAGACCCAAGGCCAGGGGCAGAAGGAGATCTCTCCATCTGAAGTCCTCGAAGCTCTAGGTAAGGCATTCATATGACAAATGGTTAGTGCTAATTTTGACATAGCAATGTTGGAGATACTAGACACCGAAAATCAAAATGTGGAAGGACCTAAAAAAAAGTCAAATCTCTAATAATGTTGTGTCAGATGTTGCGTTAAAAACACTTTGAACAAGTGTACTCACATAAGTAGTATCAAAATAATTAAAATTATTTATCATTTAAACTAACAATAAATAGTTGAGTTGTTACGCTAACGAAATAAAAAATAAAAATAATTAAGAATAAAAACGTAAACTTGAGTATCAATGAAAAAAGTTTAGGATTACGATTTCACTTATAATTTTGATTAGTTCCAATTCTAATTTTATTTGGATTACTTTCTTTTGATTCAATAATCAACCCCTTTACTAAAACCATTAACTTGTTTGATCATGATTAATGTTTTTTTTCCCTAAACTAATCTCTTGTTTAGTCCTGCAAAGAGTTTTAATCCAAAAAAAGCATATAGCATAAAAAGGTTTAATGATTGTAAAACTAAAATTATGTTTGGTCGTGCAATAATTTATAGTCACAATTATTCTATAAGCTCACCACTTAATTGTCGTTAATAACTAATTGATTAAAAACATGCAAAGGGTGATCAATGATAACACGTAATTAGAGCAATAAAAAAATTAAATTGAACAATAAAAAGTAATCAAAATAAAACTAGAATAGATAATTAAAACATAGTAAAAGGGTATCTCAATTACAAGATTTACCCAAAACTTATAAGAGAGTTTACTCATTATAATAGAGAAAATCAAAGTAAGTATAATGATATTCATCATATTAATAAAAAGAATAAAGAACAATTTTTACTCCAAAATTTAACAAACTTTACTCCATATAATGATATTCATCATATTAATAAAAAGAATAAAGAACAATTTTTACTCCAAAATTTAACAAACTTTACTCCAACCTCATTTGTCCAAAGTCTTTTTTTGCTTCCAATCCTAATATGGTGGGCAGCTTCTTCTCCTTCAAAATTTTCTATCCCAATGTGCCGCTCCCACTATTCTCCTTTGTGTCGTGAATCATTCCTCAGTGTGCCGTATGCTCCTTTTATTCTCCCCTCCTTTATAACTCCACCGTGTTATTATGTTCTAATTAATTAGACTCTAAAAATTGAGCTGCCTCGTCTTCTAATTTAATAGGCTCTCGGTACATCATTATTCATAAATATAAATAAATAATAATTATATATTTATTTTGATTTATATTAATTCACATGTTAGACTTGCATTAATATCTATAGAATCCAACAAATTATATTGAAACTTCAAATTTGTCCCGTCTACACCCGAGTTTTTTATATTGAACTAATTTGTATTATTTTTCTTCTCAAGATCAATTTTGCCAAAATGAGAATTTAACAAGAATAAGTAGGAATCAAAACCACAAAATATGATAAATAGATGGTAGATATCCTCTTAAAATGCTACAATTGATGAGTTTATCAGATGTTCAGAAATCTGTCCAAAATAAACTTGAGTCCATGATGAATGATTCTTTGTCCATGTTAACACTCCAAGAAACAGTTGATCTCGAAAACATGGTTGCTTAGTTGATGTCTCCTACTTGTTAGATGGGGCACTTGAGGATTATTCTGAATTAGAGGAGGAATCGATCCTAGATACCTTATTCAAGGAAGACACTGACATCAATATGGCTCCCATAGATACCAATATGACTTGAGTTTCAGAAAAGGTTTCTCAACCAAATGAGCTGGAGGGAGATGTGTTCATTGAAGATACTGAAAGGGGTGCCTTAACTAATGACAAAGAAATGAAGGTATGTTCTTTGAGAAAACCAACTAAGGATATAGAAAAACTGTTGGATCTGTGTTGGTGACCATTGCTGCAAGACTTGAATCGTGAAGTTATTGATGAAGAGTATCTGTAGCAAATTCCAAAGCGTGTTGTTACACTAGCCTTTAGGTTCGATTCGCCCCCACCAATCGAATGCAAATGAGATAACTAGCGAATCCCCTGCAGGGTACTTTGGAAAACCTTGATATGATTTGCACTATCACACCAAATGTATCTTTCAATAGTATGTTACAAAATAATGTTTCTTATTTTTCACTCATGCATTAGAGAAGAATAAGATGACTTAGAATATAAGAATAGGTGGGAAACGTGGATGACAATCTTTTGAAATTTGTGTTTTCATTATGTCTAAAGTGACACTATTTATAGAAAAATAATGTCACTTGAGAAAGAGGTACAATTCTTGGTCTGCCATTATGTTTCGCGAAAAGATATATACATATATCGCTCCATTATTGATTGAAATGTTGCACTGGTCTGGTGGATGATCAGCGCCTCCTTTCACGCATGATCGGTGTTCAAAACCATCCAACGTGCCTTTTCATTTTAAATCAACCACTGCGCGGGCATGGATCGAACTCAAGACCTCGTTGTGTTTCACAGAGAACACAACCACTAAACCAACTACAATAACATGTCTATTTTAACCAATTATGGATACATATATTATCCAATATTTTGGAAATATCTCACAATCCCCCACCATTTTCAAAATATACTTAGTCCCATAATTTTGGAAATATCATGGTTTCAGATAATGGTATCTTACGATTTGAACCACTACTTAGTAAGCTATGGGTTCCACTTATCCCGAATAGATTGGTAGACAAGCTTTGAAACAATTATTCATTAGAACAAGTGTGCACAACTTACACATGATATCTCGGTACTATCGAAAGAATTATAAAGATGACACATTTGATAAGGCCTTTTGTCTTGTACCCTTTTGATGAGAATTTAAGAGTCAAACCATTTAACTCTTTGAAGCGGCCTCACTTCATCCTCACATAAGTAGACTATATCAGAAATACACCCATAATATGTATTTCAGCAAATTTATGCTATATGTCTATTAAGAGTAAAACTCAACCTTCCAACTTTATACTTATGGTCCAAGTACTTTCAACCTTTGGGATGTATCTATAGTCAAGTACTTGCAATCATTCTAATAGTGTACTTTTATCATTGAACTCAAGACTTGATGTTACTCAAATGTGAGTCGATATTCCACCATCGATGATTAATTAGATATGGGCTTGAGTCCCATCCCCAATGATGTCTTCAACACCATGTCCCTTGTCAGACCTTTCGTCAAAGGATCTGCAAGATTCTTTTCTGTTCTTACAAACACTATGGATATTACTCGATTTAAAATTAAATCCTTTACATAGCTATGTCTTAGACCAATATGTCTAGATTTTCCATTATATACTTGGCTATATGCTTTAGACCAATATGTCGATTAACTATCACAGTGTATGGATACTGGTGCCATTGGCTTTGGCCAAATAGGTATCTCACACAACAAATTTCTTAGCCATTCTGCCTCTTTACTACCTGCAGCTAGGGCAATAAACTCTGCAACCATGGTGGAGTCGGTAATGCAAGTTTGTTTCTTTGATCCCCAAGAAACTGCACCTCCACCAAGGTTGAAGATCCATCCACTTGTGGAAGCATGATCCTCAACATAAGTTACCCAACTGGCATCTGTATATCCTTCCTAAACTTAAGGATATCCACTATAGGTTAAACTATAGTTAATTGTTCCTTTTAAATATTTTAATACTCTATTAACAGCCTGCCAATGTTCTTTACTTGGATTGCTAGTATACCGACTTAATTTGCCTACAGCATATGCTATATCAGGTCTGGTACAGGTCATGGCATACATCAAGCATCCAATTACCTTTGAATAATTTAGTTGTGCCACAGGGCATCCTTTATGTGGCTGTAAACTAACATTTTGATCAAATGGGGGTAGAAACAGGTTTGCAATTAAATTGATCAAATTTCTTTAGCACTTTCTCAATATAGTGAGATTGGGATAAACCAATATTTACTCCATCTCTAATGATTTTAATTCCTAAAATCACATCTGCTTCACCTAAATCTTTCATATCAAAATTTTTTTGATAAGAAAGTTTTAGTTTTTTCTACCTCATCTAAATTGGTGCCAAAGATTAACATATCATCCACATATAAACAAATCATAACACCATTTCCATTATGAAATTTACTATAAATACATTTGTCAGATTCATTTATTTTGTATCCATTAGAAAGCAAAACTTTATCAAACTTTTGGTGCCATTGTTTGGGTGCTTGTTTTAACCCGTATAAAGATTTAGTCAATTTACACACTTTATGTTATTGCCCTTTGATAACAAATCCTTCAGGTTGTTTCATATACACCTCTTCATCTAACTCTCCGTTTAGGAAAGCAGTTTTAACATCCATTTGATGGATTACAAACTTATAGATAGAAGCTAGTGCCAAAAGCACTCTTATGGATGCAATTCTTGCAACAGGTGCATAAGTATCAAAGTAGTCAATACATTCTTTTTGTGTAAACTCTTTGGCAACAAGTCTAGCTTTGAATTTATCAATGGTACCATCAACTTTAATTTTCTTTTTAAAGATCCATTTACAACCTATTGGTTTGGATCCAGGTGGGAGGTCTACTAATTTCCAAGTTTTATTCCCCATAATTGAGTCCATTTCCTCTTGGATGGCTTCTTTCCAAAAGGCATAGTCTTGAGACTTTATTTCCTCTTCATATGTGTCTGAGTCACTCTCTAAATTGTAGCAAATTGGTTCATAATTGTTAATGGAATCATGTGTACCTTCTACAAGGAACATAAAGAAGTCTTCTCCATAATTTTTCTCTATTCTGGCTCTTTTACTTCTTCTCGGTTCTGAACATGTCAAAGTATCATTATTAGATACATTATTTTCTAGACTTTGTACACTAGAACTTACAATTTCCTTGGGATATGGAATTGAGTTAAATCTATTTTCTTGAAAGATTGCATCTCTTGACTCAATCACTGTGTTAATAGGATATAAGTCACTAGATTCAACAACCATGAATCTATAGGCCTTGCTATTTTCAGCATAGCCCAGAAATACACTTTCAATTCCTCTTTCTCCCAATTTCTTTCTTTTTGGTTCAAGAACCTTAACAATTGCTCTACAGCCCCAAACTTTTATATAATTAAGATTGGGTTTTCTTTTCTTCCAGAGTTCATATGGGGTTATCTTGTTCCTTTTATTCGAAACTCTATTTAGCAAATAACATGCAGTTAGCATGGCTTCACCACAATAACCTTTAGATAAACCACAATAGGATAACATGGCATTCACCATTTCTTCTAATACCCTATTTTTCCTTTCTGCAATTCCATTTTGTTGTGGGGAGTATGGTGTAGTTGTTTGATGCACAATATCAGTGGACTTAAAATACTCAGGATTATAGAACTCTCCTCCCCTATCACTTCTAAAACACTTAATAAAAGTTTCATGTTGAAGTTCTACTTGTGCTTTAAATATTTTAAATTTGTCTAAAACTTCATTCTTAGAGTGCATTAAATAAACATAACAAAATCTAGAGTAATCATCAATAAAAGTGACAAAATACTTTTTACCACCAATAGTAGGCCAACCATGTAAATCACATACATCAGAGTGAATTAAATCTAATACCTTAGAACTTCTTTCAACACTTTTAAAAGGTTGTCTTGTAATTTTAGTTAACATGCAAGTAGTACATGAATTTGAATTTTTGTCAAAATTCGGAATTAAATTTGATTTCATCATGTCATTCAATTTTCTAAAGTTAACATGTCCTAGTCGCATATGCCATAAATCATAAGACTCAACAATATAAGCAGAAATCATATTATTATTATAGTTACTAATAACATTACATTTGAACATGTTCTCACAAAGGTAACCCTTCCCTACAAACATACCCCCTTTAGAGAGAATAAATTTATCTACCTCAAATACACATTTGAAACCAAACTTATTAAGTAAAGGTACAGAAATCAAGTTCTTCCTAACATCAGCAACATAAAATACATCTTTAAGAGTAAGTATTTTTCTAGAAGTGAATTCAATCTCCACTGTTCCTTTTCCTTTGACTTGGACAGTTGAGGCATTTCCCATGTACAAAACACTTCCATCTTCTTCACCAAGATTCAACATCTTCAATCATGTTGAGTTCAGAAATGACAGCAACAAGATTATCTTTTGTTGCACTTGAATTCTTCTCTTTGTTCTTCCTTTTCAAGAACTTGCACTCATTTTTAAAGTGTCCTGGTTTTCCACAATGATAACAACTTCCTTTTCTTTTCTTTCTTTGTTCATCATTACCATTGTGTTTTTCATGAGATTTATCAAAATCTCAATTTCTTTCCTTAAAAGTTTTGCTTGAATTTCCTTCCTCCATTACATGGACCTTTTCATGAGAAAAATGGTTTTTAGTATCCTCTTGCTTACGGTACTCTTCTTCTAAACGAAGTTGATTACCCAATTGCTCAAGAGATACGTCCTCTTTCTTATGTTTCATGGATTTTTTGAAATCTTTCCACGAAGGTGGAAGTTTGTCTATTATAGAGGATACAATAAAGGTTTCATCCATGTGCATCTGATGTTGTTTGTAGTTATTAAGAATACGTTCAATCTCATGCATTTGTTCCATTACTGATTTATTATCAACCATTTTATAATTATTAAATTGAGAAACAAGAAACTTCTTACTTGTAGCGTCTTCTTGCATGTATCTTGACTCCAATTTCTCCCATAGTTCCGTTGCAGAGATGCTACTTTGATATATATCGAACAAGGAGTCAGACATTCCATTGAGAATATGGCCCATGCATATGTAGTCATCATTGTCCCACTTCTGCCTTTCTCTTGTTTCTGCTAATGTTTCCACTTCATTTTCTAGTGGTCTTGTTCAGAGCATACACCACCTTCAAAGTTGTAAGAAGGAATTTCATCTTTTTCTGCCAACGAATAAAGTTTCCTCCATCGAATTTCTCCAACTTCACAAAATTAGAAGTCATTTCTTTGAGTGATGCAGCCATTGATTTAAAATAAAATCGAACCTAAAGATTGTTGGATCTGTGTTGGTGACAATTGCTGCAAGACTTGAATCGTGAAGTTATTGATGAAGAGTATCTGTAGAAAATTCCAAAGCGTGTTATTACACTAGCCTTTAGGTTCGATTCGCCCCCACCAATCGGATGCAAATGAGATAACCAGCGAATCCCCTTCAGGGTACTTTGGAAAACCTTGATATGATTTGCACTATCACACCAAGCGTATCTTTCAATAGTATGTTACAAAATAATGTTTCTTATTTTTCACTCATGCATTAGAGAAGAATAAGATGACTTAGAATATAAGAATATGTGGGAAAAGTGGATGACAATCTCTTGAAATTCGTGTTTTCATTCTGTCCAAAGTGACACTATTTATAGAAAAATAATGTCACTTGAGAAAGAGGTACAATCCTTGGTCCGCCATTCTGTTTCGCGAAAAGATATATACATATATCGCTCCATTATTGATTGAATGTTGCACTGGTCTGGTGGCTGATCAGCGCCTCCTTTCACGCATGACCGGGGTTCAAAATCGTCCAACGTGCCTTTTCATTTTAAATCAACCATTGCGCAGACATGGATCGAACTCGGGACCTCGTTGTGTTTCACAGAGAACACAACCACTAAACCAACAACATATATTATCCAATATTTTGGAAATATCTCACAAAAACATCTTAAGCCATTGTTCATCAAATTTACTATCAGTAGTAAGGTGTTTATTTAAGTCTTTGTTGATGGCGGAGCTGTCCTCAATGTTGGAGGATCTTTATTGAAAAAATTGGGTAAATGTATGGCGGATCTAATCCAAAGCGACATGAAGATGGTCAGCTTTATGGAACTAAACTAAAATGCCTTAGGGGTTCTCATAGCCGATGTCGTTGTAGAGCCAAACGAGATAAGGTCAACCTTCTTCATCATAGATGGAAAACCTTCCTACTATGTATTATTGAGTAAAGAATGGATCCATACCAATAAATGTGTACCTTCAACCCACCACCAAAAGCTAATGTTCTAGGTTGGTGATAAGGTGTAAATTTTTTGAAACTATGTTTTATTCACCTAATCTCAACTCTATTAAGGTCCCTTAAGAATATGAGGAGGAAGCTTTGAAAGCATGTAACTTTACTCGACAAGGGTTTCAACTTAAAGCTCAGGCTAATATACAGCCTTTTGATGAAGTTTTCAATTATTAGTCCCTCTTATGAACTCAAGGACCTTATGGATCGGTTGGAATCACTTGGAGTCAAGGCTAGGGTCTTAGATGCTATGTTCTTAAGAGAAGATAGTGAGGATGAAATTGAAGAGCTTGAATCTCAACAAGGTTTGACTGAGGATCATATAGATCAAGAAACTAAGTCACCTATTCAAGAAAGCTTCAAGTATTTGAAGCTCAAGATTTGTTGATAGATGTTAATTTGGGAACTCTTAAGAAATCAAGGATGACTAAGGGTAGTGGATTGTTGTTTGAGATTGAGAAGTATTAGTTAGTGGGGCTATCATGAGATGCTTGGTTTAGGTAGGGAACTATTTGAACACAGACTACCAATTAAAGAAGGATAAAAGTCATATAAACAAACTCCAAGAAGATTTAATCCTCAATTGATGCCTTAATTCACAGAAGAATTTGAGCATTTTCTTTGTGTAGGGGTTCATCCGAACGACCAGGTATGTAGAATGGTTGTCAAATATAGTACCATTAATCAAGAAGAATGGTCAGGTGAAGGTTTTCATTGATTATTGCAACCTCAATTTAGCCTCTCCAATTGATGAGTATAGAATGTCAGTAGCTAACATGTTAGTTGATGTTACGGTTAGCCATGTTGTCCTCACCTTCATGGATGGGTACTAAGGATACAATCAAATATTAGTTGCCAAGCAAGACACTCATAAGAGAACATTTAGATACTTAGGGGCTTTTGGGATCTATGAGTGGATTGCCATGTTTTTTGGGCTCAATAATGCAGACGCAACCTGTCACTGGGCTATGAATACAATCTTCCATGACTTTATGGTGTGAGAAATCCACAAGCATACGATTTTCGTCAAGTAGTAAAAATATTGAATCTACATGAATTGTGTCTATGAGTACCAATTAATTATAATTAAATTAAATGAGAATAAATATTTTGATAAATACAGGGTTGTAACAACGAAATAAAACGTAAGAAACTAAAGACGATTTTTGTTATATCTAGACGATTTTCAAAATTGGGTTTTTCAATGATAATTAACGAGTCTAGATCAATTTCCCTTTTATTAAAATTGAATCTCTTTAGAAGGTGAGTTATCCTAATATAGTTAGTGTTCACTCTCGAGATACAAGATCCATGTCTAATTAAAATAACTCTTACTCTCGTGGTATTTGAATTTAGATTGAACCTTTAAGTTTTATGATAATTCATTGATTCCTTAAAAACCAAACCTACTCTCGTGATTTTAGTCCCGAGTTCAATTCCTACAGTTCCAATACTAAGGGTCACCTATCGGTCCTTCCCCTAATACGAAAGATTATGCAAATAAGGGATCTAACAAATTTACATAACATGAAAGCTGAATACAAATTAAATCATAAGTAATTCAAAAGTTAACAAAAGGAAAAGAACAACCAATCCATCATCATCAATGTATCAAAGACCATGCCAAATCCTAAAAATAAGAAATCTACTTAAACATTGTAGAACAATAATCCATGAAATAGATTAAGAACATTCAAACCGAGACACTAGAGAAGGAGGAAGAAAAAAAATAGTTTGATCCTACCCTCTAAAGCACCACCCAACGTCTAAATTTCAGAACTCTAAAAACTTCTCCTTAAGACTGCATTAATTTTAGGTAACTAAGAGGTACAAGCTCAATTAAAATAGATTTGGAAAAAAAAAATCAAAAAATGGGCTTCAGCTTACGAAACACGGGTCAAGTAGTTGTCACACCCCAGTTGTGATTCACAAAAAAATGTGAAAACAAAAATCCAACACGAAACACGAGTATTTTCAGCATGTTTTGTCCACACTCGCATATCCTGGGAAACGTTTGAGAAGGTCACCCATCCAAATAGTGCTCCAAGTTAACATGCTTAACAATGGAATGCTTATGTGATGGGCTCTTAAAAATAAGATGCATCTTTTTTTCGGTAGCCCATTACATAAGAAATCCATAGTTAAGCATGCTTCATTTGAAGAACTTTTTATATGGGTAGTTTTTTAGGAAGTTTTCTATAAAGTATGCGAGTGAGAACAAAAATTGTTGATAAGACTCGTGTCTTTGTGCTTGCATCCAAATTGCTTTCTAAATGTCTCTATCTTTAAACCACATCATTCAAGCCCCTTTCAAACACTAAATTACTTTATTCCTAAAAATCAAGAAAAACCAAATGCAATAACTCGATTGATATAAAAACTAAACCAAACTAAAGAATTTTTAACCATTTGAACTAAAAATGCATGCACACAACAAAGAAAACAAGATGCAAATACAGCTGCGTCACTTTATTGGCAAAAGCATGGAGGGATACATTGGTGAAGTGTTAGTCAAGCCATTAAACTTCCAACGTCATATGGAGGTGATGGGACACGCTTTGAAAATAATGAGGCTCCATGGTCTAAAAATGAACCGAGCAAAATGCGTATTTGGAGTATCAACTAGGAACATTTTAGGTTTCCTGATGTACAATAAAGAGATTGAAGTGGGTAAAAAGTGAACACAGGTAGAGCCATACTGGAAGCCATACCTGTTACTACTAATATGGAATTGAAAACTCTGTTAGGGAAGATCCATTTCATGAGGGGATTCAAATAAACTTCAACTATAAAAGTGAAAGCTTTTTAACCTTTGCTTTGACTGAAAGACTTAAAGGAATTGGTATGGGGAGAAACACAACAAAGGCTTTTTGATCAAATCAAGGAGAATTTAGCTAACCTACTAGTATTTATGCTATTAATGCCACATACTCCACTCAACTTATATATCGGTTGCTTGCTTGTCTAGGATTTTGATGATGGTATAGAAAGAGCAGTGTATTATCTTAGTCAAATCTTGAATGATGTAGAAACTATGTATACCCTTATCAAGAAATTATGTTTGTCACTGTTTTATGCTTGTACTAAACTTGAATATTATTTATTACCAAAAGAAGTTTTAGTCTTGTCCAAGATCGAAATAGTTACATATTTACTCAATAAACTTCTTTTTCAAGATCCATTAATGATATCGGTCATCCAACTTAATGCATTTGCATTAAAATATGTGCATATTCCAATGGTAACGGGTCAACACTAGCAAACCTTTTGGCACAACATATGTGTGTAGAAGTCTAAGATCCATTAGTTAAGTCGAACCTTGTTGTGACTTCTAAAGCCTGGGTTTTGATGTTTGACAGATCTATAACCCAAAAGGCAATTAGAGTTGGCATCATTATCATTAACGTAGAAAGGAGAGTTTGGAAGTTTAAATTTCAACTAGATCCTAATTTTTCTCGTAATTAAGTTAAATATCAATATATGATTATGGGATTGAGGATACTAGAAAGCATTGTGACAGACTTTGATCACATACAAGTCAAGGGAGATTCACAACTAGTAGTGAAACAAGTCACTAGGGAATACCAATGTTAGAACCCAAATCTCCAAAGAAACTATGAAGCGACTAGAGAGCTACTGCGTGTATTTTCCAATGCAGTTATCTTACACATCCCTCGTGAAGAAAATGAAGAGGCTAATGGATTAGCTCAGCATGCATCAAGATACATAAAAACACCTCATGAACTTATTCATTTCGAATATCCTATGGAATGGTGCCTTCAAGTGGTTGACTATTGGATTAAAGAGTTAGTCGACTACTTAAAAGACCCCTCAACTTCAACCGATTTTAATTTGAAACAAAAAGCCCTAAACTATGTATTGGTAGGTGGGGATTTTCATAAAAGAGGATGCAATGATGTTCTCTTAAAATGTGTAGGGAGCACAAAGTCTCTCAAAATCATGGCTGAGGCACAAGAAGAACTTTGTAGATCCCACAAGGTTGGTCCCGTAATGAAATGATTGATCTATTGTCATGGATATAATTGGCCCATCATAACGGCTGACTGTTTTCAAAATGCTAAAGTATAGGAGGCATGTTAGTTAAATAGACCAATACAACGAGTACCAACCTAATTACTACACCTAGTGATCAAACATTGGCCTTTTAGTGTTTTGGCTATGGACCTAATTGGGAAAATATATCCAGCTTCCTTAAATATACATGTATTCGTCATAGTGGCCACTTACTACTTCACTAATTGGGTAGAAGCCCAACCAATTGGTAAGCGTGAGACAAGATGAAGTAATCAGGTTTATTCAACACCAAATCATTTAATGATTTGGCATTCTTGAAACCACTACAACTGATCAAGGGACAATGTTTACTGGTGCTAGCCTTCATCCAGAAGTTTGGAATCAAACTAATAAATATCCCTCCCTATTAAGCCCAAGCTAATGGAAAAGTTGAGGCAACCAATAAAATCATCATTGACCTGAGTAAGAAAAATATTGAAGATAAACAAAAGAAGTGGCATGAAAACTTACGAGAGGTCCTATGAGCCATAAGACATTCTAAAACAACTACAACATGTTTCAGTGATTATCAGCTCACCTATGGTCAAGATACAATTCTCCCTTTAAAGATTAATGTAGCTTCACTTAGAGTTGCTAAGAAAATCATGCTCGGGAATATCAACATGCTATATTAATGGAAATGGATTCCCTATATGAGAATGCACTAATGGCCTGAGCTAGGATTGAGAATTTAAAGATTAAAATGGAAAAAGCTTAGAACAAACAAGTCAAACAAAAAAAATTCGTGGAAGGTGACTTAGTTTGGAAAATCATTTTGCCAATTCTGATTAAAGACCCTGAATTTAGAAAATGGTCACCAAAATAGGAAGGATCCTTCATTGTAAGCAAAGATTTTACTGGAGGATCTTATCAGCTAGTGAATATAGATGGTGAAGAATTAAATAAAAGCATAAATTGAAAATACTTAAAGAAATATTATCTTACAGTTTGGAAAATACTTCAAGAAATATTCCTAAAGTTCAAAGAATTGTAGAAGCACAAAAGGAATAAAGAACCCCAATATGTTGCAGTTGCATTGAAATAAAGCAACACAATAATTTAAATAATTAGTAAACCCTACACCCCAAAATAATATACATAATAATTTATATCATATGTTTAATAAAATTCGCAGCGAATAAATAAATACTCCTTCAAAAGAAAAGAAACTTTTATGAGTTATTAGGATATCACGTTTCTCAAAATACAAATTGAATACTTTTGACTTTTTCCTCCTATAGAACAGTGCAATCTCAATAAACTTGATTTAACTATATTTTCTTAATTTAATTTCAAACACTTAGTAGTACTTGTATGGTTTTCATACAAAAAATCGTTTCTAATTAAATAAGCAAAATACTGTTGTAACTAAAAATCACTAGAAGGGGGGTTGAATAGGGATTTTGGGGTTTAAAAATATTTTAACGAGTTTTTGAATTTCTGTCCTCTCTGAGAGGATGCAAACTGGAGGATGATAATTCAAACTTTTAATCAAGAACAGAATAAATGCAAGAAGAGTATAAAGAGATAGACACACACTTTTATACTGGTTCACCCAAAGATGGCTACGTCCAGTCCTCACACTCTTGTGAGATTTCACTAAAATCAATCAGATCAACCTCTCACCGAGGATGATTACACTTTGTGTATTCTCAAGCTTCACCAAGCTTACAATCAAGTTTCAAATATTTTCAAGTACAACTTACTTGAAAAATTACAGAGTGATTTGAGTATGATTTCTTTCTCTTTACTTAAACACTTTCTAAAAAGATATTTCAAAGATCTAGTGTATGATTGTAGAAAGTATAAAGAGAGGATGGAAGTTGCTCTTGATAGCTTTAAGAAACTTTCTCTTTTTATGCAATGATGTTCCATCTTGAACTGAAGAGGTCACTTCCATTTATAGAGTTTATGAACCTCTATCCATGAGCAAAAGGATTTTGATGACCGTTGGAGACTTATGCAAGTGTCCAAGGTTCTTGTTCTTATTTACAATAATGCCATTCAGTTGTCCTTGCTAATATGAGCTCAGGAGGATGGGTTTGAGGATCAACCTCATACTGAAGTTCTAACCTCCCTTGAGATATGGACCTTGAGATTATTTTATCCCTTTTGCTTTTCCAATGCTGTCTAGGTGCAGTCTTTTTAAGATAGGTGTCAGCTTTCTCATTTTTATTGTTCCCAAGGTAAGAGGATGAATATTGATATGCTTATCATCCTCTTATCATTAACCTTAGTCTTGTATCCTCCTTTTCTTGAACTATTTCTCTCATAACTGTTTGTCCTCAATATTATGTTCTTATTACTTTGACTTGGATCCATTGATTCTGAGATACCATATATTTTCTTCTAACAAGGTTCGTCCTCATTGATGATTCGTCCTCTTGCATGTCTATCCTCCAGTTCATCCTCTTGTTTAAAAAACATGTTGGATTACATCAAATTCTTCTTCTTTTTATTGAGATGATGCCTAACCTGTTTCTTAATTTGAATACACTCAAGAGCACATATTAGTCACAAACACAATCATAATCATTAAATAATTTTGTTATCATTAAAACTATTTGAGAGAGATTTTGTCTCAACAAATACAACTTATAACTCACATTCCCAATATAACCTAACTGAGTGGAGCTTCTCCCAAACTTGAACTTCAAGACTCAATAACCTATAATAAATGCGATTTCGCAAACATAGGGCCAAGCCAGTCAAACACAAACAACTAAGGAGGTGAGTTTTAAAATCTTGTTGATAGTATAATATAAGTAAGAAGAACATGCCAATAATCAACAAAGAGCCATATCAACCACATCACAATATATCAACACATTCAAGGAAATAATCATATTATAGAGTCAAAATCGCTTACGGAAAATCAATATCTCATTATAATATCAAATCATCTAAGATAAATTATTATCACATTAGATACACATTAACCACAACCAAACAATCACAGGATGGTGCAATGCTATGCATGCTCCTAATAATTATATGATCCGGATATAATACATGCCACAAAGGCAACTTCCACGAAGATGCATATACCATGACATGATGGTGCATTATCAAAATAAAATACTCCTACACAACCACTAAGATGCATATGCCACGACATGATGATGTATTATCAAAATTAAACATTCCCACACAACCCACTTAGATTAAGTCAAATGATCCAAAAATAACTTGTACGAAATCATCACCTTATTCAAATATCACTAAGATCATCACAGGTTCTTATCAAGAAAATCAAATATTCATAAACAACCATCATAAAAATCAAAGCTTTCACCCCCACATATCATGAAGATCATATATTCATAAGAAACTATCACAAAGATCAAAACATTAAATATATTCATAAAAGTATCATAAATATCAAAACTTTAATTTGTTACATCGTAAACATTTAATCTTTCATCACATAAATATAGAAATTAAAATCTCCATATATGCCACACATAAATTCCAATTTTATCACATATATCATAAATAAGACTTTCAACACATTAAAAATAAAAACTTAAACTTTCTTTACATATGCCACATAGTTGCAGAATTTAAATCAGACAACAACTTAATAAAAGTTTCTAATCCATATTTGAATCCTACAAACACTAATTAATCATATTAATTCAATTATTACTAAATAAGGCTACCGCCGTGCTTAGCAATCCCCGCATGAAATTTGGAAAATACGGTTTTCCCGTTCATCTCACATTATAATATACTCATGAAATCAAACGCTCTCTCACCCCTTACCTTTTTTCGAAGCTTTCACATGAGAATAAGAGTTTGCAAGAAAAATCATTTGTTCTTTAACTCCTTGTCCTTCAATCGATCTAACTCGACAGTTTATGGGCAAACGTCAAAAATAAATTATGAACACACATTCTAAAAATGTCAATTTCGAAATTGAATCAAGTCAACTTAACCTAAACTAGAAAATAACCAAAGGGTAATATAGCCACCGTTCACACGGTTTTTTGGTGTAGGTTTCACTCAAATCGGACTTACGGTGAAGAAGAACGGTGTAAAATAACGAATTTCATAAACGAGAAGTCGTGATATTTTAGAGAGAAATTGAAATGGTTAAAAATATGAGAAAGTGTGTTTAACTGACTAACTAAATGAATAAAACAACAAACTGAAATTTGGGCGAAAACGAAGAAAGTCATCTGGAATAGTTATCGATCACCGGTGCCAAACGATATTCCTACTTTTTTGTTTCCTATTCCTATACGGCTCATGGTACTTCTCCCCTTCCTTCCTTATATTTTTATTTTTTATTTTTACTTGCATTTGGGCCTAAACCATAAAACACATTTTACTCATTTCTTTTATTTTTTTTAAAATGAAACCAACAATTACCAAAACTAATTTTTTTAACACAATTTCCTTACTAAAGTATTACTAATATTTCAAAATTAATATTTATAAAAATTAATTAAAGTAATTAATATTTTAAAATAAATTAATAACAAAAACTCTCATATTCACAATATTAACTACAATTATTACTATAATATTTTACAAAATAATCACATAAAAATACTACCATCTTTATAGAATAGTCCAAACGATAAAATAAATAAATATAACATCAATAATTTATTTCAATTACTAAATTACAATAAATACGTATAAAATAATCATATCATAGAAAATATATAAAAATAAAGAGTTAATCACAATATTACTAATATCTTAGGACAATTATTTATATATAAAAAATAATTAAAATAGTAAATAGTCTTAAGTAATTAAATTATAACTATGCACACATTTATCATTTAGTCAAGAAAAAACTCACTCAAAATCTTCTTCTCTAAAATACTTTGCTAAAATACCATTATTTTTTTGAAAAATAAATTAAATAACTCAACTTAATATTTATAATTTATATTACTCATTAAATCAAATATATGTACGATTATTAAACCATAAAAAACTTACACGTATAAGGAGAAGTAATCATAAAATTAATCAACATATATTCTAAAATAATTTTAACACCAAATTAGTTCTTAAAAGTCTTATTTAATTAATAAAATAATTGATCATAAAATTTATGTTACAAATTAAAAATGAAAAACTTGCCCAACTACTACAGCAAGAAAGCGTTGTAATCTACGTCTATGACCTTGCATGAAGAAGCAACGTTATGTGCCATGAAAGAAGCATACATGGAGGTTGATTTTGAAAAATAAAATACTAAGGAAGGGCAAGCATCATGAGTTGTAGGGGCTTTAGCTCCAGTAGAGAGCAAGCAAAGAATTGATGCAAAATAAAGAAGGATAGGGGTCATCACACCTCAGGGAAAAACAAAAACATTAGTACTTACCGACCAATGTTCAATGTTGAAGTTTACAAGTGTTCAATGGTGAAGTTTACATACCTCTGATAGCATGATCATATCAAAGATACCCCATATTTTTAACTATTGTAATTTAGTCGAACCAACCCTAGAAAGCCATTTCACGTAATCCAGAGTTGGACGCAGATGTGTTCTAAACTTGCTAGGCTTCCTTTCAGTGCCAAACCATGCACAAGTCAAGGGGAGTTTGAAACTGAGCTGTTCAAGAAAGAAGGGTTCAGTGGTTTTTTCACTAGTGGAAGGACACAAAGTAAGGTGATCTTGAAAGGGGCGAAGCGCACCCATAAAGTTTCTGGTAATTTGGTTAAAGTTTTGTGAATTGGATGAAGGCATGATTAAGAATGAAAGAAAATGAGATTCAAGGAAATAAGTAACGAAAGATTGCAAAGGAGTTTTTGACAAATCAAGAAAAGAAATTGATTAAGGCTATTTATAGTCTAATGACTAAGAAAAATTAGGCTTGATTAGTTGAGATAATCAAGGTAATTGTTAATGAAATTAATCGACAGGTACCACTAAGTTTCACCTTTTTGCAAGTTGAGATAAGGTTTGTATACTACTTTTATGTTTTACTGCGCAATGATGTTTTACGGCACATAATAATTTTTTTTTTTATGTTGCATCTACTTAAAAGCTATCAGCTATCCGATAACGCAACAAACACTACACCGAGAACAATCATAGATAGCACTTTTTTAGGCATTCGCTTTTAAAAAATTTAAAAATGTTGTCTAAGGCAACGTATAACAACGGTTTTTAAACATAAGCATTATCTAATTATAATGTATAATAACGCTTCCTATTTAAGGCGCAGTCTAATGATAACTTATAATAGCTCTTTTAATATAACCGTTATCTAACAACCTATAATAGTGTTTTGTCTTAGAAACGCTGTCTAACAACCATTTTTATAGCGATTGTTTATAAAAAGCGATGTCAAAAGATAGCCAATAATAGTGCTTTATTTGTATAAGCGATGTCTATGTTTATTTTTAATCCAACATTTTATTAGCTATCTCATCACGTACTCTCATATATATTTTTTCCATCAACATTTTGTTGAAGTACACATATCAAGGAACATATATATTTGCATAAAATTATAATGATATCTTAAAACTTCAAAATTATAGTATATAGAAAAAATTTGTATTCATTTGATAATTGATCTCTAATACAAATTCAAATTTACATAATGCTCCTTGTGTCTTTTACAACAAAATTCTTGTTACCAAAGTTAGGACATTCCTCAACCATTTTCGAGAACCTATAATCTTTGTTATCTGAACCAACTCTAAACTAACTGAGCAACCAATACAATCAAGGATACAAAATAATCAATAATAGCTAAACTAGTTTGCCTTGGCAAGATTGAAATGAATGACAAAATCACAAGCAGACTAAAGCCAAACCAATTTGAAACAATGATATACTTACGTATCTAGTATAAACTTAAATTTTGATAGATTTGTATAACAACCGTGTACTGAATCCAAATAATAAACTATTTCTTATGTGGTATTAATAACAATCAACACCCAATGCCTCCTACAAAAAATTTCAATAAACAAATCAAGTATAAAAAGAAAAAATAATATACCATACATTAAATTTGAAAGAAAATTTAACCCAAAATTATATGGTGTAATAAACAACTTCTCCAAATGATCTTTATTGTCCATTAGTACATCAACTATACAATCTTTTACCTGAGTTGGATCATTTTCAAACATGGATATCTAAAGTGGGGATAAAAAGGAGAATTTGTTGGTCAATTGACACGGGCACACCAATTTTTCATACAAGCACTTTGAATATGAAAGTATAACATCAGGTCACTAATTCATTGATACAAAGAATAATTCATTTATCTAAAAATATTTGGAGTACCTTATATATATGGAGATAACAAAGACACATATTTCTTATATTGTTTAAAAATCTCTATCATTTTCTTCTAGATAATACTTTGTCCATTGGTATCTCACATATGTCTACATTTGTATAATTTGTTTCTACGAATGTTTGAAGACACTCCACACATCGAGAAAGAGGTGCACAACCTTTTTTAGTGGAAGAATTTGAATGTCTTGATTTTTATAAGACCTTGCTTTGGTTTTGCAACTGGCATATTGCTAGGTCCAACCTTCTCATTTTGTTTGTTAATGATTAACTAATGCTTAAATAGTAAAATAAACTCATTTTGTTTGGTAATATCAATATACCTACTTATTTGAAGTGAATGACTCGTTCGCCCTAACATCATTACTATTTACTTTGGATTTTAGTTGAGTCTAAAAATTGTGTAAAAAATTAGAATTTTAAGACAAAGGACAACATTGCCTTCAAATTGAAATGTTCTTTCTTATACCCATCATATCCCTCCACACCTGTCTGCCACATATGCTTTAAATCGTCAATAAAAGGTGGCAAATATACGTCTATATCATTGCCTGGTTGTTTAGGCCTAGAAATTAACATAGATAACATCATGAACTTGCACTTCATACATAGCCATGGTGGTAGGTTATAACTCTCCATAATCACATACCATGTGTTGTGTGATATACTTTGAAGACCACGTAGATTCATTCCATTAGTAGACAATATCAGATGTAGATTTCTTACCACTTGCCAAAAATCAAGATAATTGTGATCAATTTTCGTCCAATGTAGAGAATCTGCATGGTGCCAAAACTTTCCATCTTTAATTCTCTCACTTGTATGCCATGTGAAGTGTTTTGCATCGCATTCACTACGAGACATGCATCTAAACCTAGGTATTATAGGGAAGTACCATACAACATTCGCAGGAATCAATTGTTTCTTATATCGAGAAATATTACATTTAGGACACTCTTTTAACGATTCAAATTCATTTCCATACAAAATGAAATTGTTAGGAAAAGCATGAAACCTATCATAACTCATGTCAATATAGAAAAATATTTTTTTGGCCTCATACATTCGATTAGGAAGAACATTATCCTCTGGCAGCATATAATAGTTTGTGAAGTTTTTATCAGACTGTCTGTTGCTCGATTTTAAGTTGTATAACTTTAATACTGCTGACAATTTTGTGAATTTATTGTAACCATCGTATAATGATTTCTCTGCATCACTTAACAACCTCTAAAACATTTCAGGACAATCTTGAAGCTCTTCTTCAACCACATCTGCAATCTCTTCAACTCGATCACAATCATAAGTATTTGTGTCAAAATCGTTCAATGCATATTTCACATTATTCCCCAAATTAGTGTTCTCTTAACTACATATCTCACTGTGCATTGTCCAACAGTTCTAGATTTAATCCATTCCATTCCTTCCTAAATGTAAATCCAACCCAACTTCACTAACATGATTTCAATAAGACAAATCTAAGCATGGATAGATGATTCGACTAGGGTCTTTGACGTGTTTCACGGCGTACTTAACAAACTCTTTTACTCCATTTTCATATTCTTTAGACAACCGATTGGTGGAGATCCATCTTTTATCCAATAATTGTTTCTTTTAAATTACTAAAAAAAATTTAAAATTTATATCTACAAAAGTGTTACAACAAAAAATTTAGTTAATACAAACTGTAAGAAGAAGAAGAAGAAGAAGAAGAAGAAGAAGAAGAAGAAGAAGAAGAAGAAGAAGAAGAAGAAGAAGAAGAAGAAGAAGAAGAAGAAGAAGAAGAAGAAGAAGAAGAAGAAGAAGAAGAAGAAGAAAAAGAAGAAGAAGAAGAAGAAGAAGAAGAAGAAGAAGAAGAAGAAGAAGAAGAAGAAGAAGAAGAAGAAGAAGAAGAAGAAGAAGAAGAAGAAGAAGAAGAAGAAGAAGAAGAAGAAGAAGAAGAAGAAGAAGAAGAAGAAGAAGAAGAAGAAGAAGAAGAAGAAGAAGAAGAAGAAGAAGAAGAAGAAGAAGAAGAAGAAGAAGAAGAAGAAGAAGAAGAAGAAGAAGAAGAAGAAGAAGAAGAAGAAGAATTGATTCTGGGTTTCTTAGGGTTTCTAGGTTTCTGGAGTTTATAGAGGAAGATTGAGGGTTTTCGAAAAGAAGAAGAAGAACAAGAAGCATGATCATATTGCATTGGTAACCTTTGAATACATTTCAAAATAATTTTTTAAGGTTTTATGACTTTGTAAATCAACTTACACTCTTATGATTAAACTCGTGAATCCAAGAACTCAATTCTTAAAATCCTAGGGTTGTGAATCGATTCACAAAGAGTGTGAATCGACTCATCAACAAAGCATATATTTTTTTGAGTCGACTCATAGCTGTGTGAATCGACTCACACAACTTCAAACTTCAAATCCTTTTATGAACAAGTGTTTGTAACCTCCGTCGAAGGATTATGTAAACATTCACTATAATATAAAGGAAACAAATTCTCATTTGTTTAAATGGCGACATTGCCTACTCTAAAAGCGAAGACGAAGTAGAGGATCCTGTATAAATTGTTGTGTGAATCTTTCTAACTCTAAGTCTTTAATTTCAACACTTTTACTTTGTTCTTTATTTTCTATTTTGTTTTGGAGTTTGGTGGAAAATCTATTTATTGTAAATTAATAGAAAAATTATTCTGTTTTGAAATCTTTTCTGGGTTTTGAATGTTCAATAAACATAGTTTCTCTTCTTACCTTAGCCGCTTCATTGCCGACATCCTTCTATTAATCTTTTGCAATTCATTCCAATTAGTCTCTAATTTCCCAATTCCTATACACCAATATCCTTTTTGATCTCTTCAACTCTCTCTCTCTCTCTAATCATTCATTCATTCAAAATTCAATTCAATTCAATTCTCTCACATTCATCGTTCTCATCAAGTCTCCAACTTTGTCTTCCTCTTTAATGGACCCTAAACTATTTTCCTCCAACAATTACCTCGATGGCACTATTACATCTTGCATTGAGAGCCAACAAAAGGCCACTTCCCTCAGTTATAGTTATTGGTGCTGGAATATCAAGGTTTGCTGCAGCACGTATTCTCCATGATGCATCTTTTAAGGTCATCCTATTGGAGTCACGAGATAGGCTTGGTGGTCGCATACATACGGACTACTCATTTGGTTGTCCCATTGACATAGGAGCCTCATGGCTACATGGAGTTTGTAATGAGAATCCTTTGGCTCCATTGATACGTGGTCTAGGGCTTACATTATATCGTACCAGTGGTGACAACTCTGTTTTATATGACCATGATTTGGAAAGTTGATGGCAAACAAGTTCCACAACAGACTGTCATTGAAGTTGGAGAAACTTTCAAGAGTATTCTGGAAAAAACATGTAAAGTGAGGGATGAGCATCCACAACTAAGGCAACAAGGACTTGCCCATGAAGTGCTGCAATGGTACATATGCAGAATGGAAGCCTGGTTTGCTGCTGATGCAGATATGATTTCACTCCAAACCTGGGATTAGGAACATGTCCTCTCTGGTGGTCATGGACTCATGGTGCAATGATATAATCCTGTTATAATTACTCTTGCAAAAGATGTTGATATACGTCGGAACCACAGGGTGACTAAGATATCCAGTGGCTACAATAAGGTAATGGTTACCGTGGAGGATGGAAGGAACTTTGTTGCCGATGCTGCTATCATAACTGATCCTATTGGAATCCTAAAAGCCAATTTAATTGAGTTTGAACCAAGACTTCCTGATTGGAAAGTTTCTGCAATTCCAGATCTTGGGGTAGGCAATGAAAATAAAATTGCACTAAGATTTGACAAATTGTTTTTGCCAGACGTAGAAGTTATGGGTGTCGTTGCTCCTACCTCTTACTCCTGTGGCTACTTTCTCAATCTTCATAAAGCAACAGGCCATCCAGTTCTTGTTTATATGGTAGCTGGCAGATTCACTTATGACCTCGAGAAGCTATCCGACGAGTCAGCAGCAAATTTTGTAATGTTACAGCTTAAGAAGATGTTTCCTAATGCTTCTGAGCCAGTTCAGTATCTTGTGTCACATTGGGGAACAGATCCAAACTCTCTTGGTTGTTACTCTTACGATTTGGTTGGAAAATCAATGGATGTGTATGACAAGCTTCGCGCACCTTTAGGTAATCTTTTCTTTGGTGAGGAAGCCATGAGCTTAGACAACCAGGGATCTGTACATGGAGCTTACTCTGCTGAGGTTATGGCTGTTGAAAACTGTCAAAGATATCTTTTGGGAAAACAAGGTAATTTAGAAAGCCTGGCTCAAGTTTCTGTTAGGCAAGAAACACTAGGAACTACTATACCTATTCAGATCTCCAGCAAATCTATTAGGGTTATGTATTCTCATCGGGATCCTAGTATTAGGAAGAATGGTACTGCAAGTACTTTTATCGAGAATTTGGATAATACAATTGATCACAAAGCTTTACATGATACTTTTTCTACATTTGGACATATTTTATCTTGCAAAATAGCTACTAACGGTTTTGGTCAATCTAATAGTTTTGTTCAATTTGACATTGAGGAATCTGCTCATAATGCAATAGATAAGTTAAATGATCCTGATTCTGGGGATAGTGGTCCCATAGATTGTGGTGTCCTTGGGAAGTGGACCGTGGGATCAAATTTTTGGTGGAGGAAACTCTCCAGCCTTTGCCATGGCAGCTGTTGGAGCCCTTATAAGTGGGCTCTTAGCTGACAGGTTTGGAAGACTTGCAATTCAATTGATGGGATTCTTCTTGGTGCACGATTATTCTCTCTTCGATGGTTTCAGATTTGCCCTTACTCTCCAATTTTGATCAACAAAAATATGTGTCATTGTTCAAACAGCTGCTATCTCTCCTGTTTTGGATGCATTTTCTTATTCTGTAGATCGATCATGACTTCGTTTCATTAGAGTCGCGCTGCTTCTTCTTCAGTGTTTCTCATGCAATTTAGTTATTATTAATAGATTATAATAGTGGCTTATATTCCCACCGACGATCATTCATGTGGTGTCCCTTTTTCCACATTTGAATTATATTAGTGATGACTTTTTCCGTTGGTAGTTATTCTAACGGTGTCTTTTATTTTCATGACTTACTTTATCTTGGCAATTTGTCCCAAATGCACTGGCCTTTCCTTTCTCTCCTTGAAGCACGCCTCTCTCTCCTTGAAGCAGATTCAAGTTTAAATATTTTGAGTCTCCTTGATTATTGGTTTGAAGCTTCCAAGTGCATTTTTTTTAGAAGAACAGATCTTGCTTTATTCAATTGCTTGTCATGAATTTCTCTCATATTGATGATTATTCCAGCTACTTGGCTAGACTATATTTATAGCAATTCTCTCTGACTTCACCTGCATCCCTGAGTTGTCTTTCCATCCTTTTTATTATTTTGCAGAGCGAAACATTATTTTCTTGTAACAAGCTAAAACTTAGTAAGCTTTAGCTTGAGGGGGAGTGTTAGAATATTATAAAATATCTTTTATATTATATTAGAGTATTTTGAGTTATTTCCTATGATTAATTTATAATCATAGAGATATCTCTCATTATTATTATGATTTGTTCTTGAATTAGGATTGAGTCTATGTTTCTCTATAAATAGAGATTAGTATTGAGTCTTTTGTAATCAAGTCAGCATTAAGCTATTATCAATAATATTCAAACCCTTATTATTTTCACTCCTCCTTTTCTCTAAAATCCCACAACTTCAACAAGTACAATATATCGTGAGATGAACGGGAAAACCTTATTTCCCAATGATTCATCTGGGCTCGCTACGTACGGCAGTAGCCCTTTGAGAGATAAATTAATTAATGTGCAAATATGGAAATTGTGAGATTAAAATATAGAATAGATTTTGTAATGTGTTGATGGATTTAATTGGTATTTGATATGATTGTGATATTGGGTGTCAAATGAATTTTATGTATATGTTTGATTAGATGAGTTTATGTGATGTGATAATAAAAGATGGATGCATTGTGATAATTTTATATGATGACGATGATGATGTATGATTAATAATTGTGATGTTATAAAATTTTGATAAGTTATGTGATGATGTATGATTGTGATGATATAAATTTGTGATGATGATGATGTATGATTAATGATAATGATGTTATAAATTTGTGATGAGAATATTGAAGTAACCCCATAGTTGATGAAATGGTGGTGATTCCAATTTGTGTTTGAGAAGACGGTCTTAATGGAGTATCATAGGCCAACAGGGGGGAGAAAATAAATATTGAGAATTTGTGAAGTGGAGATTATTTTGTCATCATATAGGTAGGGCCTGACAAGCCTATCGATCTGGGGAAGTACAACTCAGTTGAGCCTGATCGTGGCGGTCTACTGTTGAGCATTAAGGCAAGATTATTAGACCTTGGAGGTATTCGGGTGGGGAATTCCTAGGCGACTTGGAGGTAGCACTCCAAATGTCGGGAGCTACCATGCAACACACGTTTACCTCGATTGTCGCATATATGTGTCTCAGGTTGAGTTGAGGGGATCTATGAGAACAGGGCCAATTTGAATTGTCCGTCCACCGGGATGGTGGCATAGTATCAAGCCTCCTAACCAAGTACTTCAAAGTTAGAATGGTACCACATTGTGAAGTAGAGTCTAAGCTCATGCATAGCATTGCATTTTTTTGTGATTGTTTTGTTGTGATTAATAAGTATCGTGTGCGATAATAATTTCTCTTAGATGATTTGATGTTTATAGTGAAATGTATTGATTTTACTTGAGTGGTTTCAACTTTACAATGTGATGTTTTTCCTTTAAGAATGTTTGTGTAATGATACAGTTTGTTTATGATTAATTGCGTTCTCTTCTTACTTATATTATACTATTAACATGATTTCAAAACTCACCTCCTTCATTGTTTGTGTTTGACTGGCTTGGCCCTGCGTTTGCGAAATCGCAATTATTACAGGTTAATGAGTCTTGAAGTTTAAGTTTGAAAGAAACCCCGCTCTGATAGGTGATACCGGGAATTAGAGTCATAAGTTGTATTTTATTTATTTAGTTAGAAATAATTTTTTGTATGAAAACCTTACTGTTTTATATGAGTAAAAAGTTTAAAGTGTTCCTTTTGAATTTTGAGAAATGTGATATCCTAAATTTGTTATAAAGTTTTATTTCCTTGAAAACATATTTTCTTTATCCGTTGCGAATTAATGTTTAAAAATTATTATATATTATTTTGGGGTTTAGGGTGTCACACTATACGCATAATTGAATGAGTCCATCGCATTAAAAGATTTTAATTTCTGTTGTGTGACTCGAAAGTTTTCAAAACTGTTTTTCGAAAGTTTCAAACTCTATTGGTAACACTCCCAAATTTTATAATAAAACATTTTATTAATGAAATAGAATTTTTAAATAGTTAATTTGATTTTAAAATTATTTTAGAATATATGTTAATAAATTTTGTGATTAACTATCGTTATATGGGTGCTTCCCATGATCTGCTAGTTTTATACATATTGGATTAAATGAGTAATATTAATAACAAATACTATATTTTATTATTTTATATATTTTTCTAAAAATAATAGTATTTTAGTTTAATATTATAAAGAATAAAATTTTAGATTATTTTACGTCTACATGTATGTTTGTAATTAACATGATATTTTCTTGTGTGTTGACTAATTTTAAATGTGCACTTAATTATATTTAATTATTTTTAAATATATCTTATTTTAATTATTTATTTTATAAATAATTATTTTGATATATTAATAACATTGATATTGATTTTCTTTATTTTTATATAGTTGCTATGGTATGATTGTTGATATTATATTTATTTATTTTATATTTTATTTCTCTTTAAAGATGATAGTATTTTAATGTAAGTACTTTAATAATTGTTATAATAATCATGAGTATGAGGATTTTAGATTTTGCTAACATATTTTTAAAAGGTTAATTACTTTATTTTATAAAATATTAGTAATATTTTAGTAATGAAATCGTGTTTAAAGAAGTGTTAAAAAAATTAGTTTTGATAATTGTTGGTATTACTTTAAAATAAAAAATAAAATAAGAAGAGTTAAATATGTTTTATGGGTTAGACTCATATGCAAGATTAAACCCTAATTAAATAAATACAAAAAAGTTTAATTGAAAAACAAGAACAAGGGAAGGTATGAGAAAGAGCGGGGAGGGGCATACAACAAAAGCGCGCAGCAGCCCATTAGCAGAAAAAAAGGGAAGAATATTGATACTGGTCCTCGATCATTGTCTAGAAAACTTTCTTCGTTTTTATCCAAATTTCGGTATGTTGTTTCATTCATTTAGTTAGTCAATTAAACAGATTTTCTCAGATTTTTAACCATCTCAATTTCTCTCTAAAATACATGACTTCTCCTTTTATCGAATTCGTTATTTGGTACCGTTCTTCTTCGCCGTAAGTCCGATTTGAGTGAAATAAATGGCAAAACGACTGTGTGGATGGTGACTTTACTATCATCTGATTATTTTCTGATTTACGATAAATTTAGTTGATTCAATTTCGAAATTGACTTATTTAGAGTGTGTTTTGAAGATTTATTTTTGACGTTTACTCAAAAACTGTCGAATTAGATCGATTAAAGGACAACCACTAATACAAAAAGATTCCTCTAAACTTAGAACCAAATTAAATAGAATAAAATCCGCAGAAGAAAAACAAATTGAAGCAAAGTATAATCTTTTCCGCACAAAACCTTTAGCAGGAACTAAAATTAAGAACAACCATCCACATATTTGTCTATATAAGAAGTCTGAACCTGCAAGCATATCTAATTGAAAATGAACCCCAACTTCAGAAAATATAATTTGAATGCTACAGCGTACAAGAAAATGAACGCCACGGTTCTAGATTAAAAATTCTAGACTAAATCAAAATTATAAACTAAATAACAAGACAAAGATAACAATGAATTGGTCCAAATACATTACTTCTAATACTCCAATTTTCTTATTAAGTTCCTTTTCAGCCTAATATATATATATATACATATTCATTCAAAAGCAAGAACCTATAACTTTTAAGAAAAAATAGAGAAAAATGGTAGTTCCATTTATAGCATAATATACACACAAAAATTCACTTTTATAAGCTGAAAGTCATTCTTTTATGAGAAGACCAAAATCTTGGCAAATAAATAAAAGATAAATGCTCATATGTGCAGTTTCCAGATTAAGTGATTTTTGTACAATCTTATGTTGTATCTTCTGATATCTGAACTAAGATAAAGAGACACCAAGACTCCGCTTCTATTTCATATTTTAAGATTGGCAAACGCGCTTAGAAACGCACCTCTGGTGATTCCGATAATACAAGCTATGCTCTGTTCGTCTGTCCTTGATGAATGCAATAAGCATCTGATCGTCTGCATCTAATAATCTTGACAAGCAACTAAAAAGAAACATAATTTAACCCCCCTTTTCTTGTGTTTCTCGTTCTACATTAACAAGGGAAAATCATTCTTAAGAGATAGTACAGAGCGCTCCACACCGCTTTGGGCTGATAAGAAGCTTCACTAATGCTCAGAAATTCATCTTGCATTACTCCCTCTTTCATTGTTTCCATGTCAAATAGTTAAAGAAATTTCAATAAAAAGGGTTGAGGCACAACATTATTAAAGTTAACATTGATTTTATTAGGATGCAAAACTAATACAAAGAACTTCCTTCATCAATCCAAAACCATTAATGAAGAGTTAGGGATTTTTAAAGAACCATGGATTTAGGGTTTAGTTGAATACATGGTAAGAAAAAACATTCAGAAACACAAAACAAAGGGTACAAAGGCATACACAAAGAAGGTTTCAAATACATACACAACAGTGAGTAGTGGGTCTCAAAAACTATGCACTCGTGCTGTTGTGGGAGCATCGCTAGCAATTTGGCAGTAGAACGACAACGCATGTGAGAGTGAGGAAATCACGATCGAGAGATGGATTGACAACGAGAGAGAGAGAGAGAGAGAAGGGACCCACAGTAAAGGATTTACGAGAAAGAGAGATTCAACAAGAATGATGCATATGTCATGATGGTTCTTTGCGTGAGGCAGGTAGAACATAGAGGATGGGTTGCTTGTTATATTTTGAGGGTTTATTCATGTTTTTTAAAGGGTTTCAGCGAGTAGGGGATTTTATGTTTATTTTTAGGATATTTCTCATATTGTGAGGGTTTATTCACTTTTTTAAAAGATGAATCATTTCTCATAGACAACGCTTTTGCATAAAGCGTTTTATAAGGTTTAAATTTATTTATATATTAAACATGAGACAATGGATTTAATAAAATCATTGTCTAAGTATATTATCTACACTAACATTTTTTTAGAAAAGTGTTGTCTAAGGTTATTATCTACAAAAGTGCTTTCCAAAAAAGTGTTATGCAAGGGCTCCTTGTTTTTTTTCATTTCAAATTAAAATGCTTTTTATAATCAGCGCTCTTAATGATGCCCTATTAATTGCAAGTTTTGTTGTAATGGTATTTTGCACTGCGAAAATCATTTCATGTCAGTAGTAATCCTCTGTATTTCCTCAGTTGTACGTTTCCTCAAAGTAACTAACCTGTAAAGCTAAAAAAAAATATCACACTATGAGAATTTGTTTTATTATAAATGGATAGTAACATAACTATTTAACTGAGTTGAAAACTCTTAGAAATTAAATAAAACTTAAAGTAAAACAGACTATAAACTACTTAAAAATAAGAATTGATGAAGACTCTTTTACTCATGAAATAACCTACAACAAATTCAAGAAGGGGTTGAATAATGTAACCCTCCGAATTTTGATCTAAAACATTAGTTAAAAATACTTATTGCTTAGAAAAATTACGAATTTTTTTAAAAGTAATAATACCTAAACCACTATTCATTTAAATAATTAGTAAATCCCAATATAATATACATAATAATTTATATCATATTTTTACTAAAATTCGTAGTGGGTAAATAAAACTCTTTCAAAGGAAAAATAAACTTTTATGAATTATTTAGGATATTACATTTCTCAAAATACAAATGGAACACCTTAGACTTTTTTTCCCTATAAAAACAGTGTAATCTCAATAAACATGATTTAACTATAACTTAATTTAATTCCAAAAACTTACTAATACTTATAAGGTTTTCATACAAAAGTCTTTTCTAATTAAATAAGTAAACTACAACTTATAACTCTTATTCCCGGTATTCACCTATCAGAGCAGGGATTCTCCTGAACTTGAACTTCAAGACTCATTAACATGTAATAACTGCAATTTCGCAAATGCAGGGCCAAACCAGTAAAAAAAACAATAACGAAGGTGGTGAGTTTTAATATAAGTAACAAGAATACGCAAATAATCAACACAGAGCCATATCAAACACATCACAATATATCAAAAAATTCAAGGAACTAATCATATTGTAAACTCAAAATCACTCAAGGAAAATCAATATTTCATTATAACATCAAATCATCTAAGATGGTGCAATGCTATGCATGCTCCTGATAACTATATGATTTAGATATAATACATGCCACTTAGGCAACTTCCACTCAGAAAATCATCCATGCCAATGGGAAAAATAAACCTGCCACAAAGGCAACTTCCACGAAGATGCATATGCTATGACATGATGATACATTATCAAAATAAAATATTCCTACACAGTTCAATAAGATGCATATGTCATGACATGATGATGTATTATCAAAGTCAAACATTCCCATACAGCCCACTAAGATTATGTCAAATGCTACAAAAATAACTTATACAAAATCATCACCTTATTCAAATATCACTAAGATCATACATCACAGGTTCTTATCATGAAAATCACATATTCATAAACAACCATCATAAAAATCAAAGTTTTCACCTCACATATCTTTATGATAATATATACATAAGCAACTATCACAAAGATCAAAGCTTTCCCTACACATATCATAAAATCATATATTCATAAAACTATCATAAAAATCAAAACTTTAATCTCTTACATCATAAAAATTTAAAATTTCATCATATGCCACACATAAATTCAAATTTTATCGCATATATCATAAATAATACTTTCAACACATTAAACATAAAAACTTAAACTTTCTTCACATATACCACATATTCCAGAATTTATATCAAACAACACCTTATAAAAGTTTCTAATCGATATTTTAATCCTACAAACCCCAATTTGTCATATTAATTCAATTATTACTAAATAAGGCTAACATGATGCGTAGCGAGCCCCAAACGAATTGTTGAGAAATACGGATTTCTCGTTCATCTCACATTATAATATACCCAAGAAATCAAACGTCCTCTCACCCTTACCTTATTTTGGTGCTTTCACACGTGAATACAAGTCCGCAAGAAAAAGCCTTTGTTCAACTTAAGTATCAATTTTATTCTACTATTATATTGTGGCGTAGTTATTATCACACTTTTTTTAACGCACCAATGTTTTTTTGGAGAACAAAAATTGTCTAAAAATTTAATTTTAAACAAAAAAATAAGTATGAAAATATAAATACTGTATTTGAGTCTTATGCTGAAGTCCAACATGATGATAATGTTGATGATCTTTTTCACCATAAAATTTATTGAATACTACTTGTATATTTTTTAAGTTATAGTATCTAATAAGTTTTAAATCGTGAAATCACATGCACAATTTCCTGTTGCATTCAACATGAATATAAACTTTGAGAAAATATTGGTGTATTAAAAAACACGTGGTACTAATAGTTGTATGTCCTTGGCTAGTGTATAAAATGATCCACAATTATAACATTTTATATTTTGGGTTTTTGTGACTGTCAAAAAGGCTCGAGCTTTTGATGTTGGTTTTAACCAATTGGACATGTGCCACACAACTTGAGGTGAAATGAATCTATAAGTAATTTGATATAAATTGAGTTTCTGTTTTGATATTTTGAAGTGAACGAAGTAGAGAACAATAAAATAGTATGTAATGGAGTAGAACGGAACAAACATTACATTCTACTCTTTTGGAATTTTTTTATGGAGGAACAAAATTTTCATTCTATCATTTTAAAAATGAACAAAGTAGACTGAGTTGTATCTTTTTTTTTTTCATTTCATTTTTACCCATATTAGAAAACATTATTATGTTGAATTAAAATAAAGTATTATCTTTTATTAAAATAATTAAATTTTATACCTTATATAAAAATCTACTCCTTCCTTTGCTTTGTCAATTTCGATTACTAGTTACATTAATTAATTAATCAATAGAAATAAACTTAAGAAAAGCCTTATTTAATAAATCAGTTAGAAAAAAAGAAGAAGACAA
>JBBPBP010009777.1:28229799-28262683 GCA_037974735.1 Cicer chorassanicum | reverse complement strand
AAAAAAAAAAAAAAAGAAAAAAAAAAAAAAAAAGAAAGGAAGTTTTTGTTTAGTACTTATTAATACAAATAAATTGTTTATGTTTTTTAGACAGTCATCAAATCATTGTGCACTTTATTTTCCCACCTATTTCTAGTTTCATCATTCTTTTTCTACTCTTATTTTAGCTGTTTGTTCAAATCCCTCTCTTGCACCATTGTACCAACTCATGCGATTAGGTGGCAAAGATTCTTATTTTCGTAATAATTGCTTATCATGTTTAGTAACATTTAATTGTTGTGAATTTTTATAGTGTTTTTTTTTACAAATTTATAATTTTTTTATAAGTTAATTAAACTAGTGTTTAAATTTATATCTTATAGCATTTTATTTTTATTTTATTTTTATCTTTATTATGTTAATTGAAAAAGTTTAAATATTAATTAAAAGTATATTTTTTATGTTCTTTTATTATTTTTTAACTATTTTAATACTTTTATCAAATATTTTAAATTAAACTATCTAACTTAATATATTATCAATTATCTGCTATTAGCTAATTATCTATTATCCTCTATAAGTTCATTTACTATAAATTAGTTTATGTTATCCTCAAGAGTGAATGGAAAGCTGATTCTCGGATATTTAAATTACCAACCGGGGTAATTCAAATTTCTTTAAATTTTAATCCTATGGTACATAAGAGGTAGCAAGCGATAAATTAAAATGATTATGCTTTATGCAAGTGCTAATTAAAATCAGAATATATGTGATACAAAACAAATTTAAAATGGAAGCCAATAAATTAAAATACTTATGCTTTATACAAAGTGATTAAAATCATTATATTGAAGCAGTGTAAATAAATGTTCAAACAGTATGAATGTACCAATTTCGTACGTACATAACACACAATAACTATATGAAAATCATATTAATACATCACTTATTAGCAAACTATTCAACAAACTATTCAACTCTGATAACTTGTTTGTATGCAGAACATGTAATAATGGAGGCAATTGCAACCCATTTAAATGCATCGAACTATGATTGCCTTCAACCGAGAAACAAAGCGTACGGGTGGTCTTCAGTGCAAAACAGACACTTTGAATACATGTACAAACAAATACTCACTACCTTTTGATGCCGATGCAACATATTTTCTGCAACAATAACCTTTAAATTTCCATTATGACAATAATCTACTTCATAGTTAAAGAAACATCCACTACAAGAAAAACTGTCTCTGCCTACGGTAGATTTTATCTGTACCCACGGAAAGTTCGTAGGTAACGTAAAATTACTTACGGATTACCCACGGACACGAGTTCGTAGCTATTTCGCTCGTAGGAAATTTTTTACCCACGGACAGGCAGTGGGATATACTTACTTAAGGAACGTCCGTAGGTAGAATGACTTACCGATTCTCCGTAGGTAAAGTAGTCATAGATTTTCCGTGGGTTAAAACCCAGATACTTACCTACAGATAAGTCACAAGTAATATTACTTACGGACAATCCGTAAAAATTATACTGATTTCTATTTGATAATTAAAATGTTATCTATGACATGTCCGTGGGTAAATTATTGTTTACTCATAGAATATTCGTGGGTAATGAAAAAATATATTCATTCTATTTTGGATTATATTATTTCTTGTATGTTTTTTAATGAATTTTTAAAATAAATTGTAAGCATATTAACACATCATTGTCAAAACAAAGTGAAGTTTTACATAAATAGTATTTTCAAAGTACAAATAGTGACTACCAGAAGTCTCAAAATAAACACAACTTACAGTACCATAAATCTCAAAATAAGCACATTGTCACTACCATAAGTTTAAAAATACACATAACGACACTATTGTAAGAATATATATAGATAATGCCTACAAGTCTAAGCAAAATATGTAGTCATAACTACTAAATAAAACAGACACTGAAATCAGTATTACTACTCGCCGTCATCATCGTTAGACTCATCCTCGTCATAATCTGGATGACGACGACGACGGGAGGACTCAGCTTGTATGGAAGCAACACTTTTTGCCAATGTTGCTACCTGCATCTGAAGCTCTGTAGTGCGTTGCTCTGATTGTTGAACCTCCTCTTGTCGACGTTGCTCTACTTTTCTTAGCTCCTCTCGCGCCTCTCGTGCCTCGTGTTCTGCCGCTTTTGCTCGCTCCTCAAATGCTGCTATCTGTGCAGCTATCTCGTTAGAGTGTTGAGACAAGACATTGGTGCAACCTGTAGATGGACGAGAATCTACGACTAGACTTGCGACACTTGGTCTATAAAGCGAGGATCTATCTCCAGCACCAAAAATACGCCCTTTATTCTTTCCCCCAACAGATTGGACCCATATGTCTAAGCGAGCTTCTGCATTAACCATTTGGCTACAACTACTAGATGTTTCCCCACCTTTGGAGGCCTGCTGCAACTTACTTTGAAATGTTTCCTTCTCAAATAGAAAATAATATATGATAATCAAATTACTTTTACAAGAAATACAAATGAAATAATGAATGATTTAATATTTCTTACATATGCTTTTTTTGATCTTTCATCAACCCAAGAGTTGTCCTTCTTCTTAGTGTGAGTTTTTAAAAAGACCTCATCCAATGTGGGGTCTCTACCTAGCTCTTCAGCCTTACAAAAAATAAAAAACAGCATAACTGTGAATAAGATGAGAGCCACATTTCACCAGCAAAGGAAAACAACAAAATATTTCAGCAAAATAGATCTATGCATTTTGAAACAACAACACAATAAAACAATAAAAATAGCAAATAATAGGCACGTCCTTAAGTCCAAACTTGACTACTACAAATTTCACTACCAAATGGGATTGTGATTTAATCTAAGATACAATTCAACTATGCATTTAACAAAGCTAATATATACTTTGGTTAGACAGGTAACCAATTTGGTCAAGCAGGATGAACGCTCATGTTTTTGAGAATACTTATAGTTCAGCCTAACAACAATTAGGACTTATTTTGACAAAATAAAGAAAATATAATTTGTTAAAATTTCTTGTTTTTACTACACAATTTCAATTTCACCTTATTTTTTAGTGTATTTTATGTTTCAAATATTTATCTTTTGAAAAAGGAAACAAAACAAACATAGAATAACATTTTTCTAATTGTTAGTAAAAACAAAAAATACTCTCAAACCAAAGCAACCCAAAAGTTCCTTGTCTCTTATCTGGTATTCTTCACACTGAATCTCTAAAGTGGCACTAACTCTCAAATGGCAATGAGGAAAATAAAATGTTATCACATTTTCTAAACAGTTCTATTGAAAAATATTTAGCATACACAATTAATTGGATATCATTGATCCTCTTTTATAATAACGTGTTGGCCCCTAAGCATATGCAATTTACTCTCTTCCATATACTTTCATGTTCGGACAAGGAGAAAACAGTCCTTTGAATTCATCAATGTTGGTAAGCTGTTTCAGTTAGCAATATAGTTGTGAATGATGCAAGTATGAATCCAACATTTGCATTTTTCTATTCTTCCAAATGCTACTAGCACGTCAAACATAGATATATTGAGAATATATTATAATCTTTTTTAATTTTCCTTTTCTGGAATCCCAAATGAACACTAAGTTATAAGCAGAAACATTTAAAGCCAACTACTGATTTTTTTATATGATTTATGACATATAAGTAAGCTTCTCTATCTTATAAAATGGGGGAATCATATACCATAAAACAGTCACCATTTCAGCATCTAGCTTTCTGTTCTCAACCCTTTTGCATATCATGGGGTTTGCCAAAATTTTAATTAGAACCCAATAAATGAAATGTTGCCTACAAACGACATTGCCTTGGCTTTGTCTTAGCAAATTTATATGAGATTAGCTATCTATCTTTAATCTATTAAGTAAACATATTCCAAGTTACTTAATCTATTTAAATTGCTTTACAAGGAGAGAAAAATCTTGCCAACATGTTTTGATTAGGATCTTACAAACTTAAATTGTGCATTTACTAATTATAAAGCATAATTTAGGAAAGTTAAACCAAGAACAAAATCATTATTAATTTGGACCAAAATTGAAATCATTGTTTACAACTACCAAACCAAAAAAAGTAGAAAGAAATTGAAAGCAAGTGCCTTTTCTAAACTTTCTCTACTTATGCATATAGAAACCTAACATTGAAGCGTTACCACATTGGCTATATCCACAGACAAATATAAAAACAGAACATAGGATATATTTAATTAGGATTTGAAACAAACAGTGATACTATTCTAAACTATAACTTTTTATTCACTTTTATAACATAAACCAAGAACACACTTTCATCACTTTGAGTCTGATTTGAAAACAAGCTTAATATAACTTGTCATAGTAATTTCAACTAATACATTGTTAACTACAACACAGGAGTAGAAAACATCCCACAATCAGTAACAAAATAAAGGAATTTTCACCAAATAAGGGGTGCTGACTTGCTAAGAATATTATCATTAAGTAAATATGTTGCGTGAAACTACATTACAAACAAAGGAGACATCAAATAAACCAAATAAAGGCATACCTGTTGGAGATCCTGATCAGAGGCACTATGGCTAAAAGATGTTTGAATTGCCACAGGTCTTGAAGAGCACAAAATGCGTCTAATCTAGTAAAGGCAGCAAGAACAATGACTTGTAAGAAAGAAAGATAAAACCCAAAATAAACTACAACACTATTATCTACAACATTATTAACTACAACATTATGTAAGACAAACAAAGAATCATATCTAAAGAATATGAATAATTTCAGATTTGAAGGAAAATGGTTAGGGTTTTAAATAAAATTGGGGATTTTTTAGATAAAAGTAAAGAAAGTCTAAGCACATATGACACGAAAAGGAAAACTGATTTCGGTAAGACTCGATCTGAATCGTAGTTCAGATTGAAGGCGGTTCAGCGAGGGCGACCGCAAAAGTTACCGAGAGAAGAAGAAGACCCAGGAGCACGATAATAAAGGAAGATAACTTACCCTTGAGATAGAGCGATCGTCAACAGTCTGGGTCGGCGGGGCGAGTTGGAAGAAGAACAAGTCTGGGTTTCGCGTCGGAGTGATGAATGAGTGACATTTTTTTGTTTTGTGAATGAATGAGTGGTTTTTTTTTGTTTTGAATGAGTGGTTTTTTTGTTTTGAGAATGAGAATAAGCTTTACGTTGTTTCTGAATGAGTAAAGTTTTTTTAAAAAAAAACTCAACACAAACTTTTTGTTTAAAAAAATAAATAACTAAAAAAAATAAAAATTACCTACGGGTGAAAAAGAAATTACCTACGGAGAAGTTACAGTTAAAATTACACGAAAAAATTACACAAAATTTAAGCGGGAGCATCATTTATTTTCCGTTACCCACGTATTTTTTTAATTAATTAAAAAAAAACAATTTATTTTATAAAAAAATACCCCCAGTTTTTCCGTAGATAACAATTAATTTAGCTACGGACTGAGATCCGTAGGTACACAAGTTTTTTCTTGTAGTGATCCTTTGGCAGCATGTTTAAACAACTTTTTAATTCTTTATCTGCATTCATAAATATATAAATATTGATAAGTTTTTACAAATTTATAAAATCAAATTTATGAGTATAAAATTCAGTTTTTGCAAATGAAATTAGTTCATATACCATAATAGAAAAGTCGTAGAATTTGTAGTATCAAAATTGCACAGTAAAACCAGTGGTATAAAACAACTTTTTTTTAACTTTTATATATTATGCATCGATACACACCGATCATGGAAAAGCAGTAGAACATGTAGTATCAAAATTGCAAAGTAAAACTAGTGGTATCAAACAGGTTTTTTTAACTTTTATATACTATGCATTGATACACATCCTGTATATGTAACAACATCATATATAATTATGGAAAGAGAACAAGACAACACCTGTGATTCGAGTCAAGCCACCAAAACAAATAAATTTCTCACCACACATGAGAGATTGTCGCATGTGTTTAACGCCATTGTTATCAGTAAACATCTTATAGTTTACGTGTCCTGCAAAATAAAACACCATCTAATAACCATCTATGGATGAAGTGATCAAATGCCTAAATTGAGTAAAGATGAATGAAGCACTATTATCATTAAACTGGCCTATGTCATCATGAATAAAATAAATGTTGTTTTCTTTATAACCAAAATCGTCCCTCAAAACTTGACACAATAATTTGCCAAAACTTATGGAAGCTCAGAGCTGGGAATTATGCTTTACATTATTAAAGTTTAATGCAACTACAAGACTTCTCTTGGTGCGCATGGCAAAGAAGTGGCGGATCTTGAAAGAAAATATTAAGGTGGCCAAATTTTAATATTTTAATATATATAAATAAAAAGTATAATATTATATTGCATTTATGAATTTTAAGTTGTAAATTTACAAAAATATATCGTTGAGAGGTAGTACATCAAATTTTGGTTTACATTTTTAATAATTAAATTTTAGTTGGAACTTAGGTTGGAAAATTTATTCTATTTTTTAATTATAGTAGTTGTTTTTGTTATTTTTTTATAAATTATTCCATCCGATTTTTTTACAATAGACAATTAGATTATAATTTGGTCTACAAAAATTTGTGTATTTGGTTCATCTTAAAGATTTTGGAGACCTGTTATAATCTTAAAAATTGAGCCTAATAAAAAAAATACAATTTTAATAATTAAAAAAATTAGTAAAATAAATTTTTAATCCATATACAAATACCAATCTACATGAAGATCTACACATATCAATGTATATGATACAATCTACATGATGCGTGTTATTTGATTAGGTTAATTCTTATTACAAGAAAAGATGCACATATAGCATATCATCTTCACATATTAAACTCAAATATACATCTCGACAACGATAATCCAACAATCACACTTCAACTCATAAAAACCATTCTACTCATAAAATACACCCATTATAGATCCCAAAATTACAACAACATACACCATAATATTTATATTAATTAGCATATTTATTAACATATGTGTGTCATGTCAAGTCGAAATTTATCACTGATTAGCATGTATTAAACCACAATAATCCTATACAAGAAAAGATGCACATATCGCATGTCATCTTCACATATTAAACTAAAATATACATCTCAACAACGATAACCCAACAACCACACTTCACCTCATAAAAACAGTTTTACTCATAAAATACATCAATTATAGATTCCAAAATTACAACAACATATACCACAATATCTATATTAATTAGCATATTTATTAACATATGTCATGTCATGTCATGTTATCTATATTAATTAGCATATTTATTAACATATGTCATGTTAAGTCGAAATTCCGATTAGCATATATTACACCACAATTATCCTATAGGCTTATATAATTTAGTTTTCACATTACAATGAATAATTATTCATTTTTCAATTTTTTAACATAAATATTTTTTTATATATAAAATTTAACTATTTCCGTACATTCAATCAAATTTATCTGTAAAAGTTTCCTTCAAATTATATGTCCGATCACAATTCTACATTAGAACACCATCTTATACTCATCCCCATAAATATAGAGAAAATAAAGAAGAATGTCGAATGGAGTATGGTGGGAACAACAATAACAACTAGAAATGAACAAAAAAGATTACACATATTGTGGGTGTACCACAAATGTCCTACTTTACATAAATGATTGTCTTGGTTCATACTAATTCTTATTTCCACAAACAATTGGTCAAAGATTTCTAAGTTTTGGCTAAATGAGTGCTAACTTTGGCACAATTTTCACATTTGAATGAATCAAATTATCTAAATTATGCCACTTAATAAAAGTTTCAATCAAATTAAATAAATTATGTTTTTGGATTTTGTTCCTTTTCTTTTCAAATAAGGAAAAAAAACCTCTTTTGGTTTGTCTCTTCTTTCTTGATTTCTTCTTTATTGATTTTCTTTAGTGTTAATATAATTTTACTTATGATGCTTATCTGTATATGAGAGTCAATTGTAAGATTTTTATCTATTATAATCAAATATTCTTTGAAACATCACTAGTAATCATATTATAACTCATGTGTTACATTAATAATCTATTTATTATTATTAAGTATTCTTTAATAAATCATTGGTATGTTTTGAGAACCATCGCTATATGTTTTGAAGATTGTCACTACATGTTTTTAATTTCTACCTATGATGATTGTTACTAAAAACTAGATAAATATAAATAAAGAATTGATCTATTCTTACGGTATGGTCTGTCACTAAAACTTATTATTTATTAAATTAAATTTATTTTATCTCCATACTAATCGTACTTCTAAAGCAATATGATCACCAACATACACAATTTTAGTTATAAAATGCAGTTCAAATCTGTACATTCAATAAATTTCGATTGGTAATAAATATTGGCTCAAATTTATTTAATGAAATCAATATGTTAAACGTTTAATTTCAATATAGCCACGTACATTTCATTGCAATGACAACAGGGTATTCTAACTAAGACACAACATACTTAAAAACTCAAATAAGTGCAAAAACACACCACTTCTCTTTAATCTAATGTATTTTTGAAAATTGGTACAAAGAGTTGTTCCGTAGCTCATTTCATTCTGGCTCTCATCATTAGCAACCTGTTTGATATAAGATAAAATAAACAAAGACAAGAAATTTCATCAAAACTTTATATGAATCAAACAAACTAATTCAATAATGTATATGTAAGAAAAATAAACATACCGGGATGGAGATCTTCTATTGCATCCTCAAGAAAAACGGCATCAGCCAACTGACACTTTTCATTAGTGGCATATGCATCTGTAATTTCTGCATTATGTCTATAGCCAAACTCCAATGATTAAAACATCACAAAAACTAAAGACATTCCTTATCTAACAAAATAGATTAAACATTTCTAATTCTATTAGTCATTACCTCAAACTCAGTGGGTATGACTCCTCTTGATACCACCTCATGAGTTGGCAATTTCTACAAACAGATAAAAGTAGAAAAATCATCAACCTTCCAATTGAAGATTTCAACTTAAACATTGAATCAAAATATTACTAGTAGTAAAAACAATAGCCTTACCTGAGTAGGAAGTGCTCCAAAAGAAACACATGCATCCAAAATTGGGGGTGGCCATAATACCCATTCTAGCTTGGTAATTCATGGCCACTAGACGGCCTATGGCATATCGACCCAAAAACCCACCAACAAATTTCAAAATGTCAACAACATTTTCCATGAGCACATATTTAGGCTTCAAGAATTCAATAATGTCTATATAAACAATCAACTGCTTATTCTTTACATCCTCCAATGGAGCATTTTTGTTCCTGAATCGATTGAAACCACTTACACCTTGAAAAGGTGGTCCTCCACAAATAAAATCAGCATCACCATGAATAAGTGTAAAGTAATACAAAATCAGTTAATACCTAGTAGTAGTGAAACAAAGTTGTGTGCAAGCCTACAATGAGGAATAAAGATACTCACTGGAAGAGGCAATAACTTTTTCTTATATCCTTTTGTAACGAAATCTTTCAAAGCTTCCTTACAGTCGCTGTTACAAGTAAAATTACAATTAAAATCCTGCATAGATATTAAGCTGTAATCATTTGGTAAGTGACAAAAATGTAGTAGAGTTAAGGAGAACAATACTCAGTAGTTTGATAATTGGTGTTTACCTCAAGCCATCTATTGGCTCCCATGTATCCTCACTGGAATCATAACCCCTCCAAAGTACCAGAATTATGACATCAAAATAATCAATACTGACTGAAAAAGTTTCATTACACAATAAAATTAAAAAGGTAACCATGTTCTTAGATATAAATCTAGCGCTGGAAGTAGCTATGCATATTTTAAGTAATAATCAGCTAAGATCAAAGATATAGTAGCCATTCCTAATGTAAATCAATCAAGTTATTGTGCAAGTTCGAAGCCAACATACTTTAAATTATAGTCCTGGTTTTTTACTTCATTGCGATCACCGTAGCAAACAACGAGTAACTTTTCACATCACTGGCTTCATCATCGGCTTCTTTGTCCACATCTAGATCAGAATCTGTCCTTTCAGTTCCTATCAATGAAAACTCTTCACATAGCTTAACCCAAGCTTTTAGTAGACTTAAAATGTCTTCTGCAGGCTTATTCATCACCTGAGTTTCAGATTTTGGTAAAATACATGAATATTAATATTAATAAGATTAAAAGTAAAAGAATCAAAACAATAATAAGTACTTTATAACATAAGTCATTGATTTGTACTTGACATAATAAGATTATGAACCTTGTTATTACTTTTGTTCTTGACATTGGTTTGGAGAAGTACATATGAAGTACCTTAACATGTTTAGATTCAACCCAAAAGCATGATTCAACTTTTGATCAATTCTTTTCTCCAGTGTTAATGAATCATTCAATAAAAAGAAAAGAAATCTGCAACTGTAAACTCAAAGAAAAGAATTATTCTCTAGCATACTTAGTGATTTATTATAGATAAATAAAATAATATTGCTTTACATATTAAAATGCTGAAAAATAATGTTACATGTTTTAAAGTAAAGAACAAACACAAGACTCTACTAAATTACCACTCTCGCAATATAATTATAGTCGATCTTGAACCATATTAAGAGGCTGTTCTATAATACTTCATCTAAGATGAAATATAGGCAAAAATGATATCTGAAAATTGGTAATTGGTCGAAATTTTAGACCTAACACATCAACTATTCGTATGTTATTTTTGTTTATATTTCATATTCTAGAGTGAGTATCAAAGTAAAATAATGATTAAAATTGACAAATTAAGATTTCTTTCGATGACTTGAATTGAGACTAGTTCTGCAACTTACTGAATATAGTTGGCTAAAACAGTAACAACCCAACTTACTGAATACCAACAGACTTATAAAATGCTAGCTAATATTAACAGACTGTAGGTGCAATATGTCAATACTAAAAAAAAGAAGACAAATCAAAAGCTAATATTCTTTCAATAACAATATGAACCTAACATCATCTGACTAAACAGAATGATAACCCAATTGATACCTATTTCTAATTCCATAACTTATTTTATAGAAAAGATAAGCTTAAGTAAAAAAATAGTTGAGTAATGTTTTTAACTAATTTTCTTCATCTATATCCTAACACCCACTGTGTAGTCAATCTTCATTTTTATGCTTGCAGGAAAAGAAAATAAAGCCAGGATGGTAATCATGAAAATTCAAATAACATAATTTGTAACTAGAAAACATCTCACCAAGTTTGTGATTTTCAATGAAAATAACATAACCTAATCTCAACAATCAAACATCTAATGCAATGAGATAACGCAACATCACTTACAACAGTACATGAAGGAGAAGTGGCGATTTGAGACTGCTGTTATTTCAAAATGGTCCAATCAAAGACATAATCAAACTGGAATCCAGAAGCAATGAGGCAAGAACATCTAAAAATGACATTAAAACATAGCCCATCTAGACTCTAAAATATTGTTTCATATAATGGACATACATTATATGAAATAAATCCATTATATGAAATAAAATACATATAATGAGACATTTTAACAAAACAGGTGAGTGTCAATTAGAAGCTTATGCAATACAAGAAAACCTACCATTTGATCAACAAGCATGAGAACCGTTTTGAGGGACAATTTCCTATTACAGAAATTGAATAAATCCTCAAGACTAGGGCCAACTAAATCCATCACAAGGACATTGTACTCTCCTTCGACCCCAGACCATTTTATATTCGGGATTCCAGCTTTGAAATAAAAGATAGCCAACCAAAAACATTTAAACCAAGTTAGTAATATGAAGTCAATGATAAATAAACAAATACACAAATTCACCAAAGATGGGAGTTTACTTCCTCCTTGCAGTAATTCCATCGTAGTCACTGACAGATTTGTTAAACTCTACAAACTCACTCTTCCACCCACTTCAAACCCTATCCGAGGGGTAAAACTGTACCACCCCAAATTTTATAATAAACAATTTTATTAATTAAATAGGATTTTAAATAATTAATTTGATGTTCAAATTATTTTAGAATACATGTTGATAAATTTGGTGATTAAATTTTGTTATATGGGTGATTCCTATGATCTGTTAGTTTTATATATTGGACTAAATGAGTAATAAATATGACACATATTATAATTTATTATTTTATATATTTTTCTAAAAATAATAGTATTTTATGGTACATATTTTAAAGAATGAGATTTTATGACATTTTATGTATACACGTGCATTCGTAATTAATGTGATATTTTCTTATATGTTCGACTAATGTTAAGTGTACATATATTTATTATTTTAATTATTCATAACTATTTTCTATTTTTAGTTATTAGTAATATTGATTTCCTTTGGTCTATATACTTCATGTGGAATGATGATTTTATATTTATTTATTATGATTTAGTAATTAATATAAAATGTTGATGTGATAATTATTTTTTAAATTTTGAATATTCTGTGGTAGTAGTATTAAAAAAATATAATAATAGTAAAATATAATAATAATAATAATAATAATAATAATAATAATAATAATAAAATGGGGTTAAATGAGTTAGATTAATAAAATAAAAAGGGGTCAAATATAACCTAAAATAAAGTAAGTAGCGCTACAATAGAAAAGAGGAAGAGGTGCCGCACTTGGAGAGAAAAAGGAAACGCACTTGGAGAGAAAAAGAAAAAAAAAATTGATACCGGTAATCGATCACTGTCAAGAAAAGTTTCTCCGTTTTCGTTCAAATTTCAGTATGTTGTTTCATACATTTAGTTAGTCAATTAAACACACTTTTCTAGATTTTTAACCATCCCATTTCTCTCTAAAATACTCTACTTCTCCGTTTGCGAAATTTGTTATTTTGCATCGTTCTTCTTCATCGTAAATCCGATTTGAGTGAAACCAACGCCAAAACGATCGTGTGAAAAGTGACTATATTATCCACTGATTGGTTTTCTGATTTATGGTAAGTTTCCTTAACCGAATTTCGAAAGTGGTTTTTAGAGTGTCTTCGCATAATATATTTTTGACATTTACCCATAACTGTCGAGTTAGATCAATTGAAGGACAAAGAGTCAAAAAACAAAGATTGTTTGCTCATGGAATAATATTCGCGTGTGAAAGCGTCGAAATAAGGTAAAGGGTGAGAGAGCATTTGAATTCATAAGTATAATATATTTTGAGATGAACGGGAAAACCGTATTTCCAAACGGCTCGCTACGTACGACAATACTCCTTTGAGTGATAAATTAATTAATGTGCAAATATGGAAATTGTGAGATTAAAATATGGAACAGAAATATTTATAAGGTGCTGATTGGTTTAATTTTGTTAAACGTGTGGTATTTTATACTATTGCGATATTTGATTTCAAATGAATTTAGTGCATATGTTCGATTAGATGAGTTTATGTGAAGTGATAATAAAATATGAATGCAGTGTGTGATGTAAGTTTATTTGATGATGATATGTGATTTATGATATAAATTTGTGATAAGTTTATGTGAAGATGTTTGATTGATGATAGTGATGCTGTAAATTTGTGATGAGTTTATATGATGACGATTACGTATGATTAATGATGTTATAAAATTGTGATGAGAATATTGAAGTAACCCCATAGTTGATGAAATAATGATGATTATAATTTGTGTTTGAGATGACGGTTTTGATGGAGTATCATAGGTCAACGAGGAAAGTAATAAATATTTAGAATTTGTGAAGTGGAGATTATTTTGTCATCATATAGGTATGGCCTGACAAGCCTAGTGATTCCGGGGAAGCACAACTGAATTGAGCCTGATCGTGGCGGTCTACTGTTGAGCCTTAAGGCAAGATTGTTAGACCTTAGAGGTATTCGGGTGGAGAATTCCTATGTGACTTGGAGGTAGCACTCCAAATGTCATGAGCTACCATGCAACACACATTTACCTCGATTGTCGCGTATATGTGTCTCGGGTTGAGTTGAGGGGATCTATGAGAACAGGGCCAATTTGAATTGTCCGTCCACCAGGATGGTGGCATAGTATCAAACCTCCTAATCAAGTATTTCAGAGTTAGAATGGTACCACATTGTGAAGTAGAGTCTAAGCTCATGCATAGCGTTGCATTTTCTTGTGATTTTTTTGTTGTGATTAATATGTGTTATGTGCGATAATAATTTTGCTTAGATGATTTGATGTTATAGTGAAATGTATTGATTTTCCTTGAGTGATTTCGACTTTATAATGTTATGTTTTTCCTTGAAGAATGTTTGTGTAATGATACGAGTTATTTATGATTAATTCCGTGTTCTCCTTACTTATATTATATTATTAACATGATTTCAAAACTCACCTCCTTCGTTGTTTGTGTTTGACTAGCTTAGCCATGTGTTTGCGAAATCGCAGTTATTACAGGTTAATGAATCTTGAAGTTCAAGTTTGGGAGAAGCCCTGCTCTGATAGGTGATACCGGGAATGAGAGTCATAAGTTTATTTTTATTTGTTTAATTAGAAACAACTTTTTGTATGAAACCTTATAACTAGTAAATTTTTGGAATTAAATAAAAAATTCTAGTTAAATCAAAGTTTATGGAGATTGCACTATTTTATAGGAGGAAAAAGTTTAAAGTGTTTATTTTGAATTTTGAGGAATGTGATATCTCAAATTAATTATAAAAGTTTTTATTTCCTTGAAAACATATTTGTTTTATCCGCTGCGAATTAAAGTTAAAAATTCTATTATAAGTTATTATATATTATTTTGAGGTTTAGGGTGTCACAAAAACAATGGTAGAAGGAGAAGAGATTTTGATAATGTTAGGGTTTGAAAAAAAAAAGAAAAAAAAATGTAATGTTTTATTTGACTAAAAATAAAAGGCAAAGAGATTTTGATGTGGGGGAAATGAGAAGTCAAATGAAAAAAGAAATTTGGGCGAAGTGAATTTTTTCCTTATGTCCTTTAGGTACAATTGTTTTCACACGTTTCTAGGTAAATGATATCTATACCTACGACATCAACTATCATAGCTAAAAGACGTATAAGACAATTTTCTTGTAGTGTTAACTCCCATTTAGCAATCTAAAAACCCAACATTTCAAAAACTCTATTTTAATATTTTAAAATTTAAAAACTAAAAAACTTGTTTGGATTACTTGTTTTTAAAAACTGTTTTGTAAAACTATTTTTAATATTATATTTTTTAAAACTAAAAAAGCAAAACAAATAAATGGTGTTTTACTTTTCATTTTTCAGTTTTTTTAATTTTCTAATCAAAAACTGTTTTAAAAAATTAGAGTTGCCAAACAGATTTTTTTAAAAATTTTCTTTCTAAAAATAGTTTTCTAAAATTTATTTATAAAATAGTTTTTAAAAACTAAAAAGTAAAACACAATCAAACAAGCCTTTATAAAGTACTCTTCAAGTTTTTCAAACATACCCGGATCTAACATAAAAACGTATAATAAGTAGCACCCCATTTCAATATATAGCTAACAATATAGGTATGCATATGGACAAGCAAAACTCCATCAACCTTGATTGAAATAATAAATAAAAACTATACCTTGCGTCCCGCATCAAATGTTGTGGCAGACTTTGCTTTGCTCGTGCTTTTGTTCAAAATTTCAAGAATGCAGCTTGAAATTGTGAAGATATACCCTTACGAATTTAGGTTTTTCAAATAAAAACTCATGGCTCTAACTAATTAATTTATATTGAGCTGTAAAAAAACATTGCATCAAAACATGTAAATGTTTAGTTAAAGATCAGACCATTAAATATACATTGGAAGATGTATTTACCTTATAGAATTGCACATTTTCTTCTTCTATTATATTGATTCCAAATTATCTTACGATATCATGCCAACATCAAAGTACACATGCAACATAGCATATGTTACCCCCATAAAAATCATGTTAGTATTCAATATTCATACCCTTACCAACTAGAATACAACTCTCAAAAAGAATGTCATGCCAGTAAGCGATTTAGAATTGTTGATAAGAGTACCAAAACAATTGAAAAAACTGCTTGGAAACATGAGAGAGAGGTGCTTACTGCCTTCGGAGTATGATGGCAAATTAGCACTACAAAGAAACAAGAGAATGAAGGAAACTACAAGAATTAAGATTGATGGAAAGAGGTTGTTGTAATCTAGCATTGTAATCAAACTTTGGATTGTGTCATGTCTACGTGGCTTGATGGATCCCCTTTGAAAATCATAGCTTACAATTGTATGCTCTAATGATGATGTTGTGTAATTTCTAAATAAAATTATTATAAACAACTTACTAAGGCAAGAAAATTTAACATAAGCTATTCATGAAACCATTAGCTCTTAAATGTCAAAAATTGATGCCAATTAAAGAAACAATTGTGCAACTTATTTAAAACTACATAGAATCGAATTTCCCTCTACAAAACCATAACTAAATTGTAAACTAATGATATTCATATGCAACTAGTAGATGCTTAATAACAAATACAGTGGAAGCAGAAATGTTTCACCTCAACTATTATACGGTTCTTTGAATATTGTCCAATCTTGAGAACATTGTATGGTATCTATCTACAAAAATCAACATAGGAAAATGTTAAGTACAAAACAAAATAGAAATTGAAACATAAATTAACAAAGAGAGAGGCAGAGAAGAGAGTTTATGGTTTTCATCATTAATAAAACAAAACGACGCTTATGGAATTGGCGAGATGAAAGTTTGATCAAACGAGAGAGGGGGGTGAGGAAAGTTACAGATGTAGCGGGAGAAGAAGAAAAGTTTGAGAGTGTTTCTCTTTTTTTGATTTGGGGAAAAAAGATAAATAAATAAATAAATAAAAACCAAAGAAGGAGAGGGAAAAGAGGCGCCAAATTCAGTTTTCATATTTTTTGGTGTCACATTTTTGGTTTTATATGATAAACACTAAAACTTTAAGAAATATCTTTTTCTTTAATACAATTATATGAATTATTTATTACATGTATAAATGACTCATTAGTTATCAGTTATCGAATAATTAAATAGTAAAATAATATGAAAGATTTAGTACTATCAAAAACACAATTACTATTGTCATTTTGATAAATAAACTATTTTCATTTTTAGAGTATTATAAATTTAACTATTTAATATTTATTTCCACACACTTTAGGTAGTATGTTGAGATAGTTTTTCAAATCTTCATCTGCATTTTTAAAGACAAAAAAGATATGGTTTTTGTAAGGGCATATCAAAATTTGAGAAATTTTTTAAACATAATACTCAACAGTGTTGCTTTCACCATGATGGTAAATTGTTGTTATAGTGAAAAGTAAGCATGTTGAAACTACAAATAGAATGCAAAGCTAAACAATTGGCGGGGATATATTAGATAATGAAAAAATTCATCTCAATGAGAACACATGCCAATGGTTACCCTATTTTCGGCATGCTGCCAATATAATCAGCGTGTTTGAGAGATTGATTTTTTTCAATGGAAACGAGAATATTTTTACCAATATTGCAGATAATCCAACAAAAAAGATGAGGTCAGGTCACAGATAGAAAATTAATGATAGATAAATAAATCGTGACAAAATATCAAATATTTTTTAAGCAAAAATAGTATATTTTGCATTGTCGAGTTCATGTGTGTCGAACAAACTTTCATTGGACTCTCTTTAGACCATTAAACAAGTACGCTTTAAGTGTATTTTTGTATTGATTATTCACCTAAATGTAATTTTAAATGAATTTGAGTGGTGAAGTATGTAACCAAATAGTAAACAATAGGCGTTGGATAGAGGTCTCTTATATCATTTTATGACTGTTTTATGTGATGAGGAGGATATTCGGGGTCTTTTTGTTTATTCTGTATGCTTAAATGTTGGGTAAAATTTATTGGGTATCATGATTTTATAAATAAATAAATAAAACAAGTGGTTTCACTTGTCAGTTTAAGGTTGAAGTGGGTTTGTGTTTAATGAGAAGATTAAGTTAATAAAAGCCCACCTTCACTAGTGGTACCATAATCACAATAGAAATTTAGATGGTCCAATTTTGGAGGTTAAGTACTGGTTGCGTTTGTTGGATATGAGGGATGAATAAGCCAATCGGTTTGAGTTTGATATCTCACAGCATTGGTTTTTATTCTCTCAATTATATTTGTTATAACGTGTAAGTTGTCGCATTTAATGGCAAAAATTGCAATATAATTAATTATAAAAGGGGGTGATGCATGATACAAAAAATTTATTTGAATGGTTGCACAAAGAAGAAGACATAATGACATGATGAGTATTGATGTGAAAGGAGTTCAGGTCGAAAAGGTTATTGAAATCAAGAAAAGAGTTTTCGAGCATTTTGCTAATCATTTTAAATAGTTAAGTTCTCTGGACTAGGATTTGAGAATTTGCAGTTCCCAATAGAAGTGTGCAAAGGACAAGTTAAGTCGAGTTTGGTGTGTCCCTTACTCAGTCTCAATATTTGCTCAGGCCAAATTTTAGACCTTAACCTATCCCTTAACTCGATCAAACCCGATAAATTGTAGGTTCAATAAAGAAGGGACAAAAATAAAGACGAGACTGAGTTGGTTCCAAGACGAGCCGCCAAATAGTAATTCTTATACATTGTTTTAGAGAGAAAAAATTGGCTTAATTGCAGTTTTAGTCCATCTATTTTCACAAATTAACAGGATTGGTCCCCTAATTTTAAAAGCCAACAGTTTTAGTCCTTCCTTCAAATTTTTTAACTAAAAAAATGACGATTTGCATATTTTAAAGAGGAGTGCTATGGACACTCTCTTTTCAACACTCTCTTTTATTGGGTGAAATCCATATGAGTCTCACCACTTTTATGTGGGACATATTGTTGGATAAGAAACACAAGAAATGAGATATTTGAATTGTGTTTACTGTTTCGTGAGGCTAATACTGAAGTACATAAATAGAATTGATAGCATTTCAGCAAGTGTACTGAATCGTTGCAAGTAATAATAAAACGATAGTACCGAGTGTCGAACTCAAGGATTGCGTTTTACCATCGAATTATATTTAATTAGTAAAATTGAACAAAGAGTTCCCAAATTGATTGAAGTAATATTTAAAATTAACAGCAATAATAAAATTGATCCTTTATAATGAGAAAAATGTCAGGGATGAGTTTCACTTCAAATCCAACTTTGGTGTCTAGTTCGATCCTAGTTACTAAATTCCTTTATTGAATTATTACCGAATTCTCTTTATTATTCTTGGCCTAATGTCTTAGTGACAGAACCTTTAATTTCAAAGTAACCCCTAGTTCCTTAGTGGATTTAAGATTAGAATTAAGTCTTACCGTACAGGAATTCTCTTATTAAACTATTGGCTTTGCAACTAATTTATTTGGTTTCATGACCTGCATCTATCCCTAGACTACAAATTCATGAATTTACCATCTCAAGCATTTGTAAAGTCCACTTCCGTTTCAAAATACAAATCGTAGAACATTTTAAAGTTGATCAAACAATAAAAAGCATTAAGCACAGAGATGAGAAAAATAATTCTATAAACTCATTCATATAACTAGAAATCAAATAAAAAAAATAAGGATTTCATCTTGTTTCACTCATCCCTAATAAACAGAGTTTAGTTACTCATGACGGAGATAGAAAAGAAAAGATAGAGATTAGAGAAGGATTCATGAATGATTCTTGATAAAACTGCTCCAATGGTGTTAGAAACGACCGTATTTGAGTTTCTCTTCTAGAGCACAAGTCTTCAAACTTTCCAATAGTCAAAAAGATGTCTAGAAAGTGAAAAAAAAAGTGTTTTAATGAGTTCTGATTCGCGTCACGCGCCCCAGGCGCAGTTGTTGCGCTTCAGGCGCACAGCTTCTTCTGTTTGAAGTTTTCTGTATTTTTCTCCTTTTTTGATCTGAATTGGGTTCCGGTGTCTTCATAAAAGTTGTAGCTATGAATCTTAGCTTTCATTAGCATTTGGTTTGACTCCAATTAGACATCTAAAACTCCAAATATGGTTGAAATACTCAACATATGTCATGTTGATTTCTCACCAAAATTCAGCACTGCACTAAAACAAAGAAACAACACAAAACTACAAAAAATCTATACTTAATCAAGGAAATAAGAACATAAACGTTTCATTAAATCCAAGAACTAAAATCAACAAAAATATTAAATAACTCCTTAAATTAACTAATGATTAAAGATAGATAAGACTAAAAACAATGAAAAATATGCATATGATGAAGAGTCATCAAGAACAAATATAGTTGTTTCTAATATATGCTATATTTTGTTGATAGTTGCAGAAAAACGTAACTTCTTAATTTATCTTTGTTAGTTTTGAAGTTCAGTGACTTTGATAATATCTTGAACATAAAATATGAAGGGTAAGATCATTACTTACCAATTTTGATTTCTTCTTTAGTTCCTTTTATTTGTTTATGCTTTTAGACATCTTTCTTGCAATATTTCTTTTTGTTCACAAGTGTAAAGTACCGGCTACTAATTAGAGGATGCCACTAAAATGTCTACTCAGAGGAAGTTTTGTGCATGTTGTTGGAGAATGAAGTTTAATTAGTGATGGGGATGAGAGACATAAGAGGTTGACATCATTTAATAGGAGCAACAACTATGAAATGTACTAAGTATTTAAAGGTTCATGCTTTTCTTGTATTCATATGTTTGCCAATTGGCATTAAATTCTTCCAATGTGTCAGGCTATGGTTAGTAAATTAAACTTATGTTCTTCTACTTTTTCCATATTGAAGCATTAACTCATCACTATATACTTCCCTCAAAATAGAAAACAAAATCTCGCTCTACTAATGCAAAACTACATGCCTTGTATTTGTGATACACATAAAAAATTGTTTAAGAGACATCTAATAGGAAGAAGAAAGTGGATATAGTTTGTGGAGAAAAGATTGAAGTGGAAACTTTCAATTTCGAGAAACTAGTATATTTGGAATATACATTTGATATTCTCAAGTCCAACAATTAAGTTAAATTTTTGCAAAAATAAATCAATATTTGTAAACTTAATTGTTATTTTTTTTTTTTATAGTAGCTATATTATATGTATTTTGTTAAAAACATTTTACAAATGTTCTGTAGCGATTAAATATATGTAAGTTTAGTATTTTAAATAATGGATTTTTAGACTATTTTTGAATTTTTAAATATAGGCAATAATACAAAAACAATTATTTTTTTAATAACTATAGACCCTTTAACAACACTTAAAACAAAAAAATACTGTGTAAAATTATAGTTTTGCTGTGTTTTTAGATAAAAAACGCTTTTATAAAGACATCTTTAGACAACGCTATTAGAATAAAGTATTGTCTAAATATTCCGTAAGATATTACTTTTAAATGAAAAGTGTTATCTAAAAGCACCTTTAGAAAATGTTTTATTATAAAAGTGTTGTCTAAAGATTTTCTTAAATAGCGCTTTTTCTAAAGTGTTGTCTAAAGACTCATTAGACAGTGCTTTTACTTAGTTACAAAGCATTGTATAAACATATAACAACAATGTTAAAGTTCAAAAAAAGTATTGTCTTTTACCTTTTTTGGAATAATGTATACCAGGTATTGAAGTTTGGAGCGTAACACAACACCCCATGGTGTATATATTGCGACAGTCCATGCGCTATAATACAACTCCTAACACTTATTTTGGTCTCTGAGGGCAACAGAGACAACATGTAGCGGAATGCGTTAGCTTGACGTGCGTCTTGCATCAGTCAACTAGCGCAATGTGCCCCTACTAAACACAATGCGCCAACACGCGTTCCTAGACCCTATTTAAGCCAACAATTGATATTTTATTAGGGTTCTGATTTTTTAATGGAAATAAGGCAAGACTACAATACTTTGAGGCTCAAATTATTCACTCTTTTATGTATAATTAGTGTGTTAATCCTTGCGTCACACATGTATATATGTGACTTATGAATATATATATATATATATATATATATAATATTTTATGACTTTTTTTTCAAGTTATGTTATAATTTATTATTAAGTAATAGAATTAGGTTTTTTTTTTACCAATCATGATTTTGATTTAGATATTAGTATGCTTCAATGAAAAATATTCATATTTATAAGCTTTTTATTATTTTAATTAAATATAATATTTTTTATTTAGATATTAATATTTACATGTATTGACACACCAAATCTTTGTTTATAATTTACTCTATTTTTCTTCTTTAAACATGTATCATTTGAGAAGAATATAGAAATAAAAACATATAAACTCTACAAAAGAGAAAGAGAGCAGCAGAAACATAAAATAAATTAGAACAAACCCATTAATTATTTGTCTCAATCCATATCTTGGAGGGCAAAATAGTTTCATAGTTAAAAATGCCCCCTCAAATAAAGCCTCCAAAACTAAAAAACCCCAAAAATTTTGTAGGTGTAGTGGGGCTTATAGGTTCACTTTTTTAAAACTTTTTTAATTTTTTTATTAAAAATATTTTGGCAATTTTTTTTTTTTATGATAAATAAATTTTTTTTGATTTTTTCCTCAAAATTTTTCGATAAAAAAGTTTCGATTTTTTTCTGGTAAAAAATGATTTACAGATTTATTTGTATTTTTTTCTTGAAAATTTTTGATTCAAAAACCAAAAATTTGAATTTTTTTCAAGATATTTTTTTTTTATTTTTCTCACAATTTTTCGGGAAAAATTTTCTTAGATTTTTTTGAGAAATTTTTATGAGAAAAATAAATTTTGAAAAATTTTAAAGAAAAAATCTCAATTAACAAAACATTGGCCTTATGGACCCTCTCACTTAAGGTCACAAAATATAATGAAATAATGGATTGGGACTTTAAAAAAATTATTTAAATAAGGGACTTAATATTAGAGGTTTAATAGAAATTTTTTTAAGAGCTTTAAACTTTGGAGTTTAATTGACAGCTCTAATCATATATCACATTTATTACATCGCTCCCTTTATTGCTATCTCTCTCAAATAATAGAATAGATGTATGATACCAAATTTTTCCCATAAATTTATACTAAAATACAACCCTATGCTAATTATAAAACAGAAACTAAAAAAGTCTATGCTATGCATATTGTACACTAGTCAAAATAAATTTATACTAAATTAAAATCATTTACGTGCCATAAGATAATATTCATATGATGAATATAAACGAAATACTAAGTGATATAAATGCAAAACATAATTATTTCATGCTCTAATGAAACACCTTGACCAAAAAATATCAAATATCCAATTTGAAGCATGTACCATAAAAAATTAGGAACGTTGATTCTAAAACTTTACAAATTCTAGTTTGATGCTTAAATGATTGTATAAAAAATTTCAAAAGTTAATTCTCAAACATGTTAAAAGCATTCTTATGGTTCTAAACCTTGAAAATATTCCCATTGTCCGGTCCAATATGCTAAATTTTTAATAGAGAAAATACTTTTAACAATAATTTTTAAAGTCTCAAGTCACTTACTATAAGTTTGCAGGTCAGAATATCTATTAAAAAAAAATAAATGTTTGAATGCAAACTTGAATATAGGATTCGAACTTAATTTTCCGGTCTCTTCCGAATAATATTTATGTCTGTTAAATGTAATTAAAAAGTGATTTGTAATTGATTTGGAATTAGTTATAATTTGTTAGAATTGGTTAGAAAATGTTAGAAGGTAGTTAAGTTTGATATAAATTCCTAATACCAAGAACATTCTTGGTGTGTGATTGATCAATCTTCGATTACTAGAACATTCCTGTTTTACTCTCTTCTTCTCAATTTCACTTCCTTTTAGTTATACAATATGTTCTAACAATTGGGATCAAGAGCTTGGGTTTTTCATCTAGGGAAATACGAGAGAAAAGAGAGGGGATTCAAAATTGGGAAACACAAGTGAGTGAAAGTAAGAAAGAAAATCAATCATGAATGGAGGAGGATTTCCATCGAATTTGCCAGTGCTTGATGGGAAGAATTAGCAGAGGTGGTCTGCATCTATGAGATCATTATTGGGAGCCCAAGAAGTGTTTGAGATTGTCCAAGATGGCTATGAACATATTGGTACCAATCCTACATAAAGGCAGCAGTCAACCATCAAAGATTGCAAGAAGAGAGATTGCAAGACTTTATTCTACATCCAGCAAAGTGTGGATTCGAATAACTTTGAGAGGATTTCAAAAGCATCTACATCAAAGGAGGCATGGGACATCTTGGTCAAATACTATACAGGTGGGGAAAAGGCCAAGAAAGTGAAGCTCCAAATGCTAAGAAAGAAATATGAATTGTTGCAGATGGAAGGAGATGAACCAGTGGATGATTACCTCAATTATGTGCAAGCTGTTGTTAATCAGATGAGAACAAATGGTGAATCAATAACTGAAGTGGTGGTTATTGAAAAGATTCTAAGAACATTAACACAAAAGTTTGATCATATTGTAGTAGCCATTGAAGAGTCAAAAGACCTGGATAACATGAAGGTGGAGGAGTTACAAGGCTCTCATGAAGCTAATGAGCTGAGAGTAAGAGAAAGGTGTGCAGCAACCTCAACATCTCAAGTGCAAGCACTGCAGGCCCAAGTTATCAAGAAGACCAACCAAGGTGATGTGAAGCACAAGAAAGGAAAGGGAAAATTCAAGTGGTACAAGAAGCATGAGTCTGATGAAGGGGCTAGAAGTTCAAGAAACCAACAAAACAGTGACAATAATAGCAGCAAGAATTCAAATGGAAAAAAGAAGTTTAACAAGATAGGGATTCAATGTTACAATTATAAAAAATGAGAGCATTTTGCAGATGAATGCAGATCCAAGAAGGTCCAAAGATATGATGAGGAAGCTCAACTGACCGAGGTAGATAATTCTGACTCTAATGAAGTGTTGATGATGACTGTTACAAGCACATAGGAGGAATGCCCAGAATTGTGGTATCTTGACACAAGATGCTCAAATCACATGACTGTCCATAAAGAATGGTTTGTAAGCATTGAAGAAAAGGTGAAAAGGGAGATCAGATTTGCAGACAATAGCACAGTGATTGTAGAAGGAGTAGGCAAGGTGTTGATTCAAAGGAGAGATGCCAAGCAATCTTTCATATGTGATGTGCTTTACGCGCCAACCATGAAGAACAATTTATTGAGCCTTGGACAACTGCTTGAAAAGGGATATTCAATGAAGATGGAGCATGGTGAAATGAAGATGTTTGATATTTCAAAGAGACTTATTTTGAAAGCACCTCTGTCCAAGAACAGAACCTTCAAAATTGAGATTCACATAAGTGAAAACAAGTGCTTGGTTGCTGAAGTCAGGAGTTAAGATTGGTTGTGGCACTAGAAATTTGGACACTTGAACTTCAAAAGTCTTCAAATGCTACAAAGTAGGGGTATGGTGCTAGGAATTCCAAACATTCATATACATAGGAGATATGTGGGAAATGCTGTCAGGCCAAACAACACAGAAATTCATTCAAATCAGAATTGCCAGCTAGATCTTCAAGAATGATGGAGGTAATCTTTTTTGATGTTTGTGGTCCACTTGAAGAAATAAAAATAGGAGGAAACAAGTATTTTGTATCATTCATTGATGATTTCACAAAAAAATCTGGATATATCTAATTAAAAGAAAAGATGAAGTGCTTGATGTGTTTAGAAGATTCAAAGTGATGGCAGAAAATCAAAGTGAAAACAGATTGAAAATAATTAGATCAGATGGAGGAGAAGAGTATAATTCTCATGAGTTCCATAAATTTTGTGAAAAAGAAAGAGTGTTACATGAAGTAACAGCACCATACACCTAACAACATAACGGGACTGCTGAAAGAAGGAAGAAAACTATGTTAAACATGGCTAGGAGCATGTTGAAGGGAAAGAAAATGCCCCATGTTCCTTTGAATTTTTAAACTCTAATATCTGCAATATTTTTTTTGTTGAATTGCTTAAGCTTTTAGCCCAACTTTTATTTTATGAATTAAGTACCAAATTATTATTTGGTTAGAGTTAGTAATATATTTTTGGAGAACCGATTAAAATTATTATAAGAGTATAATTTATTTAAGTTACAAAAAAATTTATTACCGATCAAAATTTTGATAAATTCACCTGTCAATTGAGTTGCAACAAGAGTAAATATTTCAATTAAATTAGATTGAGATGTGATGTGTGTAAGAGAGATTAGATGTTATAATGATGATTTTAGTAATATACATAAATATTTAATTATAATATATACAGCCAAAACAATATATATATATATATATATATATATATATATATATATATATATATATATATATATATATATATATATTTCCCCATTCTGTTTCTTCTCCCCATTCTTCTTCTTTCTTAGAAAAACATTAGTGTTGGTAGTTTGAAAAAAAAAACAAACACAAACCTCCATTTTTCTATTAGATCATACTTCCATTCAAAAAGTGTTAGGAAGGGAAGTTGCTCCCCTCTACAAGGTGGTGCTTGTGGTGGCTTTGGATTGTAAGTTTCTTTCTCTCCCTTTTTTTCCCTCTTAGGCCACATGCTTGTGTTGTTGTTGTTGGTGTTTTGAAAAAAAATTAATTTATCTTTGTTATTGATGTTGTTAGTAATGGTTAGAAAGAAAATTTGATTTTTGATGTGTTTGAGTTTTGTAATGAGTTATTTCCAAATAAATGAGTTTGAGTTGAAGTTGAAACTTTACAAACAAAAAAATTTAGAGTTGTTAAAATTGTGAAAAAGTTCAAATTTTAACTAAGTTAAAGAGTTTGAACAAAAAGTTATATTGAAATTAAAATGTTTAGAGTTAAAAATGTTACTCTTTTAATTTCTCTTGGGCTGAGTTTAAAGAAGAAATTTAGAGTATGTTATTAAATCAATTTTTTTGTGTGCTCAAATGGTTGAGTGATATAATTTGAATGGTAAAAGATTTAAGTTTGGAATTATGATGTGGTTGGATAAATTTTAATGGTTAACAAATTTGTATGAATCTTTATGTTTATGTAGTTAGTTACATGAGTCTCGAAAATAAATCAAGACCGTTGGCACCGAGTTAGCGATGGGGAGAACTCTGAAATAATAATGTTATTGTGGTGATTAAAGAAAAATGATTTTTCTTAGTGTACGTCTTTCCAAAGAATAGTCAAAACTTTTCTTAAACCCTTTTCGATGTTGGCGGTGTATAGTGATATGTCTTCAAACTCAACTTACCATTTCTTGGTGTTGTACGAGTTGTTGAAGATGATAGCAAAAAAATTGATCTATGTGATATTGAGATAGTCTTGAAAACATAGTGGTTTTATGACAATTGTAAATTTTTATGCTTAAAAGTTTGATTTTTTTTTTTGTATTAAAAGTATTAACCTTTGTGTTTAATAAGTTCCACCTTATATTGAAGCTTTTATCTTTATGTAAAAGTTTAAATCTTTATAACAAGAATTAAAAGTTCTAAACATCCTTTCCACTTTTATTGATTTTGAAGTTTTGTTTCGTTTTCCCTTTTCTCTGATTTGGTACTTTTTGTGAATATACTTTAAGTTCAATTTAATAATAAATAAATAAATAAAAATACTCCTCCTTGAATGATGAGGCCGTGAGATAGATGATATTAAAGACGGGGTTTGATTAAAATAAATAAATTTCACTTAATGAAGCACTGTTGTTGTTATTGTTATAAGATTTAGAATATTAATTTTCCTTTCTATTCAAATGGTAGTAGCCGAACCAAAGTTAATATTTTGGAAAAAAATTATGAGTTTGTTGTTCTTAAAATTGATTTTGGAACTATGAGGTTTTAAAATTTTGTGATTAAATTCTTGATTTTGAAACCTTGGCCGTTTCGAAAAAAAATGAGTTATGGCGAATTTGAGAAAATTTATGATTGTGTGAAAAATATTGAGAAAAATAATTTAAGACGTCTCAAATGATTTTTAGTGAATTCTATGAGAAGTTTAAAGGATGTTAATTTCTAAAAATATGTTTTTATATGTTGAAAGTGTGTATTGTGAATAATAATACTAGTCCTTACTCGTTTTAAACTCTTTTAGTAAATATACTCTAAGGGGATTAGGAGTAAGAAAAGGTTTGTAAGGTAGTTAAAGTCTCAGGGACTTAGTTTGCACATAGGGACCTTATATGTGTGATTGATGTATGATTGTTGTGTGAAACGGTGATGAATATTATTGATGTGATTATGCATTCTTGAGTGATAATATGTGTTGCTACATGTTATGAATTTATTGATGTGAATATGTCTTGAGTATACTCTGTGAAAAAGTATTCTAAAATTATTAGTGTTTAATGAGTATTAAAAGGGGAGTCTTTTAATAGCTACATTTACATGATTGATGGGGAAGAGTCAGAGTATGCTCATGCATTCATAGTTAGTGGTGATCGTGATGGGCCACAAGATGGTTCTATGAGTTGAATGGTCCATCTTATCCTTACGAGGATTTTTTTTTTTTTTTGACGTTTAGGTCTGTGATAGATTGTACTATAGTAAATCGTGCTTATCTGTGATAGGTGGCACCTCAGTAATTAGTACTGGTCTGTGAGAGGCGGTACATTTATGATTTACGCCCCTCGAGGAGGGTTTGCGAATTCCGGAATCATGTGCACTGACATATAAGCATTGCTTTAGGTGCTTGGCACGCGAGTCATGTTTGTTATGATATGGTATATGTATATACGTGCTCTGTTATTGTTTGTTATCATGTAATAACTGCTAAGTCTGTATTGTTTGTTTTCATGACATAATTGTTAAATGGTAGTTGTTAATTTCGGTTGGTGACCCTTTATATTATTGTGGAAATTGGGCTTTGCCCTCAGATGATACCCGAGTTCGTTCTACCGATTGTTACCCTGACGAAGGAAACGTCGTTAGACTTCCTTGACCGGCACTCGCCGACTGCTTGGGCATACGACCCCATCTCAAGCAGGGCTACATATACGGGTCGAGTTAGAGCTCCCACTTTCGGTAGTGAGCTGTTTTGAGATTCCTGCGCCGATAAAGCCGCTTATCTATTGGGTGGACCTGACCTATGAGGAGACTGATCCCACCATGGCTGATAAGGAGGAAGAAGTTACTTCGAGGAGAGATACTGCGTCAAAAGGAACTTATGCATTGTGTGGAGGTCGCCCATGCTACTGTAGTTGTTAGTGGATGATCAGATTAGTTTTTTTTGTTATATAGGGCCTTAGTGTCTTTCTTTTGGTGGTTGTACTTATTTTGTTTTGAGATGGTTGTATCTATGATATAACTTGACAGTTGACTTTTTGGTGGGTCCGTGTTCTATTTTTTTGACGTGACCATGGGGGAATAGCATTCTTGGAGTAGTACTTCTGTGCAAGTGTCTGCCGAGAATACCCTAGGGGTATGAGCGATGTCTGATAGGTCACATAGCCCCGATGTATTTTCTATTTGTATACCATGGTTTATTGTCCCAAAAACTATCTTAGGTTGTTGGTATATGTATGATGTAATTATTTATGACTCTTGTCGTTTTGTGTTACGATATATTATTTTATTAAGTTGTTAAAAATCGGGGTGTTGCACCCCACATCTTTTAGGGTGAAACAGTATCAACAGCAGCATACATCTTGAACAAATGTCCAACCAAAATACTTGGGACTAGGACACTTGAAGAGGCCTGGTCTGGAAGAAAGCCAATTGTGAATCATTTAAGGGTGTTTGGATCACTATGCTTTAGACATGTGCCGGCTCAAAATAGAAGGAAGTTGGATGACAGGGTTGAACAAATATTGCTGTTAGGGTATGATTCAACTGGTGCTTATAAGTTGTATGATCCAAACAACAACAAAGTAGTGATAAGTAGGGATATATTGGTAGATGAATCAAAAGGATGGGACTGGAAGATGAATGCAGCCAGCTCAAGCAGTGCAGCCAGCCTAGACAGACCAGCCAACCCAAACAGACCAGCCAGCAGAGTAATACAAGTGGAACTAAATAAGGACTAGCCAGCAAGATCAGCAAATCCGCCAACTCTTGGATATATGAGAAGGTCTGAAAGAGCCAGACAACCTTCTGTCAGATTAAATCCATATGAAGTAACATCTGACCTAGCCATCAATGTAGATGGAGAATTAATTCATTTTGCACTGGTGGCTGAATCAGAACCAGTCAGTGATGATGAGGCCTTAAGTGATCCTAGATGGAGACTAACAATGGAGAAAGAGCTTAACACCATAAAATTGATGGGAAATGGGTCTACAAAATAAAATTGAAGCCTGATGGACAAAATGCCAAGTACAAGGCCAGACTTGTTGCAAAGGGATTCTTGCAAAAGCCTGGACTTGATTATGATGAAGTGTTTGCACCAGTGGCTAGGCTTGAAACAGTGAGGCTGATAGTATCAATTGCTAGCTACAAAGGTTGGACCATGCATAAGCTAGATGTCAAATCAACATTCTTCAATGGACTATTGGAAAAAGAAGTATATGTGAAACAACCACTAGGATATGTGATAACAGGTAAAGTAGTTCATCTATACAGATTTATAAAAGCTTTATATGGCCTGAAGAGAGCTCCTAGGGTCTGGAACAAGAGGATTGACAGATTCCTCATAGAGAAACAGTTTGAAAAATGTGTGAATGAGCATGAAGTTTATGTCAAGAAGGCAGCAGTTGCAGCTGCACTATTAATATGTCTTTATGTTGATGATTTGCACTAGCAATGATGAAGCAGAGATCCAGCAGTTCAAAATCAGAATGAAGAAGGAGTTTGATATGACTGATCTAGGTAGGTTGTCATATTTCCTGGGTATTGAGTTTGCAACCAGAGAAAATGGAATTTTTATGTACCAAAAGAAGTATGTTAATGATGTATTAAAGAGATTTAATATGCACGATTGCAATGGAACTAGTACTCCATCATAAGCAGGGCTGGTCCTGTCCAAGGAAAGCAATGATAAGTTGGTTGATCCTACAACATTCAAGCAAATGGCAGGATCCTTGAGGTATTTGTGCAACACAAGGCCAAACATGGCATATAGTGTTGGATTGGTTAGTATATATATGGAAAAGCCTAGAACACCTCACTACATGGCAGCATAAAGGATTTTGAGATACATCAAAGAAACCAATGAGCTTGGCCTGTTGTATCCTACAAATTCAAATGGCAATGAACTTGGTCTAGCAGGATTTACTAATGCAGATTGGTGTGGAGATAAAGATGATAGGAAGAGCACCTCATGCTATATTTTCATGATAAATGAAACACCAATCTCATGGTGTTCAAGGAAGCAAACCATAGTTGCATTGTCCACTTGTGAGGCTGAATATGTGGTTGCATCAATGGGAGCTTGTCAAGCTGTGTGGCTGGCTAAATTAATGACAGAGTTGGGACTAAGAAGCAATGAGGCTCTGAAGATGAAGATAGATAATAAATCACCAATAGACTTAGCAAAACATCCAAGTGTTCATGGAAGAAGCAAGCATATAGAAATAAGGTTTCATTTTCTTAGATCAAAAGGGAAAATAAAGTTGGAACATTGTAATACTAATGATCAAAAAGCTGACATCCTAACAAAAGGCTTGAAGAGAGTGAAATTTCAAGAGATGAGAGACAAGCTTGGATTGACTTCAATTAAATCACTTTGAATTAGGGGGCATGTTAAATGTAATTAAAAAGTAATTTGTAATTGATTTGGAATTAGTTATAAAATGTTATAAGGTAGTTAAGTTTGTTATAGCGTGTACTGTAGCAAACTGTTTGATATAAATTATTAATACCAAGAACATTCTTGGTGTGTGACTGATCAATCTTCGTTTACCAGAACATTCCTATAATACTCTCTTCTTCTCAATTTCAATTCCTCTTAGTTATACAATCTGTTCTAACAATGTCTCCTTAACGGCTTGAATCGAAGGAAAAATAAATATTGATCAAACATAGATAACCAATCAAAATTTGAAAGCAAAAGAAACACACATCCAGTTCTTGGATCATACGCCCTGAATTTTCTCATTCATCCTCTAAGCACCCATGTGCAATGGTCATCAAGTTCACCTCTGTTCAACACACCATGGTACACATTAAGAGCCACTTTCCATCTTTCTTCAAGAAGAGGGAATAGCCACCAAGAAAAATGCAAGAGAAAAATTGTGAAGAAATAAAAATTAAAAACACACAAATTAATAGATGCAAAAGCATTAAAAAGGAAAAAAAAAAAAACTCAAAATCTAGACAAATCTACATGCAATGTACATACAATCTATTACTTCTCTTGATGATGATTGTAGAGAGGTGTCTTTCCCTCATTTTGTTTTTAAACTTTCTTTATAAATTGTCCTTTTATAAATAAAAAAAATAGAGACACATGAAAATATGCAAAAACTTAATTTTTTGTACCAAGGAAAACTTGAGACTATTTTCTTTTCTTACTAAAGACTTGAGAAGATAAAAGAGTTATTTTTATGTTTGATGAAATGTTAGAAAGAATCAAAAGGCTCGTTGTTTGGTTAGTTTATCCTTGAAATATCTAGAAGGAATAGTTTTTTTTTTCTATACCAATATGTAGCCAATAAAAGGGGAGAGAGAGTTTTCACATAAAAAAGGGAGAGAAATTTCAAAAAATTAATTACATTGTGTACTGCATATTGGTAGGATGTAATGAATTAAAAAATAAAATAAATTTAATAGGAAAAGAAATTGTAATAATTGATGTTTTTTAATAATTAAATAGTTAATAGTTTCCAATTTAAGAAGATTATTGATGAAGGAAATTTTATATATTTATGACAAGTGATAAAAATTTCTATAGATGATACCATTTCCATGCTAATATTATGCTGTATTGATCCAACAAAGTTTCTTTTTGGGAAAAATATTACCATAAAATAGAGAAACGAAAAGATGAATCTCGATAGATAAAATATAAGCACCAATTT
>JBBPBP010009777.1:28210659-28226094 GCA_037974735.1 Cicer chorassanicum | reverse complement strand
ATATATATATATTCTTTTAATTGAAATAATCATGAAGTTTTGGGGATAAAAAAGAACTTGAAAATCCTCTTTAATTTATTATGTTTTATAATTAGAAAAAATATTTGTTTTCGTTATATATAGAAAAAATTTAAAATGCAAACAAAATTTATAATTATAGTTTAAAAATAAAACTGAAAAACCTTAAATTAGTTTAAAACAAATTTAATATGATTCTTATAAGCTAGCTCAACATCATAGGTCTAATTTATTTTTATAAAATTGGCTTATAAATCGAAATCGAAGGGTGATACTCTTCAAAAATAATTTTCGAGCCATATTTATTTTCTATACATATGGAACTTGCATTTTTTTTCTTTAAAAACCAAAATTTTGTTTTATTAGACATTAGCTAGCCCAACTAGAATAAAAAGCACACCTTTACAAAAAGGATAAAAATAAAGTACCTTTTGTAAGAAATGGGTACAATACCAGCTTTGTATTGAGCTATTTGTTGGAAGACAGGCTGAGACAGATCAAAATGGTGAAGAGGTGGGTTACACCACCCACCTGCGTTATTTGGGAGTGCATTGTTTGGTGGGCAAAAATTTGTTGCAGTTACAACAATTGAGGTTGGAAGACACCACCTATTGTCATTAACACACTTTATCTCAAAACACGCCCCACAACTTAATCCACCGTTGAACAAAGCAGTGCTTAAAGCAGCAGTGTTAGTCCCATACCCCTGGCTATACAAGTTCCCATATCCACAAGCTCCACCTATAAAAAAACCACTAAAATCACTTTACAAAATTATATAATATCGTATGGTTGAAAATTATAATTGCAATCATCTATCAGTGTTGTTGAAAATTAAAATAAAACAAATAAATGTATTTTTTGTATTCCTATAAAATCCATAATATGTTTATTTTAGTTTATATGTACAAATGAGTGGGGATTCGCTCACTTTTAGAATAATTTTTAGATGAGTTATCTTATTTAATAACGCTGTATGTAAATGAATTTTATTAATTTAATTGCTGATTATTGGCTTAATATATTTATGATCAATTTAGTACACAAAGTGTTAATTCAAAATTCGTAGCTATGTAATTTAACAATTGATATTTAAAAACTTATTATACGTTTATTTGAAGTTATTTAAAGAAATATCAAATTATTGTAAAATTTTATAAAAATTTGTGTGAGTTGATAAGTTATTAAGTGAAATAATTATCTTAAATTTATTTTAATTTCATTATTGAATTATTGGATTAGTAAAATTTATTTCATTATTGAATTAGTAAAATTTATTTTTATAATAAGTTATTAAGTGAAATAATTATCTTAAATTTATTCTTGGAGTCAAGTAATCACTGCAGTAGATAAATATTATAGATTTTCAAAAGCAAATTTAGGTGTTTTGAATTTCCAAATTAGGTCATAGTAGAGGCTAAAAATATATTACTCATTTTGTTAAATATTTTTATAAAATTGAACCTGTATTCTCTATCGTTGACTTTATACCGGTGGAGTTGATCGTAAACCATTAAATCAAAACAAAGAGAATTTCACTGTCTTAACTCAACAATTTATGGCTGCATCATAAAACCAACTTTAGAATGTCTACTTTTATAAAATTGAGACAAAAAATTAAATACCATTTATATCATATATAACATTTTAATTCACGAAGAGGTGAAATTTTGGCGTGTATACATATATATCTATATAAAAAAGAAATGTAATTAAAATGACACAATAACTAAAGTGTAGAAAACTATTTTATAATTGATATGGCATAAGCATATTTATACAATAATTGTGTTGCATAATTATAGTGTTAATTTCTGTCATTCGAAGAAAAAGATATAAATTCATAGGTAAATATTTAATGAACTTTAACTGTTAAGGTCTATTCTATTTTAGATTAAAAAACCATTCCGTCATCTTAAATTTTAATAATAAAAAATGTTAATTTCTCACCCATTGTGCCCGAAGCATCACCACCTCCATAGAAGGTAGCATGAGCATCTTTCCAACCATCATTGGACGCATAGACATATGATCCTAGAAAGAGAAATCCCAGAGAGAGAAGCCCAAAAAGAGACATTTTTATGAGAAAGTGGTGAGTGTTGAAAATAATTCAGTGTTACTCAAAGTAACACCTCAATTGTGAGGCAGAAAAAATATGAGTTGTGAGGAAAAGCAGAAGAGCATGTGGGGGAATAAATAGATGAATGTTGAGAGGGAGTAACAAAGAACTGACACATTTATGAACTGTGGGGACCAAATACCGCCAGGTGCAGCTATTACATTTTTTATGCAAGCACAATATACTACTTCGAAAACCATGTGCTTTTGATTATTTTTTTGAGTTAAATAATTTTTTAATTCTATAAAATTTTACTATTTTTTTTTTAATTTTTAAATTTTAAATTTATTTTTATTTTTATTTTTTATTATTGATTTTAAATCAATTATTATATAGATTTTGAACTTTTTAATGCTTTTTACAATAATATTTAAGATATGATTATCAATCTTCATATAAAATTTATAATTTTTTTTAATGAAGATTGAATTAAATATAGTTTTTTTAACGCTTAAAAATTTGTATTTAATTTATTATTGATTAAATAATTTTAATTTTTTTTGAAAATATTCCTTATAATGTCATAAATATTATTGAAAAAAATTATTCATAAAATTGTAGAATACATAAAAGTTGATTATAAATCAGTGATCAACAATAAAAATAAAGTTTTTTAAAAGACAGAAAATTGACGAAATTTGTTACAGTACTAAAAACAAAATAGTGAAATTTTATATAGACTAAAAATTTATTTGACCTTTATTATTATTATTATTATTTTTTGTAATTATGCTAAAGATCGGGACATGTGACAAAAAAAATTTTAGAATCAAATATGCTGTAAAATTAATATGTCAATTTTAACTATATTTACTCTTGCAAAAAAATTAAATATTTACTACCAATTTAAATTTTCTAAATTTGATTTCCCCTTACTTTTTATTGATTGAATAGTAAAAACCTAAGTCAATATTTAAAACGTCACCTAATCACGTGAATTATGAAACATATGAACCTTAATTTCTTATATCCAATTAATAAATAAACAAACGGCAAAACTTCAATTAACAGGAGAAAAACAAGCTGTACCTACATGGCGCCACCACTGATCACCGTCCAATTCATTATTTACTCTAATTTTTTGCACAATCTATCCTCTCTTGATTACATTTTTTCGCGGACTACCATTTTTCAGTCGCAACCACCATCGATTATGGCTACCATATCCTCCAAGTGTTTGAACCTGCTTTATTTTTAACCATATAACTTGTTTTTAATGTATCTATTGTTATTAATTAGTAAGACACAATACAATTTATCCTCTTTGTTCTTAATTTGTTAAACAATATATTTGTTGTTCTTAATTGGTCCTTTTTGTTAGAATGAATATAAATTTGAATGTGTTGGAATATACAAGAAATGAGGGGACTACTTGAACGGCAAAATTACTCCGACATCTAGGTTTTTTCACAACTTCTTTCATGTTAGGGTTTAACCTCGTTTGATGCTCAATAGAGCATTTATAGTCCTCTTCAAATAACATCCTAAGCATGCAAATGGATGGATTAATTCCCTTTAAGTCGTCAATAGTATACCCAATAACTTTTGTATATATCTTGAGGACTCCAAGCAATTTTTCAGTTTCTTCACCACTTAATTTAGCACTTACAATCACAGAAAATGTAGAATTTTTGCCACGGAATTCATACATGACATTTGATGGCAAACGCTTAAGTTCTAACTGTGGAGCCTCTTTTGTAAGAGTTGCTGAATTTTCTGTTGCCAATGCCTCAAAATTTAAGTCTGGAAGAGGAGAATTTTCATCCAACAATTTAGCATATGCATCAGCTTCCTTTGCCAAGTCTTCATGACTTGTGCTTTCAATCAAGCATGCTTCCAACCCATCTTGGGAGAGTGGTCCTAAAGGACACTCCTGAACACAATGATCAATTAAATCAACCATGCAACAACAATCTTCAAGAGAAGGATTTTTCATAAGGTTAAACAAATTAAATTCAATCTTTTCATCACCCACATTGAAGGAAAGTTCCCATGTTTCACATCAATAACAACTCCTACTGTGGCTAGAAAAGGTCTCCCAAGAAGAATTGGGACTTGGGAATCCTCTTCCATTTCCAACACCACAAATTCAGCCAATATAAAAAACTTTCCTACTTTGATAGAAACATCCTATAAAATTCCCACCAGATACTTGATAGATCGGTCAACTAGCTGTAATGAAATGTCTGTGGACTTTAACTCACCCACATAGGGGAGGATTTTTGTAGGAAAAATTTGTATGATTCCTCCACTTTTGATTGTAAGTATTGGGAAAAAAAATGACCCTATTTTTAGGATTGTTAAGATAAATAACTTGTTCATTACCCACTCCACCATTAGCAGACATTCTGACTTGGCACTCAACAGCCACATGACCAACAATACCACAAATTTCACAAGGAGAAACATTTGGTGTGACAACATTAACATTCAATTTTTCAAATTTTTGAAACAATGCATCTACCTTAGAAGCAATATGATATAATGCATCAATTTCATACCTGCCTCATTTCTTCTGAGGAGATCGGTCACTTGACCATTGGTAGTGGTTATGTTCCATGTCTTCAATTAGAGCATAGGCTTCTTCTATATGTTCTTGTTCATCAGCGCTCCTCTTGCAGCAGCATCTACTGTCATTCTTGTAGTGTATGAGAGTCCATTGTAGAATGTATGGACAATTAGCCATCTCTCCAGCCCTTGATGAGGCACAATCTCAACATCTCCTTGAAGCGCTCCTAAGCTTCATAAACTGATTCTCCATCCTTTTGAGAAAAACTTGTGAATTGATTTCTCAATTGTGTAGTTTTTCTTGGTGGAAAATATCTAGCAAGGAATGCTTGCTTTAACTAATCCCATGTGGTAATGGAATGCTTGTTTTAACTTAGTCTAATGGTGTCACTAGTCACTCCAATCACTTTCAAAATATCACAATACTCTAAAAATTTAGACAAATGGAGGTTTGGATAATCTGTTGGAGTACTGGAGAATTGGTTTTGTTGTACCATGGATAGCAACGAAGGTTTTAATTCAAAATTGTTAGCCTCTACCATCAAGCGCACAATACTTGAATGTAGTTCCATAATATTGGGAGAGACATATTCTTTCTTGGTTCTATTTTTAGTCATTTTTAAATCTTTTTCTTGTTCATAAATTTTTGTATCTCTTCTTCTCCCATGGAAAAATCTATCTTAGGTATTGTTTTGACAAGATTCCCAAGACTTTGGATTCTTCACATTCAAAGAGAGAACAATCAGTAACAGAAAAATAAAAATAAAAAATAAAAAAGAAAAGAAATTTTTTTAGTCTAATCAGTACAAAAAAAGATAATTAATATTAAAAGCAAAGTCTCCGACAACGACACCAAAAGCTTGATAAGACCTCAAATACACGGTATTATCGCATAATAAAAATTATTGTTCGCTCAAAAACTTTGTTATGAGTACCAATCTCTTTTTACTATTATGATTAGCTAAAACAGCGAGTGCTGATACTGATCTTTTTAAGTAAAATTCGCAATAAAAATAAAGCCTAGGGATTCTTGATTTTCACAATGACGGATACAATAAAACTAAACTTCTCTATGTTATGGGTGTTAAACTCCTAAAAATTAGATAAACAATTATAACTAATATCTTCTATCAAAGAGAAAAAGTGTATTTTACACTCATAACCAACCTATTTTCATGATTGACGTATTAGCAAAATCCTTTAAGAGAAGATATCTTTCATGATTTCAAGAGAACCAAAATCTATTTTCATGAATTGATTCCCTTGTCCAATCTTATGGGTTAGATATCAAATCCACTTTTTGGTATATTATTTGATATCCATGTCTGAACATAATTCTCACTACGATTGGATTAAAAGATCAATACCCATGACAAAATGAAAGAAATAGAAATTATTAGAGATCCATCGTTGAAAATACTACAATCCCAAGACAAGGGAAATCTACTCGCTCATGATCATAGTAGATTCAATGCTAAAATATAAAGACATTAGAAATATAGAGGAAAATAATAAAATTAGACAACTGAATATTATTGAAACTAGAAATTTGCTAAGAAAATTATAAGAACAAAAACAAAAGTAGAAGATGATTGTGAGTAGGAATTCGTATCTAAAACTAAGTATTTTCATCATTTTTTATAGCCCTATGCACCTTCATGAGATTTAATTACAAGAAACCATCATAATTTCACAGAAAAAAAAAATGGTTCAACAGTAGAAGATGAGTTGATTACGGTCGTAGTGACCATTGCTGATAGGCAATAATCCTTGTTTCCTTGGAGTGACAAATTCTTTCTTTTTTTTCTCGTCCAACCATTACGGCTAGGTTGTAATTCTTGCTGGAACTTGAGTTTCTTTCATTTTCTTGATCAAGACTGACCAATACTGTACCACTTGACTTCAAGGCTCTTTGCACCAAAAATCATCACTTATTCCTTCACTTCTCCTTGCAATCAAAACAAAACAAAAAGTAGTAAAAGAGAATTAAAACGAATTAAAACATCAAATTAACCTATCAAACATAAAGCTATAAAACAAATAAGTTCTAGCTTATTAGATACTATGTTTCGGATTCGAACTTCGAGCCTCACAGTTGTGTGTAAATTTCTTTACTATTGTATCTAGACAAAAAAAAAACCGTTTGCACCCCATAAGCTAGGGTTTATATATCTCAAGATGTATCTCTTGATTATGATTAATGATATGATCTTATGTTAAACTCCAAAAGAGGTGGTATCTTGACACTTGACGCTGCTATTTTCCAAGCCAATGCATTATATGTAGTATACTGCCATGTACAAAATGATCATATGTACTATTGCAAAGGTCCCTTAAACCCAATCATAACTTTGTTCGGTTAATCCGTGTACACGATAATGAAATAGTCATAATAATACTTTAAGATAATGAGTTATATTTTTTAGCCACAAAATAACATGGACATGTGAGCTTCTTAAACCTATACGGTTGTGGTGACATAAATTTTTTAGCGTTTATCTAATTCAATGGAGTCGCCATTAAAGTTTATTTAAAATAGGGAAAACGTAGGGAAACCCTTATAAAAAATGGCATTTGAAACCAAATTTTGAGTTTAGGAGTTGATTACGTGTAGCAAAGGTATTAGCACCCTCAAACATCCGTTAAAAAACAGTTACTTATGATTAATTATGCAAATTTAATATTAACTTAAATAATTTTTTTTTATGCAAATATAATTTTTTTTTAATCTAGAGATAAGTGTATATTTAAAATATAAAAGCAAAAAAATAGATTTCATATTATTATGTTTGACAAGAGTGCGATCTTGCTCCTATGTATCTCCCGGTGCGATGGAGAAATCAAAGTTACGTAGTTCTTGGGTAAAAAATACGGATGTGTTGATTGTTTTTAAAAAAATACGTTTTGTTGTGAAAATTTGGATTTGGTTAAAAAAGGTTGTTGATCTGATAAAGGAAAAAGACTTCGACTCTGAGAAATTAATTCTATTGAGTATCTTTGGTTGCTTATTTGAATTTAGTTAAAAATGTTTAAGAACATAGAGTTGTCACGACTCATGCGTTTTAAACTAGGACTTACAAGATGTCATATCTTGATCAATCCAATTTTATTAAAAGATTATTATTATTATTTTGGGTATAAGGAGTTTTAAAACTACCAAATTGTACAACTTGTGTCTTAAAACAATCAAATTTAAAAAGATGTCTCATTTAGTTAATCTGTTTACGAATAACTTTATTATTTTTGTTAATTTTTAAACTAATAATAATTTTATTTTTAAGAAAGATAAAACTCCAAATTTAAATAAAAGAGTAAAGTAGAATTGGACCATAACTAAATTTTTTTTGACAAAGAGTAAAAAAAGTTTTAAAAAAGAAAAATAACTAACGAGTGGGCCTAAGTGTGGAAGTTGGCCTATTTAGTAGCAGTGGAAGTTGGCCTATTTAGTAGCAGCAACAAACCCTTTAAGAAATAAACAAAGTTTTGACAAGAATAAAAATAAATAAATAAATAAATTAGATATTATAAATGTAAAAAAGGTAAGAAAAACTCTAAATCAAACTAAAAATGATGAGAAAACAAAAGGGAGGGAGGTAACAGAGAGATAAGGAAAGATACTTCGTTTTTAAAGGAAAATGATAAGAGAAGAAAAAAAATGGTAGAGAGAATGAATACCAAGTAAAAATGACCATGAAAGATAGTTAGGTATTGTGATGGTTCTTTTTGCCGAAAGTTTCAATTGATAACAGTGGCTTTGCGAAGGTTGTGACGGTGGTTCAACGGTGATCACAGTGGTGGAGCGATGACGGAGGTCATGATGGTAATGTGAGATGGCGGTCTGGACGCTTTAACGGTAACACTCGTGGTGGTTCGCCGGATGTCGAAGTTGACGGCGGTCGTTGGGGATTTGCAAAGGATGATGGAGGTGGTAATCTGTGTGTGGCTCATGCTCTACAATTTTCTTCTCTGTTTTTTTCATTCTTAAATTGTTTATTTTTTTTGTTTGACAAAAAAAAAATTTGTACTTTTCTCCTTTTGATTTTATGAGAAGAAAAATAACCTCTTCCTCTGTTCTCTTCTTTTTTGATTTTCTTAGAAGAAGAGAAAAAAAATTTCTCTTTGACTGATTTTTTGGGCTTAATTTATAGGTTAAAGTGGTAAATCTTTGTGTTCATTAGATAAAGATTTTGTAGTGGTTTGTAGAAAAAATTAAGCAACCTCAACTTATTAGGGAAAAAGTGGCTTATCCTTTTTTATTAAGTGCCCAAGTAGTAAAAAAAAAAAACCTTATTAGGCTAAAAACAAAAAATAAAAAAATAATAAGCAGAAAGAGGTTTTTAACAGGAAAGCGCAAAAAGGCAAGGGATGCAAAAGAGAAATAGGAAAGAAAGCATGAAAGAAAACAATAGCAAGAAGGCAAATTAAGGACGAAAACGTGCAGTAGAAGCACACCTCTTTTTTTTGTTTTATTTTTGGTACTAAATGTAATGTGAATACCTATGTAAATATGGACTCAAAATTGAGTCAACTTTGTAAAATGATGATTTTTTTTTTTAGATTTTACAATAATACTTGCAAAACATGTTATTATATTATTTTTTAAAATCATTTTCAATTGGTCGTACAAAATTTGGGTACTACAATAGTCATATAACCAATCCTAGAAAAATCCACCACATTCATGAACGAAGTAAAGCATTCTATAAAACACTTGAGTATTTAAGATTTCCCTTGAAAAATGTGTGATTATGTAAAACATCATAGAAATGTTAATTATCATTTAGCACCTTGGGATGTTATTAAAATAGATAAGTGTGATATATGATTGTTCACACATAATCCTTCAACATTGATTAGTTTTCATAAGTTATTATGAAATTATATTTGTCAATGTATTGGCTCTGCATGCATAATAACCAGTCACACGACCCTTAGCTTACCAAGGCTAAATGCATCGTGAAAACAATAAATTAATGCACAATGATTGTATTTAATAACAACAGATATAATCACATAAGCTTATGATCCCGTTTTCCCAAATGAATTGTGCGTTCCGACTCAAACTATAATGATTTGTGATTGACTTAATAATCTGTTGGTTATTACGATCACATCCCAAGATATCATTAGTGCATAACACTCTACAAAGTTAATTGCACATGGGATGCATGAACTTGCCTCAAAATAAACACTTTAATAATGTGTAGGAAAAACCTATTTAATTGTAGTGAAATGTGATTAATGCATGCATGTGCCTCCTTTTAATCAATGGCTCCCCAAACTACTCATTCCCATACTGGCATTTACTTAAAGTTTTAGTTATTCTAAGCATGTTGTCATGGAATATTTAAAATGGTTAACAAACTCATTCATGTATGGTTTTTCCAACGGTACTTTGTGGCTCGAGTTTTGCAACTATAACAACTACTTCTCTTGACATGGGTGCATGAAGGAATGATTAATATATGTTTTTTTTACCAATGCAGATTTCATGACATGCCTTGAGCCAAACAATGTATTAAAACCATACAACCTTAAACCCTCCAACAAATCGTAATGTACCTATTTCATTCATTACGAAACATTCAAAAAATAATAATTCAAATCATCACAAAAATGAGAAAATATGTTCTTGAAGGGAAAGTTATACCTAGAAGGTGTTGGGTATTGGGCTCCCTTCCTATGTGGAGAAAAGCCCAAATATTGTAGTCCATGTGTCTCACTTATTTAAGTGGAGAGCGGTCTAATTAGGGTTGAAAGATATAGACTATTTTGAGAGAAAAGGCAGCCACCAAAAGAGAAGAGAAGAGTAAACTCTATTCCCGATTTTGTTAAATCAGTCTCAGAAACACATCGATTGCGCATTCGTTAACCGTTGGATCGGGCTGAAATTTGGACAGTAGGTTCGCAATATTCAGGGCTTCGTTTTCAACGGTCGGATCGGCGAAACAACGTCTGGAGAGGGAGATATCAGGCTCGCACAGTAGCAGGTTTTTAGATATTTTACTTCTTCTTGCTTTTCATTTGTAAGCTTTAGTGCTTTGTTATTTTGGCTGGTTGTAGGCACACTTTGTGCATCTTTTTTAGACTCTCTTGTACCCTTATTTGATTATAGTGGAGCTATTTCTTTGGTCTGGACGACCCGTGGTTTTTACCCTTACATTGAGGGGTTTTTCACGTTAAAATATCGGTGTTCTTTACATCTTTTTATTTTGATTAATTGCTGCCATATATTTGTTGTTGCTCCTCACGGGTTCTTGCAAGTTGGGGGAATTTTATATCCGCTGCGTATTACTTGTTATTGTGTTTTTTTGTTTATTCCCCATCAGAGTGGCATCAGAGCTCTTGGTTAAAGGGTTATTTGACTTGAAGGATGGAGGCAAATATGAATATAAAGATGGTATGCTTGAATGGTACTAATTACCATTTGTGGAAGGGCAAGATGAAAGATTTGTTATTTGTGAAGAATATGCATCTTCCTATTTTTGGTTCTAAAAAGTCGGATAGTAAATCTAAGGAAGACTGGGAATTTGAACATCAACAAGTGTGTGGTTTTGTTAGGCAATATGTAGAAGATAATGTTTATAATCATATTGCTAATGAGACAAATGAAAAAACTATGTGGGATAAGATACAGACTTTGTTCGCCTCTAAATCAGGGAATAATAAATTATTCTTACTGAACAGTTGCATAAGTTTGAAATATAAGGAGGGAACGTCTATTTCGGACCACTTGAGTGAATTTCAGGGGCTCGTTGATCAAATGTCTGGAATGGGTATCAAGTTTGATGATGAGCTATTGGGATTATTTTTACTGTTATCTTTACCAGAGTCTTGGGAGACATTTCGGGTTTCTATAACGAGTTCAGCTCCTAATGGTGTTGTTTCTTTGGAAACGGCTAAGGGTGGTGTTTTGAATGAGGAGATGAGAAGGAAGGCACAGGGTTCTTCATCTCAATCTGAAGTTCTTGTCACTAAAAATAGATGGAGAAGTTAGAAAAAAGAACCGAAGGGTGGTAGAGAAAACAGCAGAAGCAAGTCCAAGTCTAGATACAAAAATGTGGAGTGTCATTATTGTCATAAAACAAGGCACATACAGAAGAATTGTTTTCTGTGGAAAAATGAGAACAAAGGCAAGAAGGGTAAGCAGAAACAAAGGGGTCGTGATGATGATAGTGATGATGACCGTGTTACTACTGCTACTAGTGATGATCTTGTTATTCTCTGTGACTATGAGTCAATTAATCTTGTATCTGATGAGAGCATGTGGATAATTGATAGTGGTGCTACACTACATGTTACACTGAGGAAAGAGTTCTTCACATCTTATACTTCAAGTGATTTTGCAGTTTTGAAGATGGGTAACGATGGTGTATCTAAGGTAATTGGTGTTGGTGATGTATGTTTGCAAACCAACATGGGAATGCAATTGCTGCTTAAAGGAGTCAAACATGCTCCAGATGTTCGCTTCAATTTGATCTCAGTGCATATGCTTGATGAAAGTGGTTTTGATAATCATTTTGCTTCTGGAAAGTGGAAACTCAGTAAAGGTAACTTGGTTGTGGCTAGAGGGGAGAAAATTAGTAAACTGTATTGGACAAAAGCTTTAGTTGCAAAAGACAGTGTGAATACCGTGGATATGGAATCATCTTTGTGGCACCGAAGGCTTAGCCATATCAGTGAAAAGGGGTTAAATTGCTTAGCTAAAAAGGATGTGCTTCAAGGATTGAAGAATGTAGATTTGGAGAAATGTTCTCACTGCATAATTGGTAAACAAAATAGAGTACCCTTCAAAAGGCATCCTCCCTCTAGAAAGTCAGAGTTGCTTTAGTTGGTGCATTCTGACGTCTGTAGCCCTTTAAAGGTAAAATCTTTTAGTGGTGCACTTTATTTTGTTACTTTTATTGATGACTGTTCCAGGAAACTATGGGTTTATGTTCTAAAGACAAAAGACCAAGTGTTGGAGAAATTCAAACAATTTCATGCTTTGGTTGAGAGGCAGATAGGCAAGAAGCTGAAACGTGTTCGTACTGACAACGGTGGTGAGTATTGCGGACCCTTTGATGTTTATTGCAAACAGCAGGGTATAGCACATGAAAAGACTCCTCCTAAAACTCCTCAGCTGAACGGTTTAGCAGAGAGGATGAATCAGACACTTGTTGAGAGAGTGAGGTGTATGCTCTCTAAAGCTAAGTTGCCTAAACATTATTGGGGTGAGGCACTGTACACGGCGGTGCATGTTATTAATCTTACTCCTACCGTCGCTTTGAATAGTGAGGTACCAAACAAGGTATGGTTTGGGAAAAATGTCAAGTATGATCACTTGAGAGTCTTTGGTTGCAAGACTTTTGTGCATGTTCCGAAGGATGAAAGATCCAAGTTGGATGCAAAGTCAAGGCAATGTATCTTCCTTGGTTATGGTGAGGATGAATTTGGCTACAAGTTATACGATCCTATAAACAAAAAGGTTATTAGAAGTCGTGATGTAGTGTTCATGGAAGACCAAACTATTGAAGACATTGATAAGGTGGAGAAGACTACACCTGAGAGAGATAACGTCTTATTTGATGGTGATCCAGTTCAGTCACATGTTCCTGATTTGGATACTACTGATGGTAATGATCAGAATGATGAGCCACATGATAGTGTTAATGATCATCGACTTAGAGATGAGGTAAATATCCCAACTAGTGAAGATCATGAGTTGTCACACGATGAGAATCTTAATGATGCTTTTGAATCATCTCTAACCCAACTCAAGAGGTCTAAGAAGCAGAGACAACCATCTACAAGGTATGTTTCTGATGAGTATGTGAATTTGACTGATGAAGGGGAACCTAAGTGTTTTCGAGAGGCCATGGAGAGTGAAGAAAGTCAAAAGTGGTTGGATGCAATGCATGATGAGATGAAATCCTTGCATGATAATCACACTTATGATTTGGTGAAGTTGCCAAAAGGCAAAAGGGCTTTGGAAAACAGGTGGATCTATAGAGTGAAACTTGAGAGTAACTCAAAGTCTCCGAGGTATAAAGTCAGATTAGTGGTGAAAGGTTTCCGTCAAAGAAAGGGTGTTGATTTTAATGAGATTTTCTCACCTGTGGTAAAGATGTTATCAATTAAACCATGTTGAGTTTGGCAGCTACTCTTGACTTAGAGGTAGAGCAAATGGATGTAAAAACAGCTTTCCTTCATGGTGATTTGGAGGAAGAGATTTACATGAAGCAACCTGATGGTTTTCTTGTTGAAGGCAAGGAAGACTACGTGTGTAGACTAATTAAGAGTCTATACGGTTTGAAGCAAGCTCCAAGGCAGTGGTACAAAAAGTTTGAGTCTGTTATGTGTGACCAAGGATACATGAAGACTACTTCTGACCATTGTGTATTTGTTAGAAAATTTTCTAACGATGATTTCATTATCTTGTTATTATAAGTCGATGACATATTTATTGTTGGGAAAAATATTTCCAAGATTGACAGGTTAAAGAAGCAGTTGGGTGAGTCATTTGCCATGAAAGACATGGGAGCAGCTAAACAGATTCTTGGCATAAGAATCATGTGTGACAGAAAGGGGAAGTTTGAAACTTGTTGTGATATCGCCAGTTTGGCGATTATCTCCACATAGTTGTGAGGGAGAGATGTGTTGGGTATTTGGCTCCCTTCCTATGTGGAGAAAAGCCCAAATATTGTAGTCCATGTGTCTCACTTATTTAAGTGGAGAGCGGTCTAATTAGGGTTGAAAGAGAGAGACTATTTTGAGAGAAAAGGCAGCCACCAAAAGAGAAAAGAGAAGAGTAAACCCTATTCCCGATTTTGTTAAATCAGTCTCAAAAAAACATCGATTGCGCATTCGTTAACCGTTGGATCGGGCTGAAATTTGGACAGTAGGTTCGCAACATTCAGGGCTTCGTTTTCAACGGTCGGATCAGCGAAACGACGTCTGGAGAGGGAGATATCAGGCTCGAACAGTAGCAGGTTTTTAGATGTTTTACTTCTTCTTGCTTTTCATTTGTAAGCTTTAGTGCTTTGTTATTTTGGCTGGTTGTAGGCACACTTTGTGCATCTTTTTGAGACTCTCTTGTACCCTTATTTGATTATAGTGGAGCTATTTCTTTGGTCTGGACGACCCGTGGTTTTTACCCTTACATTGAGGGGTTTTCCACGTTAAAATATCGATGTTCTTTACATCCTTTTATTTTGATTAATTGCTGCCATATATTTGTTGTTGCTCCTCACGGGTTCCTGCAAGTTGGGGGAATTTTATATCCGCTGCGTATTACTTGTTATTGTGTTTTTTTGTTTATTCCCCATCAGAAGGAATATTGAAAATAAAGTGTATATTACCTAGATTTTCATTGACACATTCTAATATAAGATTTCTATTCAAATTTCAACGAAGACAGTTTCCTTTGGTCATTTCATTTGCAATGACTATAAATATAAGTTTTGGACAGTCTTAGAAGCACGTAAGAGTTTATTTACCATAATCTATGTTCTCACATGGAAAACTCTACGATGTTGTTTCAAGAATGACTTCAAGAAAGGCTTAGAAAATTTTGATAGTTGGTGGTAAAGGTTAAGAAAGAAAATATTGTTTCTAATGCAGTTTATAAAGAAGTGTTTTCAAGACTAAAGTGAATGAAAATTATATGAAAGTTGATTTCATCTTTTTTGTTTGTATTTTGTTTTATATTTTAGTTGAAAACAAATATTTGTATTTGTGTTAGTTGGTTTGATATGCAATCATTAATATTGTTGCTAAGTTTTCATTGTAGTTTTTTTTTTTTTTTTTTT
>JBBPBP010009777.1:28191998-28210458 GCA_037974735.1 Cicer chorassanicum | reverse complement strand
GCATGCATTTACGGGTATAGGTATTGTAGACTATAATTTTTTTTCTTTCAAAAGCACTTGAAAATATATTGAGTAAAGAACTATTTTGATCTTTAAATGTGTGAGACGTTGCTACTATATATAGTCTCTAAATTTATTAAAATTACAAATACATCTCCAATATTTCTTTTGTTGGCAATTTTATTGATTAAATTATCCAACCAAAAATACATTTGACGATGAAACTGACTAACTATAGACATCTATATCTAGGGAATAAAATGAATAACAAAAAAAAAAATATTTAAATATACTTTTTTAATTTTGATTCATTCAATCACTATTGTGCAACGTTTCACACATTAAATGTGTGTACTTCATGTGTTGAAATGCTTGTACATGACTGATTGTGTGTACTTCATGTATTTAAATTTTTGAACATGACAGATATGTGTGTAAATGTGTTTATTGACTTGAGATGATTGATTATGAGTAATTAATGTTTGGCATAAGTATTAAGAATATGTTGAAAATATGTGTTGAGAAATGCTAATGTATGGATTGCTTAATTAGCTGAGAATTATTAATGTTGGGCGGAATAAGTGTTTAGAAAGAGGTATCTTTAAAAATAACATTGGCCTCTCTAAATGTTTTCGAGCTGTTTCAGAAAAAGATACACTTTCAAAGTTAAAAATTGGAGTGTCATACATATGGTGGATTGTTACAATTTGCAACTTTAGCTATGTGCTTTGCTCGCTTCTTTAATGTTTCCTTTTTTGCTCTTCTCCCTCATTTATGCTTGTATTCTCAAGTTAATTACATTTTGATACAAGAAAATAAAGTGATGGAGTGGCATTAATGACAATGGAGAAAGATAAAGTTAGTATTGTCTTTTATTCTAATGAAATTTTATTGCCACTTTTTGAATATTTTTAAAAATATTACTTCATGAAAACGTGAAGTATTAAACCCACCCACTAAAATAAAAAAATAAAAAAAATCTTAAATGAGAGTTAAAAATTATTTAAAAAATAAATACATTATAAAAACTACAACTTTTTTTATAATTGGGATCACAAAAGTATTCCAAAAAATTTCGCATAATTAGGAATCGAGGTAGTGTTATTTTATTTTATTAAAAAATAGATTTAATAGGGTGAATTATAGGGATAGTTTACTTTTATATCATATTTTCATTCAAAACTCTCCATTATACCCAACATTAAAACTTATATACCAAAATACTTTACTTTTTTTGATCTTCTAGAGGTCGCAAGCGAATGTGACCATTTTTTCCCAAACTTATATACCAAAACATGAAGGATAAATTATGGTGTTTAGGGTTTAAATTGTAATGTCATTGTGTAATAATGTAATTGCATAATATGGTGTTTATTATTGAAGTATAATGTAATTGCATAATATGGTGTTTACTTTTGAAGTTTAATGTAATTTCATAATATGGTGTTTAGGGTTTAAATTGTAATGTCATTGTATAATCTAATAAAATCATATTTGAATGAATAAGGTTGTTATTGTGAAATCAAATTGGTATCATTGTAATGAAATTGTCTATTTTTTGCATCTTAATAATTCTGTTTGATATTATTCTATTAATGCAGTTTACTCAAACAACTTTGCACTAGTTTGGTATCTTTTAAGATATAATGCAGTTGCCTAATATTAATGCTCAAAAAAATTTGCTCATTCAAGATAACATACTAAATTTACTACAACTAGAATTTCGCATTACAACCAAAATAAAATAAGCAGAACTTAGGTTCCAAAATAAAAAGAATATAGATTACAACCAGAACATCATTCCATCATTGCATACTATTGGATTACAAAATAATCATTCCATCAGAACTTAGGTCCAAAAAGAGGTCATACATACTACTGCATTACAAAATAAAATTCCTCAATATTGTTCCAACATTACATATTCATAATAATCAAAATAAAATTCACAAGTTTGGTTCCATCAATTCATTTGTGAATCCTAAGATAAAACAGTTAGTGCTTCTCCCTCATCTCCTCCAATCCTTGTTATCTTTGCTTTTTTTTTTAGTATTTCTTGATGTTATTTCAACCTTTTGGTATCTCTCTATCAACAACACTTTTACCCTTGTATGTCCTCGTGTTGTGACCAAGCTTCCCATAATTTTAACATTTCACAATTGCAAACTGTCTTGGTAGTATGTTGGAACCTTTTGGCTCGTCATTTGACTTGTTCCTTTTTTCTTTGGTCTACCCGGTACTCTCCTCATGATTAGGGATTTATAGGCTCTCCATTTGATGCAAGCCAAAGTTTTGGTCCATTTGATGGCATTACAATGTAAGAGTAACATGTCAAGAAGTTTGTTTTCCTATTTAAAACAGAACCAGAAACATGTCAAGAACCAAAAATAGCATGTTAAAACTGAACCAAAAACATGTCAAGAAACAGAACCAATATGTGGTTTAAACTAGAAACATATAAAAAAAAAAGCATGTCAAAACTGTCAACAACCAGTACCAATATGCAGTTAAATCTGAACCAGAAACATGTCAAAATTACAAACAAAACTAAACGAGAAGTTGAACTAGAACAGAACATAACATAACTTGAACTAGAACTACAACATAACAAAAGTTGAACTGAAACCGAGCTAAACTAGAAGTAATCATGCAGTTAAACCAGTACTGAACCGAAGCTGAAACTATACATAATCAGATTTAAAAGGAACTAAACCAATATGCAGTTAATATCAGATTTTATACCTGTAATAAAGTGAAACGTATAATGACCTATTCTAAACTATATAGATAATCTGACATGGAATTCGAATTCAGAATTCTATTTTTATTTTATTTTATTTTATACAAATAGAATTCTGAATTCGATTTTTTTTTTCTATCTATTATTATTATTTTTTATTTAGCTTTCTAGATCAGCTTTGTTGTGCCATACACAAACAAGGGCATGACAACACGGAATACCGGTCAAATCCCACTTACGACAAGCGCAAGTTTTTGTGTATAGATTTCTGTATAAGTGTCTATACCATTTGTGACACTAAACAAGTTAAAATCATTATCCCTATGCCAAGTTGGGGACTAACCCCCAGCTTCTCTTTTTGCCTTTTCCAATATTTGCTGAATCTTGGGGCATATATTGCCTCTATATCGTAGCATGAGCTCTTTCTGTTTTACAATCCTTACTGTAATGTAATGTTTCAAGTCTTCAAGTAATCTACATTACTATGATGACACCTTCCAAGATATGAATGGTTAGTACACAATACATGTTGATCCTCCCCGATTAATTCAACCTCTTAAAATAGGTGACAAGATTATGTTTTGGATCATACTGATGTGCAAATAATAATTAAGCAGTGCTAATGCTTCTGTCGGCATTATTAACATCATTTCACAAAACAAACTGCAAACCAAAGAGCAAACATAAAACTAAAGCTATAATTGCAAGTGATTTGCAAAATATTATAAGAAAATTCATAGTGATAGAAATACAAGAAACATATAGTTATACAAAACAACAATGAATGAAATATTTAATGGAAATCATTAAACTATTCAAAACCAATGTGAATTTTTAGAATGTAGAGGTGCGTGTAACACCAATGTCAAGAGTTTTGGACAGTGTACTCCACAAATCAGAACCAAACTCCAATACATAATATTATAAGAAAATAACAATAAAATTGAAAGAAAATACAAATAGATTGCATAATGTTAAATTAATAGAGAGGGTAATGCTTATAAACTAAACAAATTGCATAATGTTAACTTAATAGAGAGGGTTATGCTCATAAACTAAATAAATTGACAAATATAAAAAGGATTCATAAATGAAGGCATACATACTTTTTGCTGATATGAAATGAATGCATGTTGAGGTCATCCAGTAAAAGATCCAGAAACCATTGCCATGAGTCTCTTGTTTCCGCTTCAACAATTGCAAATGATTCCCTTATTTACCTACTACAACTATTAACTGACCGCCATATTCTCCCTTCAAGAAACAAGCATCTAACCCAATTAAAGGGCTGCATGTATTAGCAAGCGCAGCCTTACAAGCCTCTAAACATACATATATTCTCTCAAAAACTGATCCAACATCAGACATACCACTTAATAATAACTGTAGAGTTTAGATTTGATCTCCTTAGTTCATCGACATATTCTCGCAAGTGTGCATGTTCCTTTGAGCACCTTGATACATTTATATGGCTCTTACTTTGGCTCTATATACTTGGTATGTAGACAACTTCACACCCCATTTCTCAAGTGCCTCAACAATCAATCCTTTGGGTTTCATTTCAAGTGTATGTCTCAACATAGAAACGAAATTCTTGGCAAACCACTCAGTCCTAGCTTTTCTGTTTTTTCCCCTTCTATGACATGAATGATCATTTGTGAAACTAACTAATTGTCAATATTCGTTTGAAGTCCTCTTTCTAATCCTCATGTAAAATGGACATTCTATCTCACACCTAACAATCATAATTTTTCCATCATTCTTTTGGAAATACAAGTTTTTCTTAGTCTCCATTGCAAAGCCTTTAATAGCATTCTTAACCATCTCTTTTGTATTTAATTTCATGCCCAACGCAAACCTTACTTCACCACCATTTTCAAGTTGGTTAAATTTAGGAAATTTCATAACATCCTCTTCATCAACTTCACTTCTTAGTGGAGTATCCAAATCATCAGAATTCACATCATATTTCTGAAAATCATGAGCAGAACTAGGCCCTGGATTTCCTTTTGGGTTTGTAGGTCTTTCAGATGAGTTTTCATTTCTTACAACATTAACAAATATCTTAGTTGGTATTTCAGAAATCCAGTCTCAATCCTCACCCTCACGGAACTCACCCATATCATCATCTTCAACATCTGATTAGCAACATAATCCTCATCTTCTTCACTCACACAATCCTCACCAACTCCCTATTCATAATCCCTATCTTCTTCACCCACATAATCCTCACATGCTCCTTGTCCAGCTTCAGCATGGACTGGTTCAGATTCTGGTTGAACTGGTTCATGTTGTTTAGCTTCACTTTGAAATGCTTTAGCTAGAACTAGTTCAATTTGAACTTGTTCAGCTTCACCTTGGACTTTTTTAGCTTCAACTAGCTCTTGAATTGGACTTTCATCACTAATAATGTGATTGTCTATAGAGTGTTCCACAAAGGCTTCAATTACATTGAACCCTTTGACATCTTCAACAAATTTTACTACATCATCATCATTGTTGAGAGGTCTAAGCCCACGAGTAAATGAGAACTTGGGATGTTGGTACCACAAACTTTTGACATTCATATATCCCAAACTTTTGACCAATTCAGTAATTTGCATGTGGGACATTAAGTCTACATCCCAAGACCAATTCATCTCATCCACTTGGGCACCAACGTACATGTTCACTAGGTGATTTACAAAAATACCCCCATGATTAATTCTTAACATAACTCTGTGGACTTTAGCTAGCCTACACAAAACAAACCGTTGAATACACAAAAACTCAGTCAAACTATAATACAACAAACTATACATGGACCAAAAAATAATACAACCAAGCATATGGACCACATTACTGAAAGGCATTAAGGCATAGAGTTTAATACTTTAGCACTATAAAGATAAAACTTTTGAATAAAGAGTTTAATAATGTTAACAATAAAGCAAAACGAAAAAGACAATTTTTTGGAATAGAATACTATTAACACATAAACAGAGACATTTTGATATCAATGTTTAAATATAACCAAAAACAAATACATAAACCCTAAAATCACATACCTAGCACAAAACTTTGTATCTCCTTTCATCCGTGTAGATGGAGAGAACGCAAAATCACCTCCAGGTTTACTCGCCATTGGAACACGAAATCAAAAACAGAGAACACGATCTAGAAAAAATGATTAATGAGAAATTGCATGAAGAGGTGAAGAAACAACATGAATTGTGAAGCGAAGAAGAAAAGGATGGAATGGGATTAGGGTTGGACTCGCATTTGACTTCCCAAGCTAGCGTACGTTTCTGATGAAGCCATGTTCTTTAGCTCTCAAGGCATTAGAATAGGAATGTGTTTTTATTTTACTTTATGTTTTTGCAATTAAATGATGTAATAAAATAGGAAATGTGTTTTCTAAAATTGAAATTGTGTTTTACATATTTGGAATAATAATAAAATGTAATTAATCCACATGTAATCTTTCACATCATCTTTTTTTTTTACATATTAAAAAAATGACATTTTTTGGGGAGCAAAACTGGAGATAAATAAAATGGGGGGACTATTTTCGTGATTCAGCGAAAATAGGAGAAACAAAACTACAATTAAACATTATCAATAAAAAATGATTAAAATAATTAAAAAAAAGCAAATTACATTAATAAAATCAAAGAAAACATGAAGAAAAAAAATACACTAAAATTAATGCAGTTGAGAAAATGTGTTTAAACAAATAACATGTTGAATTATTTTAACAACTTTTTCCTATTTTGCAGTTAACAACTTCATTATATTTTTTTTTAACTTCATTATATTTTGTTATCACGGTTCTCTCGTGAAGGAACAGTACTTTCATAATTTAATAATAATAAATTTATAACCGTTACCTTTTTTATTAATTTATTAATAATAATAATAAATTTATAACCGTTAGCTTTTTTTATTAATTTATGACCATTAACTTCTTTTTACTTTATTAATAATAATAATTTTTAGATCATTACCTTTTTTTAATTTTTATTATTGTTATAAAAATTTAAGTTCAATTTTATTTTAAATTTAAATTAAAATAATGTATAATAATATTAATTGAAATATTTAAATTAATATTTTAAGAAGTAATAAAATTAAATATAAATTAAATATTAATGTATAAATTAAAGTTGTGGGACCTATTTAATGAACCCATGTTGAGTTAAAAAATGAATGAGTTGTTTTAAGATGATATGGCATAGTGGGCCCTATTTAATGAACACATATTGAGTTCACCGTTGTAGATGCTCTAAGTTGTAGCCACAGTGCACCAAAATAGTAGCCTTCTAGCCACAGTTTATTACTTCATCTCCTTTGTCTGCAATTTTTTAATTGCAATTTCTATGACACTGCCACAATTAAACTATGTATCAATGCATCTTCATCTTCCTCATAAGACTCTTTACCATGTTCGGCAGTCATGAACTGGAAACTTTTGCAACACTTGAGTTTGCCAAATGTAATCTATATCAAACATTTTTTAACGTGGTTTGGTTCTGCGGATTTTGGTCGGTGGTGATTTCTTGTCTACCCCTAGTCTTGAAGTCTCCTAATTTGTGATGTTGGAGTAACTTTCTTAGCCATATGAGTTCAGAAGTTGTTGTTTGTCACAACACAATATTTTGTTTCTTGCTCTAACACTATAAAGATTTTGTGTGGGTAACTCAAATAACACAACTTGTACTCTAGGTCCATACAAGTAATCTTAGATCTTGTATAATTTATGAATATTGACAAATTTACTTGATTCTAATAGCTAGTTGTTGGAACAAATTACAAAAGAAATTGAAAACTAAATTCACACTGTAACTACGCAAGACTAGAATGATGAGAATCAATACTGTTTAATTTTTGTTACTAAATTTTCTTACATATACATTGTCTTTTATAGCCATTTAACAAACTAAAATTTGTTCTAACTAACTTGACTAACTAATTGTCCAGTCAGCTCTAACTAACTAATTTGAATTACATCATATTTCTCAACACACCTCCTTAATTCACATTTGTTAGTGACATCATTCCAAGCATCCTTCTAAGTTCTTCAAATATTCCCTTATTTAATGGTTTAGTCAGCACATCTGCCACTTGAACTTCTATTTTGCAATGCATCATCTGCAACTTCACTTTGTTAACTTGATCATGCTAAAAATGAAACTTGGTTTCAATTTGCTTGCTTCTTCCATGTGCTACAAGATTTTTAGCCAAATCTATTGCAGACCTATTATCTATTAACAACTTAATTCTATTTGCTCCATTTAAGCCAATTTCATCAAGTAACATATCCAATCATGATGCTTGACAAGCTGCCAAGGCTGCAACAACATACTCAGCTTCACATGAGGACAATGCAACCACACTTTGCTTCTTAGAACACCAAGATATTGGTGTTTTTCCACACATGAACACATGTCCCCCTATGCTTTTCTTGTATTCTTTGTCTCCACTCTAGTCCGAGTCTGAATATCCATAAACTTCTACATTGGTATTATCAGACTTTCCCAGAAATAGAATTCCAAAGTCTTGTGTTCCTTTGATGTATCTAAGTATTCTTTTTGTTGCAACTAGATGAGAAACCCTTGGTTGTCCATGAACCTACTTATCAACTCAACACAGTATGCCAAATCTGGTCTTGTGTTGCAAAGATATCTCAAGGATCCCACAATCTACTTATAGAGAGTAGCATCTACCATTTCATCGTTTCCATTCCTCTCAAGCTTGGTTCCAATATCAACTGGAGTTGTTACTGGTTTACATTCAACCATATTAAACCTCTTCAAAATATTAGTAACATATTTTCTTTGATGCAGAAAAATCACCCAAGAAATATGACAATGAGCCTAAGTCTATCATTTCAAATATTGACATCATATTTTTCTTAAACTCAAAGATTTCCTTCTCATTACTTCTAGTTACAAGCAAATTATCAACATCGAGGCACACTATGAGATGATTTGATGCTGCTAGTTTTTTCACATACACACCATAGTCCTTATTAAAAAAAAAAGAAAAGCCTGTTCAAGAATGTTGGCAATGTACTTGGATTGAGAAAGAAGGTCCCTTTAGGAGAGCAGGCAACTTCAATCCCTAAGAAATACCGAAGTGTTCTCAAGTCCTTCATCTCAAACTGCTTGGCTAACTGCAATTTCAACTCATTGATTCCACTAACATCATCACCTGTAATAGTCATATCATCAACATACAAAGAAAGTATAATGCAACTGTAAGTAGTAGACCTTACAAAACAATGCAGAATCATGTTTACACGAGCGGAATCTTAGAGAAGTGATCACAATAGATAATTTCTCAAACCAAGCTCGAGGAGCCTGTTTAAGACCGTAGAGAGCCTTTTTTAACTTACACACTTCCTCCAGATTATGAGAAACTCCTTGTGGAGGGACCATATAGACTTCTTCATGTAGCTCACCATTTAAAAAAGCGTTTTTGACATCTATTTGGGAAATATGTCATTGACGAATAGATGCAACTGCAATAAGAGTACGAATAGTGGTCATCTTGGCTACAGGAGCAAAAGTTTCTTCATAATCTATACCATATTGTTGAGAGAATCCCTTAGCAACAAGATGTGCTTTATAGCGCTCAACCGACCCATCAGATTTAGCTTTGATCTTGTATACCAAACGAGACCCAATAGCACGCTTTCTAGGAGAAAGAGGTATTAATTCCCAAGTATCTATTTTGTGCAATGCAGAGAGTTCTTCTGCCATAGCCTGCAGCCAAAGAGGATCAAAAGTAGCCTCTTTATAGGAAGATGGCTCAGACAAACTGTGAATAGAGGTTAAGAAAGAAACAAACGAAATTGAATAAGTGGAATAGACAAAATTAGGTAACTGAGTAGACTTATGGTGACGAAAGGGGTTACAAGGAGACGGAGACAGAGACGCGGGATCAACAATCGAATGAGGTGGTTGGATAGTCGGGGGTGTAACATCCTAAAAATTATTATTTAAAAATAATTAGAACCTATCAATATTATTCAATATTAAATTATGTGTGATAACTATTTGCCTTGTTCAATTTTTGTAGTTGATAAAGTTATTAGTAAGAATTATTTAAATGGGGAGTTTAAATATAATATATATATATATATATATATATATATATATTTAAGTAGAGATATATTATATGTAGATGAGTTTTCCTAGTGCAAGAAGAATTTGGGCTAAGGGTTCGAGGCTTAGTGTGACCCAACCCACTTGAATGAGTATAAATTTGGGCTATGTGTTTGTGGCTTGGTTTTTATGATCAAGGTTAAAAAAAAAATAACATTTCATCCCTCTTATTCTTCATTTAGGCCCAACATTATCTCACCAACAATTTCCACTTTAAATTTCCCTAAGTCCACAATTTCTGTATACTCACTAATAAGAAACAAAAAGAATTCTGAAACCCTAACCACCATCACCTTCACACTTCTTTTCCTTGTGAACAACTCCGTGGGGCTTAAAGCTTTGTAATAGGAAGAAAAGCGGCCAAGGTAAGGGCTTTTCCCCACACAAATTAGAGTTAGGCCGTTGGTTGGATGACATGAAATAAATAATCGTGATTGCTTCTATTTTAAAATGAATAAATGTAGACTAATGGATTAAAATAATAAAACCCCAATTTTTGTGGAGATTGAATTGTAATATATGACTTCTATGAAGTAAAGTATGAAATTTTATGCTATGTGTGACAAAATTATAGTTTTACGATGAATATGAAATAAAGTTTGAATTTTTACCTTATATGTGATAAAATTTTAACTTTTATTATGTATATGAGTTGAAGTTTGAATTTTCTTGTTATATATGTGGAAGTGTAATTTTCATGGTCTATATGATATAAAGTTTCTATTTTTATGTGTATGCGGTGAAAGTCATAACTTTTATGATTATTTGTCTATGAATATGTGATAATCATGAAAAGGATGTGTGGTTTGTGTTCTTAGTGATATGTGAATAAGAGATGATTTTGAAAAGTAATTTTGAATGCATATGACATGATTCTTAGTGGGCTGTGTGGGAGTATATATATGTTTGATACTATATTACATGTCATGGCATATGCATCTTCGTGGGAGTTGCCTTAGTGGCAGGTTTGATTTCCCCATTGGTATGGGTGACCTTTCTGTGTGGAAGTTGCCTTAGTGGCAGGTTGATATCCGGATCATATAGTTTTAGGAGCATGCATTATGCATATGTTTGATATACAATTTACCGGTTTGCGCATTTTTTTCTTTTAAATTGGAAGTTTTTACTTTTATATGTTTTGTGTTATTCTTTCATATGTTTAGCTTTGGTTTGATGTGGATGATGGAATAAAACTGACCCTTACAACACCATTTTAGGTACTAATGAGTCCGAGGAGATTCAAGAGTAGTTAATGAGTATTGATGTGCGGCGAACGTGGTGTAAAAATGGGTTTTTCGAGACAATTTTGTAATAATAGAGTTGTCGCAATGTTTCTATGTCCTTTTAATCTTTTGTCACAAACTTTTAAAATGTACTAGAATTTTAGAAATACGGAAGTGGTTCCCTTCCATTAGAAATAATTGCCTTTACTTGTTTTAAATTTTGAATAAATATTTTCTTAATGATATTAAATAACGTGTTTCTTACTAATTATTTAAATGAATAAATGCTAAGTATTCAAAAAAAAAAATTAGTAAACTTCTCTACACAATAAGTATTTTTTATAAGTAACGTTTTGGATTAAAAATCTGGGGCGTTACAGGGGGGACAAAAGGGATGTCACATGTGGAGTAGTAGTATTTTTCCTACAATTCTCAACATTACAATCACTAGAAGCATTATCACGAGAAGGGGGTTGAATTGTGTTTGCCAAAGTTGATAACTTTTGCTTAGATAAGATGCAATTGGATTCAGAATGAGCAAACAATGAAAGCATAAATAGTTTGACACATAGCGTTATCCTGGTTCACCATTAACTTGGCTACATCCAGTCCCCTCATTCAGAAGGCTTTAATCCACTAATTCAAATACCTTGAATTATAAAGCACCTGACCCTCCAAGTCAATCTTCTCAAACAGCCTAACAACCCAAAACTTTTGAGGAACTAACCACCTTGACCCTACAAGCCAAGTCTTCTCATAACAACCTGACAACCCAGATTGAAGAAGGAACTAAACCACTGTCTGGTTGGATACAAAAGATTGGAACTTGAGTAGTTGCTTCTAATAAAGTTGATAATAATAATAATAACTCTTACACTCTAAGAAAAGAACACTCAGAAAATATTTCTCATTCGAACAAGTGTTTTTCTCTTTGAACTCTTAGATGAATTTGGAATCTTGAGCTTGAGTTCTTCTACTCTTTTCTACATTTTTGATGTTTTTCTCCTTTCGCCTTGGTGTTTATTTATAGTGAAAATTTGGGCTTCAATTTAGTCTTTGTTTAATTCTGAATTGTATCTTGTTTAGATCGAGTTTGTAAATTCTTTAGATTGATTATGTTCCTATTTTGTGTAGACTGAGTTTGTAAATTCTTCAGATTGATTATGTTCCTATGTTGTGTATATTGACTTTGTAAATTCTTCAAATCAAATATTCTTCAAATCTTCATTAAATGTTGATCAAATATTCTTCAAATCTTCAATAAATGTTGATCAAATATTCTTCAAATCTTCATTAAATGTTGATCAAATCTTCTTCAAATCTTCATTAAATGTTGATCAAATATTCTTCAAATTTTCATTAAAAGATTTTTCAAATATTCTTCAAATCTTTATCAAATCTTCTTCAAATCTTGACCATATTTTCTTTTCAACCTGGTCAAAGATTTTCTTCAATTATAAATTTGAATCAAATTTTATTTTAGATTTTCATCAATTATAATTTTGAATCAAATCTTATTTAAGATTTTCTTCAATTATAAATTTGAATCAAATCTTATTTTAGATTTTCATCAAAAACATGAATCTTCTTTCATACTCTTTGAATTCAAATATATTGTTCTCATAAAATACTTTTGTTAACATCAAAACTGTAAATGTAAAACCAACTTGGTTCCAACATCCATATGGAAGTAGATATACCTAACAAACTAAAGGAGTTCAAACCTTTAGAATAGGTGGAAGACATGGCATGTGATTGAGAGGCAAGAAGTTTTTGAAGTTGTTCTGCAATATCAGATATTTGGGAAGCAATCTCAGATCAGTATACATAACCAGAACTAGAGCCAATTGTAGGAACCTAGGAAGAGCAGAAACAACAACATTGAATGATGGGCCCCTAAAATTCTTCTTATGCGCTCTCCCCAATTTCGAACAATGTGCTTTCCAATGATCTTTTTCTTTGCAAAAAAGCACATTCATCATTACCAAGCCCAACCCTCCTTTGAGATTTTCCTTTTCGAACAGGAGCAGAAAAAGCAGATGGAGGAGTTGAGAGAATTCCCTAATCTGACATAGCAAAATGAGTCTTAAGTCTGATTTCTTCTACCAACAACTCACTAACTACTGATTCAACATTAGGAAAATGGGAACGATGCAAAATACCCCCACGAAGGCCCCTCAAAATTATCACGAAGAGCCATGAGAAACCAAACCAGACGTTGCTCCTCTCTTTGATCAATGTACGCTTTGACAACTTTCAACTCAATTGATTCCATAAGAACCAATTGATCCCACAAATTAGTCATTGTCGAATAGAATTCCTGAATGGTCATATTGTTCTGCTTAAGGGCCCTAATATCACTTTCCAACTGATAACGTTTTGCAACGTTAGACTGAATATACAAATGTTTCAAGTGATCCCAAATCTCTTTAATAGTATCATATTTTGCTAGTTGCAGTCCTATAAACAACTCAACAGAATTATTAATCCAAGTAATGATTTTTGAATTACTAATATTCCATGTTTTCAAATCTTTTGCATATTTAGCTTCATCCCTTTTATCTATAGGGTTAACAGAAGTTCCATCAACATATATTATTATTATTATAATTATTATTATTATTATTATTATTATTATTATTATTATTATTATTATTATTATTATTATTATTATTATTATTATTATTATTATTATTATTATTATTATTATTATTATTATTATTATTATTATTATTATTATTACAACAATTATGAAATAGAATTAGGATTTCACAATCCTTAAGTTCAAGATATGCAAATGTCAATATTGTTAAGCTGCACGCAGGGATGACAATAAAATCCGCACCTGCGGGTATCCACCCGAACCCGCTTGATTTGGGCGGGGAAAACCCTCTCTAATTAGGTGCAGGTGCGATCGTGCGGATTTTCCCCGAAATTAAAATTCGGGGGCGGGGATGGGTTTGGGGGTGGTGATATCCACCCCGCACACGCACCCGAACCCGCCCCGCAAGTAACATTGTTGCAATTTTTAAATTTTATATACATATATATATATATATTTAATATACTTAATATTTTTTTAAAATTAAAAATTATAATATTATCTCTATAGAAAATATTTTTTAATTTAATTATTGTCTAATAATAATTATTTTATTATATTAATTATAATAGATATGATTTTTAAATTTATAATTATCTATATATATATATATGAGTGGGTCCCGGTGTGGGCGGAGAAACCCGAGACCCGTTGCGGGGCGGGGATGGGTGCCTAAATTTTACACCCGCTATGAAACGGATGCGGGTTTTCCTTAATTAGCCGGGTGCGGGGGTGGAGGAGGCGAAATTCGTCCCCGCCCCGTTGCCATGCCTAGCTGCACGTCTTGTCGCTGGTTCAAACTCGAGACCTCACAGTTATACAAGTTAATTATGATGGGATTTACCGTTTTTTTAAGATAAAAAAAAAAAAAAAAAAAACTTAGACTTTCAAAATGTTCAATTGTTGGTGTCTTATTCCAATTTCTATATGACACATAAGATGATTATACCATGCACCCTCATACCTATACCTGCCACCCCCTAAAGACACATGAAAATACAATTTTATCCTTTTAATAATTCATAATAAATTTCAAAATTGATAGTTTCAGAAGTTTTAAAATTTTGAAACTTTCGGAAGTTTCAAATTTTCGATATAAGGATTACATTTCGAAAATTTGGAAAGTTTTGAAATTTTCCAAATATGGAAAGTTCTTAAATTTTCCTATTTCGAAAGTTTTGAATTATTTGAAAGTTTCAAAAATTCTGAAATTTTCTATTTCAAAATTTCGAATTGTTCGAAACTTTCAAAAATTCTAGAAATTGTCATTTCGAAACTTTGGAAACTTTCGAATATTTTGGAAAGAGGGGTGAAAAAATGAGAAGTTAAAAAAGTTGAAGATTTTATAAAGGGCAAAATTGTATTTTCACGTTGATTGAAGGGGTGGTAGGTTTAGATGCGGGGGCGCATGGTATAATCCTCGACACATAAAACAAAGAGTAAAGGTCCATTTTAGTCATTGAGAAAAATAAAAGTACTTATTAATTCTAAGAAAAATAAATCGGGTCAAATTAGTCCTGAACCACATTTAGAAAATTGGGTTTTTTTGCTAACTTGCAGATGACTCATTAACTTGACTCTCTCACGTGTAATTTTTATAAAAAAAAAAAGACAATTAAGTCCTCGACAATAGTTAAAAATAGACAATTTAATCCCGGACAATAATTAAATGAAAAATTTAATCTTTGCAACAAAAAATTCACTAAATTATCATATAATTTAAAAAACAACGCCACTAATATCCGAATTAAACCACAACGGTATCTACAATGATTCAAAACATAAGATATAAAAAAATAGTGTAACAACATGTATCAAAACCAAATATTGCGTACCCACATGTACCAAAACAAAATATCTACATACCAGCATCTACCAAAACAAAATATATCAAACCACACAAACCACAATTATCCTATGGACTTATATAATTTGATTTTCAGAAGCTTGTTATAGTTATTAATTATTCATTTTTCAAATTTTTTTTTTACTTTTTTCAAAGACTAAATTGAGTCTCTCAAAATTTTTTAGGGACCAAAATGAACCTTTACTATAAAACAAAATAAAAACTCATTAAATTGAAGAACTGGATACCATACAAAAAATTAGATCGAAAGTCAAGAATAATCGAACAAAACTTAAATTGGGACAAAATTGCTACTATTGCACTGTGTGGTAACGCAAATAAACTAGCTAATAGCTTATTAAACTAGTTTATAAGCTTGTTAGATTAAAAGAGATATGTTTGGTAAACAAGTTTTTCTCACCAGCTTATATATAGCTTATTCTAATATGCTATTTCAAGTAGCGTTTGAACTTATAAGGTAAAACTTTTTACATTTTCTTCCATTTATAACCTTATTATTATTTATTTTTATCCTTATGTATGTAATACAAAATAACTACCTCACTCATTCACTATCCTCCCACCCATTAGTTCACAACTTCACATAGTTTCTTTATTTTCTTGTCAAAAAAACTCAACAAAAAAAAAATTCATGTTATTCATATCGTACAAGAAATTGATTAAGGTATGCATTGTCATATTTATTATTATTTCTTCAGCTTCTAATTTATGCCAAATGAATTGCATTGTAAACAGTAAATGAATTGCATTGTTTTTACGATTATTATTTATACATATAGAGTTTGCTAAACTTTTAGAGAGCTGTTAAAAATTTATGTTTGTATTGTAATAAAAAAAAATTAAATGATGTAACAAAAAAAAAGTACAAGAAATTCAACAAAAAAACTCTTTATTTTCTTCACATAGTTTCTTTATTTTCTTGCCAAAAAAACTCAACAAAAAAAAATTCATGTTATTCATATCGTACAAGAAATTGATTAAGGTATGCATTGTCATATTTATTATTATTTCTTCATCTTCTAATTTATGCCAAATGAATTGCATTGTTTTTACGATTATTATTTATACATATAGAGTTTGCTAAACTTTTAGAGAGTTGTTAGAAATTTATGTTTGTATTGTAATAAAAAAAAAGGAAATGATGTAACAAAACAAAATAAAGTAAGAAAATTGATTAAAAAAAAGAAAATTAAGTAAAACAATATCCGGGAGACATTGGGTAAAAATGTCACATTTTTTATTATTTTAAATTAAATAATTAGGTTCTTTTATGTCATTTTATATTGTTAAAAGTTAAATTTATCGAACACTTTAATTTCAATTAACTAGCTTTTCAACTATAAGTCATAAGTTATCAGTTATCAACCAGCTTTTCAGCTATCAACTAGTTTATAGTTTAATTTTAGCAAATGAAGTCTATGTCGCACAAATTTACAACCATAAAATATTAAACAAAACAACATATGCAAGTCAAAAAGTGAACCTCTCATAAAAATAAAAAAAATAAAATATGCCGCAAGTCTTGATTGAGTTTCTTTACATCTTAATATAATATTGGCTAAATACCACTCGTAGTCCTTTAACTTAATTTCGGATAACAATTTGGTCCTTTATCTTTTTTTTTCCCGATTTGGTCATTTATGTTTATAAATAATTTCAGCGTTACCCTTTAAGTGGGGTTCCGTTAAGAAAAAGTTAAAAAATCTCTCATCTAGATCATTGCATATATTCATCAAACCTCTAGGAATGATTGTCACTGATCTGAAGTGATTTCTATGGAGTATAAATACTCATAGCTTCAGTTTTAACGAATCAATCCTACTATCAAACCTAGAACAAACTTTGAATATTTTTCTAAAATATTTCCAAAACATAAAGGATAACTTTTTCTGAACATGGAGGATGAATTTTTTTAACTTTTTCTTAACGAAACTCCACTTAAAGAGTAACGCTGAAATTATTTAAAAACATAAAGAACCAAATCGGAAAAAAAAAAAAGATAAAGGACTAAATCGTTAACTGAAATTAAGTTAAGGGACCACAAGTGATATTTACTCTATAATATTTTAAATAAAACCTGAATGCATACATTCAAACAAAACAAATCAATTTTGTTTCATTTTGCCAAAAATCCAAAAACAATAAAAGGCAGTTCTACAAATGAATATAATAATAATAATAATAATAATAATAATAATAATAATAATAATAATAATAATAAAATCCAAAACATGAATATGTAATTCCACTATCCAGAATTTGAGCATGTGATGAAGGAATATAAAACAACATAATCTCTTTATATGATTAGAATAAAAATAAAACATGATCAGGAAGCAATTAGGATCATGAATCAAAACAAAATCATGGAAAATAAATTCTGTTTCCGTTCAGTATAATTAGCATAGGCACGTTTGAAATATTCCCAATTAAGAAAAAAAAAACTTGTTGTAGAACATGAACGAAACTGAACGGAATAAAGAAATAACGATCAAGTTTATTTGTTGTGTAACATTTAAGATTAGAGTAGGCTCTCATACCAACCGAAATTTTTTTTTTCTTTCTAAACTTAATAGATACAATTTTTAATTCTAATTGCAACATAAACAAATCAATTATCTTGATAATAGAAATTAGATATTTTATATTATCTGACTATAAAGAGATAAACTACCTCTATTTCATTAGTGATTTTAAAAGATGTATAATTTTAATGGGACAATAACATTTAAAAAATTAAATTTTGTATCTCACATTAGACTTATATCTTCATATTTATAATTTTTGTCCATGATACGGTCAATACTAAAAATAAAAAATATTCAAACAATTCACATATAATCTCTTTCTACAATTCTGAAAAAAGGTATGTTTTTTCCT